>JASGCC010000018.1:2937505-3363927 GCA_030067915.1 Hydractinia echinata
GACCGTTTTTATTATTTTGTTTTTGAAAATAGTAGCTAAATGAAGGAATTCATTTTGTAGAAAACTTTACATTGAACATAAATCAAATGTAGTTATATATTTACTTGCAGATTTATTGTAAGATTTCAGATACATGTCTAATTAGAATCTATTTTAATACTAAAATTTAAGTCAATATAATAAGAAGATATAAAAAAGGAATAAAAAAAACAATCTTACCTCTCTCACTTTACTGTTCGTATCCTCAGTGGGAGCTAGATCTTTAAATTTGCACTACTGCTTGCCCAGTGACCATGGAAAGATCACTGATTAGGTAATACCTTTTTCGAATCAATGTCAAACAAAAGTACGGGGGTTGATTTTATAATATAAATGTCTCAGAACAATTTTTCAGACTTCTATTTTTTTTATGTCTGTTACGCAGAATTTTATGGCGGTCCATTGATTGCCATGGCATGAATTTTTAATTTTAAATACAAGTATTTGATGCGAGTATATGTTATTTTTTGCATTTTTTTCACTACAAAATCTTTTTTTGCCCCCGTTTTTTTATTTCAGTCGATCAAACGATCAGTTCTGCATGATTAAGCAAGCGCACGCGTGAGTACCTTTTAAAAATAGCATGAATGGGTAACGCTTTTTTAAACATCTCATTTGATGAATTTTTTATGAACAAGAAGAATTCTCACCCATTCTCTGTTTATAAACATTTCAAAAAAATTTAAGAAATACCAAACTGTGGCTATAGTTAGAAACAATTCTCAACAGTGAGAATTTTTTTATGCTTTTTTTTATTTACGATATCCCGCCGGTTCGAGATTCGAGGTCCGCGGTCCGAGGTCCCGGACCCTTCGTCTCTCCTACAATTTTTTTTAAAAAACGATTTTACTGTAGGAGTTTTGTCAGTATTTTATGGAAAAGTCTTTATAAGAAGATTACATACATCCTCGTTCATATAATTATATTTTTAAAATAATTTTTGGCGCCATTTTTATGTGGAGCTTTTTTGATAGGGAATCCTCTATGAGAAATATGGTGGTTATATTTTTTCTTTAAGGCGGTTCCCCTAGAAAAAACTATATCGCAGAGGATTGTCTTTTCTGAAGATACTTGATGAGGTATGTGACGTACGACAAATTAAGTCAAAAATTTCATTGATTGGTTGCCATGGTTGCTAGGAGAAGTATAGGGAAAATATGACATTTTGCTGCTCGACGCCTAACCAAATAACTGAATAACATGCGTTATTTCAAGCGCCTTTTTGGCCGCTTTTGTTCCTCAAGGGTCACGTGTATGGATTGAGCAAAGCGCATTTACGCAAGGCTGACTCGTCTTCCAGAGAACTGATGCGGTATTTTTTGGACGACAGAAAAGCTAAAACAGGGCGAAACAGGCAATATCTCGACAAAATAACTGAAAGACAAAACTTCGATTTGAAAATCGGTTTCGTTCAAACACTAGGTGGTACTAATGCCTGCATCCACAGAAGAAATTGTAAAGCGTGGGTGCTTCGATCTTGAGAATTCTTGTTTCGCGTGGATTCCGAACTTAAACGGCAAAAAACTTGTTTAAAGATTATTTTATGGACATTCTTGACTTGTGGATCGACAAAAGGTGTACGCCAGCACTATTTCGACCTGAAAAGCACCAAATACCTAAGACCTTAAGTCTAATTGATGACGAGTTCACTTCGGAGGGTGCGTCGTTAAGACAGCTTTCTGAATGCTTGTGGAACACCACATTTAATATTCAGAACTGTCATATATTGTCTTAGGAGGCCCTAAAGTATCATCTAGCTATTGCAAGGAATTAAACATCGACGGAGGGGCAAGAAAGCTGTCTAAAAATGCGAAAATGGTTGCTATGGGCGTTGCTATGCACTTATATTTGCGGTTGGTTGGAAAAAGTGGCAGAATGCGCAATAAAAACCTAAATTTGTCATAACCCACTACTTGCCACGGTATTCTAAGATGAATTTGCTGTCAGAAAACAGCTAAATGACAATTCTTGAAATTTAGAAATAATTTTCTAGGGGAACCACCTTAAGGTGGCAGTAACCCTTTTTAGCTGTCCAAATAGCTGAATTATTTACTCAGTGTTTTATTTATACCATTTTTTTTTACTATTTCCTAAAAATATAGGCCTTAATACATAATAAAATGATTTTAACTTAACACCAAAATTGCTGAATCAGCAGAAATTTCTATTTAAAAAAAAGGTATCAAAAACAAGAAAAAAATCGGCTTCTACCACGAGCTCCAACTTTTTACAATCTCGTTATTTTTCATCAGCTCTTCTGTTTTTAAATGAACCTTGGGTTAACCCTGTTAAAACGGTGTGCGGAGATTTTTTGTTCATTCATATTTTTTTAACAATACCGTAATTATCTGAATTAGCGCCCCGGCTCAAATTAGCGCCCCCTTCGAATTAGCGCCCCCTTAACAGCTGAAAAATTTAATTAGCGCCCCGGCTTAAATTAGCGCCCCCTTAATATCTGGAAAGAGGCGCTAATTTGGAATTTTGCAATGTATGATGTGCAAAACGGTCAGCTATTAACCTTAAATGAGCCCGAAACGAACCCATTTACTGTTATCGAAGGGCAGAGTGAAGAAGAGGTTCCTTCTTTCATTTTAGTAGTAGTAGTAGGGGATGGTTTTAGGTCGGTTTTAGGGTTTTGATCGTCAAACCCCCGCTAAAAACGCTTCCCCCTCCCTCCACACCTAGCCCTCTCAAAATCGGAAAATCCGACGGCATCCGAAAATAAATCCGATAACAATCCGATTCCGACAAACCCGACAATTCCAGGACATGCGCACAAGCCGATAGTGATATTGCTGACATCAACAAAAACCAGCGCATGCGCAGTTGAGTAAGGTAAGCCCCCTTACTCAAAGCCTACCACAATGGTTGAGTTTTTTTTGTACAGAGAAATGAGTTGGTTCAAATATATTCCAGACTATTTCAAGACCCAAGACATGTGGACCAGGACAGTTCAAGAGGACCCCCGGCGGCTGCGATATGTTCAGGAAACTTTCAAGACGCAAGAAATGTGTACTGGGGTGGTTCAAGGGGACCCATGGATGCTCGGGGATGTTCCGGATCATTTCAAGACCCAGGAAATGTGTACTGGGGTGGTTCAAGGGAGACCATGGCTGCTCAGGGATGTCCCTGACCACTTCAAGAACCAGGAAATGTGTAACAAGGTAGTTGGAAAGCAGCCAGGGATGCTCGGGGATGTTCCGGATCATTTCAAGACCCAGGACATGTGCAAAAAGGTTGTTGAATTGGCGCCCCTGCTGCTCGGGGATGTTCCGGATTATTTCAAGACTCAGGAAATGTGTACCGGGGTTGTTGAAAAGTATCCCTGGATGCTCGAGTTTGTTCCTGATTGGTTCGTGACCCAGGAAATGTGTAGCATTAGCACTGATCCCTGGCTGCTCGAAGCCTATCGCTCGAGAAAAAGGGAGAAGGCCAGTATTAGGGATGAGCTAGGCCCAATAACGTGGCATCCCGACAGGGTTATAGACTGGTGCTTTACGGAAGAGGAAAAGAAGGATCTCGAGATATTGTGCAGTGGGTCGCGGGAGACTTGAATTGGGGAGCATCTCAAATAAACGATGAAGGAACACTGCGATGACTGTGAGCGCGTACTCGACGAGTATGACAGATGTCGCTGCGGACGCAGACTCCTGATAAAGACCAAGCTGCTCTGCTGGTATTGCTATCAAGAGTATATCACTTACAATGGCGGCGGTTGTCCTTGCACTTAGAAGAATCCTGGTTGAGATTTCAACACCACAATAAAGGATGTTGAAATTCGGTGAACAAACTGTTAAAACCATGGACTTTTACAACAGTACAACTCCGCTAAATATCGAAGAAGTGAATATTGAAAACCTCGTGCTGAGCGATCCCATTCCAGCAAACAAAGGCAAGGATGAACGATTCGTTATTGGTTATCAAGGTCAAGACGGCAACATAGCAACGCTACTACTTAAGATCCCTGAAAAGGTCTATTCCAGGGGTGTATCATGCTACTCTGAAGACTCCGCACTCACGATGTCTTTCGATCTTGGTGAACACCCCGAGTGGTTAGAAAAATACGATAAAATCCTGAACAAAGTGGCTTACTTGGGAGGATGTCCGTTAACCAGCACTAGCGTAAAAAAAAGATCGATACCTGAGCACTAAACTCAAGGACGTGGGAGGGTAAAGTTAGAACCAACTTCCACAAGAAGAAGATACCGCAGGGTGGCTGCGAGTGTAAGGCCATCGTGAAGCTGGCGAGTATTCTACAGGCAGGGGTTGTAATTATTACATGCAGACCTACTTTGGAAGAGTGTAAATATAAAAGGTTGACGAGTTTACTGCTGCTTGCTTCTATAGTGACTCTGATGACTCTGATTGATGACGAAGACGAGGGTTTCACGCACTTGTAATAGTAGCGAGGTGTTGGGTGGTTGTTCCAGCCACCTAAACAAACATGAAGGTTACAGAGATGATGAAAGAAGCAAAATCACTGGGTTTAAAGGGGTATTCCACTCTCAAACAAGGCCCCTCTTATGGAAATGATCCGCAAGGTCAAGTACAAGGACGCCTCAATGCAAACGGACGGTCCTATTGTAAACCATGCACCCTTCACGCGTGGCAGAAAAATCTTGAGCAATACTCGAGAGAGCTCGCTGAAAAGCAGAGACGTGTCGTACATGACTGCGGGCTTGTCACCGATCAGGACACTGGAGAATTGCTCGAGATTGTGTAGCCCCTGCGGAGCCGTCGAGATGATCTAATATGTTGGTCAACATATTAGACTACGAATATTCAGGTGGTTCCTCTAGGTAGAGCTTACATACTGTGCAGATTGAAGTTTTTTCATAAGCTCCTCCTTCGCCTCCTCACGCCCCTTTGCAACAAGCTGCTGTCTCTCACGATCATTGATGGCATTCACGGCTTGTTTCGTTCGTTGACGGACTTGCTCCTTCAGCAGGATGTATTTTTGCTTCTCCTGCATGATCAAGCTGAACTCATAGTCGCTGATCACCCCATTCTCAACAGCTTTGCTGATGAGGTCGACAACAGAGTTGAGCTTAGTCTCTGCGAGTAGCCTGATGCTCTCGTGCTTCTTTGAGTTGACATCTAACCTCCTCCCCGCATTCTGCAGACCCGCTTGCCCTAGTCCTACGGCGATTGTGATACCACCCATCGCGACAGCAAGCGGTACCCCAATCCCTGACAGCATACTACCGATGCTGACACCTGAGGTGATGACACTTATAGCTAGTAATCCATGGTCGGTATATCTTACCCACGTACCATGCATCTTGAAGTTTTTAGCGAGTTTATCCCGCTCCTTTGATTCATTGCGGAGGTACTGCGCTACTTCTTCGATCTACTGGAGTCTGTACACTTGGCTTTCGTCAGGCTCGTCAGGAGCACTCGGTAAACTCGGATAAAACTTTGTAATTTCACTCATATTTATTCTATAAGAAGATGCATCGTTAGCCCCACGAAGGCTACATTATTATCGTGATTAAGCTCGTCTGTCAGCATGAATTCTAGTTGATCTGTGGAGCCCTTCAAAGGAAGGTAGATTGGGAGTGTCAAAACTCCAGGTTATCATGTCCCCCAAGCGTCAATCTCCTTAGTGGGTAGCAAGGCGAGAATCTTAGATTTGCTTCCATTCTAGCAGGCAGTCGCCTTCATCCAACTGGAGGCAAACGAGTCGCAGTCGATGGTGAACGTCAGTTTTGTAGAAGCTGTCATGATCACCCGCTATAAACTCCACCTTATTATCAAGGCCCGCCCCATAATGTCCTGCAGTGGTTGACCTATTATCACAACGTACCCCTTGTTAACTCTAACCCTACAGCGTCCGTTCGTGAGTACGAATAGCTTTATCCTACCCCCTGCTTGGTTGTTGACAATAGCCGCGAGATCCTCGATTCGATATAAACCCGGCCCAATAGAGATGAGGACTTCCAACGGTCCCAACCTCGGATTGCCGCCCGTCTTATAGATGTTGATCTCGCTCTTGGTGTGGATGTTCGACCACGTAGGTCGAATACTGATCGACTTTAGAGCGATCCTCGTGTTCTTCCCCAGATGAGGCTTGAATATCGTGGGGTTGTATATATCGGTGATGTACAGTTGCTTCATGTTTCTTTTAAAGAAACATGAATATCTACTCCTACAACCTGAAAGCAGAGTACCACTCCAACAGGGGTGAATGGCCACTTGCTATAACCAACTTGGAGCATCAAGACCTGTACGTCTCTACAGACTCGCATATCCCCGTATCATTCCCTGAGTTCACCAAATACCCCATCAAAGTGACAAGTACCTACTTGAACGATCCTGTCATCCAGGGTTGGACGAAAGGACAAACCCTCGACTACTGGAACATCCAAGTGAACTTTGCATGTCATTGTGCGACGACAGCCTTAGGCATCTCTGCCAAACATCTAACAGGCTCCGTACCGCTTGTCAACTCGATCTTCAAATTTCACGTCTACTATCACATGCGACGCATCCTTGCCAGGATGAAGGTACCCATGTCTTTCAACGATGGGTTCTCACGCTATAAGAATCCCTACTCCACCTCTGGATATGCGCAAGTATGTCGTGAATATGGTGCTGACCCTAATAGTCTGTACAAGACCAAGTCGGTAAGTGCGTCACTCACCAATGGTAGATGGTGGCCGCAAGTTGAGGGTGATTGGGCCAAATTCATCACCCCCACAAGTCAAGGCTTGACATCGGAAGGGCTCACCAAGCTAAGCGAGAGTATTCGCGTCTACGTGGTCCTGTTGCTTGGATCCCAAGCAGGGGCAAAGGCATCCCTACTCGGCTCGGGCGCAGACAACTACACAGCAAGGCAAATATTGATGCAAAAATTTGAAGCCATGGTAAAGCGTCAAGAGAACGTAGGGCATGACATCACGGAATTCCAGAAGGTCTTGCAATATGCTCGGACTCCGGTAAACTTCGCCGTCATGCCCAGCGTATACATGCTACCCTCGGACCTTGAATTGCGTATTGGCAAGATTGTAGGGTACAATAACAACATCCTCATAGCGCCTGCCAATGTCAATGTGGGGGTACGTGTTGATGTGATTAGCAAGCCTACAGAGCGAGCTATCCAGCATGCGGCAGCTATCAAGCCTACCCGGCATGGTATGCCGGGTTCTGGGCATCTCGAGCAGGTCGTCAAACTTCCAAGGCAAGAAATATCAGGGGTCTGGCGGCCAGCCCCCCGATCAGGTATGCAAGGAGGCGGGAAAAATCCGCATGAAATGGGATTGGTTAGTAAACAATCCCTTAGAGGCGGGAAAAATCCGCATGACGCGAAGCACCAGGACAACAAAGCTGCCCTGATCACGACGGGGGTAGGCCTCATCATTGCGTACATATGGCTGAAAAAATAATCACCTAGCGGCTCCACAGCAGCGCCGCAGGAGTAGGTCTAATGTGTTGATCAACACACTAGACTGAGGAGCCCTACGGCTTCGCGCCCTTCCCAACATAGACTACAACAAACCCTACAGCAGCAGCGATGGCCATGTATAGATGCCTTGCCACGTATTCGACAACGGTTGCTACTACCCTCAAAAAGAACGAGACAACGCTGCCAATAATCCCTGGTAGAGCAGCACCTGCCTTACCTGCTAGATATTTCAGGAACTTTCCGAGCCTTTCAAGCTGCTTCTCTACAAACCCCTTCCCTGCGGCACTTCCTCCTGAGGCACCGGCACCTCCACCACCTCCAGTAACGGCGAGCACGATGGTTGATACGAGCAAGCCAACGGCGGAAACGATGCTCGCGATAGTCAAGCCTTGTTCCTTGAACAAGATCTTGAGCTTTTCCAGTAGTGATGTGTCATCCCCAGCGATCTTCATCAGAGTGTCTTTGATGTGCTTCAGTTGGCTCTGAATCTCAGAGGACATTATACCGTGTTGCTCTCGTATGGCTTTCTTCTCATCCCGCAGTTTCTTTAACACTTCCCTAGCCAGGGCTATATTCCCGTCCTCAATCTTTATCTGTTCCTTAGTTATTCCAGGCGTCTTCTTCTTTCTCTCGAGCCTCTCCACCTTTTTTTGTACTTTGTCAATCTGACTATCTCTCACGAGTATCTTGCTGTTCAGCATCCTCAGCTGACCCCGGATCGTTCGAATCCCGCTGTCTAGTCCCCTTCTCTCGCGATCCGTGAAGATCTCGGGTCCTCCAAACGAATTATCTTCAATGAAGCTCTCCGTCTCGTCGAGCACGTTCCCGAGCAGTGGCTCCATCTCGACAGTGTCCGCATTTACCTCGACACGATCTATGTTGCCCACGAGCCTCCCGGCCTCTGCCGTGATAGGTGTAATATAATCGTCAAAACCTATGGCCCGCAGACGTCCTTTGCCTAACAACTTTCGTATCGTGTTAAAAGCTTTTAATGTACCATCCTGATTCGTAAGCACTATTTCCCCGAAGGTTATACCCCCTTTCACTATCTCTTTAACAACTAGCTGACCTCCCTCCTTCATCTCGAAAGCATCGTAATGTATCGCGCTTGGCTGCCCCAGCTCCTCACCAAGGTGTTTATAGAAAGCGTCGATCTCTGATTTTAGTAGCTCTCTCCTCTGCTCCGGAAGGTTAGACCCTGGAGTACCTTGTTGTTCTCCCTGGGTTGAAGGCCCCGTGGTTGCTGGAAGTTGTGCTGAGGGTCCCGGTGTAGTGAAAGTACTCTCCTGCCCCGCGTCGTCTGAAATGTTTTCCTCCGGTGTAAAGTCGTCTAATTCGTATCCTGGATTTTCAGCCATTTTATTCAACCCACAAGACCCTACTAATAAAACATGAGTAACATGTACGGAACTAAACTTGATCCTTATGCAGAAGTCAAGACGATGCTGGGGATGAAAGGAAAGAAGCAGCGTGTGAAAGTAAGTCACGTCCCCAGTACGATCAACCAGAATGAAGACTTGTACGTGGATGTACCAAACATAGGGCGGGACAACGTCATTTTCCCAGGTTCTCTCAAACTCCTTTTCAACCTGGAGCTTGAGGGTACGAACACGAATAGAACCATTGTCAGCAACATTGGCAAGGCCTTGGTGCAGAATTTGCGTATCACGTTGAACGGCAACGAGGTCCAGAACATTAACGATTACAGTACCCTGGCAGTGTACCGGGACTTGTGGCTGCCCAAGTTCGATCGTGAAAACAACCTCATTCTGGAAGGCATCAACCCTAATGACGGTACCATCAGAGCCCTCCAGGTAAAAGCAACGGACCACGTTGGGACAGATGAGGAAAAAGCGATCGTGGCGGCGTATGGCAACACCTTTTGCATTCCGCTCGGTAAAATGTTCGAGCTGACGAGAGACCTACCCTTCTACCAGGGAGGACTCCATGACAGGCTACAATTCGTCCTGCATTTCAGCCCTTATGGTGACGTCATAAAAGATACAGGTACAGCGGCATCAGGGTCTACGGCAGCCAAACCAGCGGATGCTCAGTACAAGATTACCAACATTGCCCTAGAGTTTGACAAAGTGCACCACGAGGGGCTTAGCAGTGCTATGATGTCACGATATTCGAGACTCGCTTTGCCATACGAACGGGTACTCCGCAGCAAGGTGGTCACTATTAAAAAGTCTGATACCAGCTATAACCTCCAGATCGATACACCCGCCAAGAGTCTCAAGGGAGTGCTACTACTATTCGTTGACCCTGGAAAAGTCAAAGCCTACTCCGGCGTCAACGAGGTGTTCTACAACCCGAAGATCGAAAAAATCTCGATCATTGTTGAAGGTGAGCCTAATGAGCTATACAGCCACGCCATGCTACCGAAGGATCATCTTGAGCAAGTCTTTGAATTGTTTGGTAGCCATGACTCTGAGGTCACGATCGGGCAGTTCATGACTGAGAGATACGCGCTCTTCATCGATTTTCGAAGCTCTCCAGATAATACCCTACATGGATCGGGTAGACCATTGCAGAGGTTAAGCGATGGTATAACTTTCCACATGACCAAGAAAGCTGACGGAAGTACCGGGGATTTCAAGTGCTATGTGTACTTGCTGCAAGACGCGCAGCTTAACATTTTGGATGGGCGATTCCACGGAGTGGAGTATTGAATAAAACATGGCAACTCTGGCAATTATGGCAGGAGGTGCGCTAATCAACGCCCTGGCATTCAGCGGCTCAAATTATCTCTTTAGCAAGCTCTCGGGGCATGGGGAGGCCGAGAGGAAACGACATGATGAAGCGGTAGAAAAGCTCGATACTGCGCAGGCTCAATGGATCAGAGATAGGCAGGCTAAATTGGATTGGTTCAGTAAGCAACGAGAAGTGAAAAGGCAAGCGGGGGAGAGCTTGAAGGAGCTCGATGACGATCTATACCAGTACTACATTGCCTCCGAGGAGAAGGCCCCACAACTAAAGAATTTTTACACACCTTCCAAGCAACAACAAGACGGTGAGCTGACGTTCATCGTAGGTTCCCTGACTCTCCTCGGCTTTGTGGTATACAGGTATATGTAAAACGTTTTTGACATGTATAATAAAGACATGTCAAAATCACTAGTTACCAAGGAAGAATCGCCTGGCGGCTCCACAGGAGTAGCTGAAAGGCTAAGCCAAATTTACTACACTCCGGAACATCTCTGGACTGGACGGAAAGCCATCAAACTGCTGCGGGACCAGAGCGGTTTATCCAAAAAGAGGGTTACTCATTGACTGACTCGTCAAATGCTCTGGCTCCGACATATTCGAGGACCCAAGCGCATCAACTACCCTCATTTCACCATCACGAAGCCCAATGAAATGCACCAGTTTGACTTGATGTACATGCCCCACGACAAGCTGTACAGCAATACGTACAAATACATTTTGACGGGCATCGACGTAGCCTCTCGCTACAAGGTAGCCAGGCCCCTACGCACCAAAAAGGCCAGCGAAGTCGCCGAGATGATCAAGGATATTTACTCATCGAAAGGTGGTCTCCAATACCCCAAGAAATTCCAGTGCGACAACGGTAGTGAGTTCAAGGCAGACGTGACAAAACTGCTAGAAAACAAAGGGGTCGAACTAAAGCGGGCAACCACCAAGTATCACCATACTTTCACAGCCTTCGTGGAGGCCTACAACAAGGTGCTCGCGGAGAGACTGTTCAAACCTCAAGATGCGCAAGAGCTGGTCTCTGATGAGCAAAGTACCACATGGGTCAAGCACTTGTACACTATCGTGAAAAGTCTCAATAACACCAAAACCTCTATGATCGATATGAAACCTTCGAAGGCCATCAAGCTAGATGAAGTCCCGCTTGCGAAAAGTGAGCAAGAATCCGAGGAAAAGCCGTTACCTGAGGACGGTCTTTACTTGTATCTACTATGGGGAAGAGCATGGTGACGGTAAAAGACGCGCGACTGACACCTGGTGGAGCAAGAAAACGTATAGACTCGACCGTATCGTGGGTGGTACCCGTCTGTTGTACTATCTGAAAGACGGTCCCGAAAGAAGCTTCGTCTCGGAGGAGTTGATGCTGATCCCGGAAGATGTTCAAGTACGTCCAGAGCATGTCAAGGAATGGTAAATGCTAGCGCAGTCTGCGACTTTGTTTTTGTGGCCCGAGAGGGCTACAAAAATATCTGTGCGCCTAAGCCATGTTAATGTCGGACATTACCTCAAACAACTCCCGGGTACCATCGTCGGGTAGGCTGAAATGGTTCTTGTAATAGTTCGCATCCCCCAGGGTGTCCTCCTTGAACCGACACCAAGCATGCACGGCGTTGGGGTCTTCACATCTCCCGAGTATAGTGCTCTTGGGGTACTTTGTCATCAGTTTACCCATGCTCTTACCCTGCTGTCTATGTTGACATCTGATCATGTAGTAGGGATGTTGTTCATGAGGATCATTCTTGTTAGCCACGCATAGCATTTTGTCATAAGGATAACGATGAGGGACGTATCTCCGATTCAACTCACCCATTTCTTCTTCACTCTCCTGGAGATCCTCCTCTAAGTTGGAGATGGTTAGGTCCCTTTGTTCAAGGTCGTTATTAAGGAGCGTCAGGGCTTGGCTCTGCTCCTCGATGGTCTTGAGCTGCTTCTTGAGCTCATCTTGTAGTTTTTCCACCCCTTTCCCGGCTAGCCATTTTGTCAAAGCTACTGCTTTAGGTTTTCTTGAGCGCCTTGTGATTTCTATCGCACCAGCCATTGTCACGAACAGATCGGTGGAATTTTTCGATCTACCAAAGTGGTAGGGCTGCCCTACCCCCATGATATCACAACGAGGTGTTGTTTTTACACCCCCGTATGTTGCTTTTATGTTATGAATTCCCAGAAACCTACCAAGATCAGCACGCTTGAAATGAGGTTGCGAGTGCTCATCGAATAAGGTCTCGATGACTCCCGCGGGCACTTCGTTGAATAGAGTAATTTGCGAAGACATTTTTTGACTTGTAATATTTTTCAAATCCGAAAATCTTTTGTATGGACGAATCTATACAAAATTCAGGAGGAAGGTATAAAGACCTGGTTCCGTCAGTACTCCTGTGTTTGGCTGGGTGTGGACTCCAGAGTCCACACCCCGGAGCTTAGTAATAGCGTCGCTCACTTCAAAATCTTCCAGGTTCGAGGGTGCTTCAACCTAATGTACAAGCAAGCGTGCTCGGACTTCTTCAACCCTGCTTTGATCACGCTCCAGTTGCTGATCATGTTCGTTTCTTCATCGATCATTTTCATGTCACCACGGATATGGGGGTACCACATGAAGAGCTGTTTCATCTGTCTCCGGAGGTTCTTGGGGATGGCCGTATACGACTGCGTGAGTAGCCATAGGCTATGCTTCTTGTGGCGACCACTGATAGCGAGCTCGAGGAGCGAATTTCTACGCTTATCCATGGCTTCATCCGCAATCATGTCATCGATGATGAAGAGGGTCTCTTCGCCCGCTAGTAGCTTTGATAATTGCTCGAGCCAATAGAAGAGTTGATCACCAGGATCAATCATGAAGATGTAATCATCTCGCCAGAGCCATGATCTTTCCAAGTAGGTGCTGTTCCACTGTATTGTAGGACAGAGAATGATGATATTGTTAAAATGGTGACTGTATTCACTCTCAAGCAAATCAAGAACACGCTTAGTCTTTCCGCAGCTTGTAGGACCTGTAAAGATTGCTGTATGCGGGTCTTTCACTATGTCAAGAACCATTTATTCTGTCTGCCAGTAGCAGATAGAACCTTGCACATTTAGTTGGAGATATATCGAAGGCATCATGGCTATTTTGGTCGGCTTTTGTGGTGGGGCTGCCACCCCTCTATTTTGGTTTAGGCACTATACTTGCGGGGATCCACCCCTTGGATACGGCCATCTCTCTTGAACCTCTACCCGCCGAAAAGTAAGCCACCATCTTGAGGGCGTCGCTCGTGCCCGTCTTGGTAGACGGACTTGTGGTGCCAAGGAACCTTTTGCCAGCCATCGCGTCAATAGGTTGCTTTTGCAGTAGCTGCGCTTGTGGAGGTGGGGTGTCCACTTCATCAAATATCTCGGCAATATCAGACATCGTTTTTATTATACGACGGTATCGAAACAGGATATAGATGATCAAGACATAAAGCAGTAGTATGGCTAGACATAGACACAATTCCATTTGTTTTAGATGGTTGGTGAACAACCATCTAACGAGCATTCTAATTGGAGATATATCGATTGCCCTTTGATTGATTTTCACTTGCCCACAGGGGTCGTATGTTAGTGTAGTGCAGCCTTTCTAATTGCACCGCTTCGCTGGGGCACTCGCCATTCACGCGATATTTGAGGGCAGTTTTATGGTCAAATTGCCACTGCCCCCGGTTTTCCCAGCTCATACCGTCTCTAAATTGATCTTGGATGTGCTTCTTGAAGGTGACAATATCACAGCCTAAGTACTCCGTAGAGGCTATCTCCGTATCATACCTTAGAGCAGCGTGAATCCTGCTTAGAATAAGGTTATACATATACCCGGGGAAAGCGCATTCCTTGCACCGGTTCCCACGCTTTTGATGTGGGCACTTTGTGAGCTCCCGCCACGCATTCCGACTGTCCCGGCATGTGATACACATTTTATTTCGTTCCCCTTTATCGTGGCCGTGCGCCTTGATCTTGAAATTGTCTGGTGGTTGGGCTCGCTTACAGTTCGTACATTTTTTAACACCCTCCATCTTGTTACTTTTTGTGGAGTAGTACTCCACAAAACTCTGGACGGGAAAACCTCACTATAAAACCAAAGGCACCGTGTGTACACCGTCATCGTGCACCTTCAGCTTATCGTAAAATGCAGAGAGTCCCAGCTTGTTTTGCTCGTACGTCACCATCCCCTTGTTGTGTACCCTGAAACCTACATTTTTAGCGGTATCTAGCTCACCCTTTAAAGTTCCTAGGTACCTTGACCATGTCAATTCGTTCTGCCTTTTTGACATGCCTTTACATGAGAATTTTGTACCTTCTAACCCCTCGACAAAGTAACACTTCGCCGTCAAAGCAATCATCCTAGACCCGATGAATTCAGGTTTGAACAACCCTCCCGTTCGACTCGAGTGCTTGTCAGTGACGAGCTAGTTCTCCACGTCTGTGTCGTATGCCAGCAGGGATTCAGGGCGAACGACATCTCGCAACTCGTCCCCAGATATGGCAAAATACGCCGAGTCGGTGTCCATGTACACATATTCAAAGTCTCGACGATCCACGTACTTGTCCAGAAAATCATAATAGAACTCCAGCATGCGCAACTTAGCCAGCTGGTACACCGCAATACCGCACTGATAGGCTCTATCTATGCTAACCCCGTGCCTACCCTTTCTGATCTCGTACGCGTCCCCGATCTCTTCAAGGTCTTCAAGGTACGGGCTTCTCATTGCTGTATCGACCTCCTTCTCATTTCTCGTGAACGTGGTGTTTGCGTGCCTTGCCAGATCTTCAATCATCTTCCCGTAAAAGCTATTACCTTTCAACTTGGCAGTATCTCCAGCGATGCGCTTGTCGGGGTCTTTATCAGCTTGTCGTCGTGCCTCGGCAATCTCTTCCGGGAACCACGCAAATGGCTTACCTCTAGAGTACTTGAGGAACTGATAAGAAGTGGTGACTTTCAGCCCGTGCTCGATGTACCATTTTAGCACAACAGGCGTGTACAACAGGATCTTCTCAGCTTTCATCAAACCCAAGAGCTTCTTGGTTCCTGGAACACGTTTACGCCCTGTCTTGGTCAAGTACTCCTGCATGTGCTCGGGGATTTGGGTGTCAGGTATCTCCTTGACTACAAATAGCGGGGACATCTCGCTAAACTTGTCATACAACTCTGAGGGGACCTCAATATCGACTTGCGCAAATCCAAAGAGCGAGCCATCTAGAACGCCCCGTGTTAGCACCTCCAATTGTTGCGCCGCTGTCGGTTCAGCAATCTTGATCAACTTTTTCCTTCCCGCAAGGGAAATCTTGCAACAGGGTACTCGGGTAGAGCATGTTGGCGTCGTAACCGAGAATGGTCTTGCATTCGCGGGGTTCGTTGTATATGTGAGATCTTATAGCTGTCACATCCCTCTCGTGGTACCTGCAAAAGACGATCGCGGGGCCGCCGACCATCCCTGTTTGCAAGAGCTCGTAGGTCTCGTTTCTCGTGCACTCACCGCAGGTTTTTTGGACTTCGATGCAAGCCTTGCATCGGGCTTTGAAGCAGTCTTCTTTACACTTGTGCTTGCAGGGGTCCCCTGGTACGTAGAGCTCTAACTCGGGGTGTAGACGCAGAGACTTGTTTAGAACGTAGCGCATCGACACACCTGGTATGCTAACGGCATCCTTGAGAATGTCAATCCCATCGTCGTAGTACTGCAGTCTCGTCTTATCAACAGCTTCGACAAAGGGTACCACATCGGCTAGGTTGTAGTCAGCCAACCAGTCCATCATAGTGACACAGCCTCGCTTGTAAAACTCTCCCTTGAATGTTTGGTACTCTTCGGGTGATAGGGTATTTTTACCGCTAAGACTACTATAAAAGTCCTCATGCTCGACGGGGTCGACATGGTTCAGCTTGTCGTAGCTTGACAACCATTCGTAAGGGAACACGAACTTTTCGAGCCCACATTCCAGAGACTTACACCAGCCGGCGTAGCTCATTCCAGGGGCGAGGAAGGTCTTGATATCAAGGAATTTGAACTTCGAGGTTGTAAGGAACATGTAGTCATTATCCTTCTTTGCCACTTTGATCTTCTCGGGCTTCGCGTCGTCGTCGTTTTCGGCAATTCGCTCGACAAAGTACCGCTTGATCAGGTTGATGTCGTACTTTTCGCTGTTAAACCCGATCACCGCCACTTGGTTCACCCATTCGTTCCAAGCTTCTTGCTTCTTAACAGGGAGCATGTCAAAGTCGTCAGGTCTGGGGTGCAGCTTTTCGACTTCTTCAACGATGAGGGCCTGCCTTTTCTCAAGCTGCTCAACAAACTTCTTAACCAACACATTGGGATACTCGTGCATGATGAACGTTGGATGTTCATTGAGACTATCGTGTATGGCGACACCTACAGGGATATGCTCCGATAGATATGTTAGATCGGATGTTTGCCGCTGGTGTAAAGGTGCTAAGAGGGCCTCAAAATCAAACACGATGTAGTGGGGGTAGGCTCGAAATTCTTTCTTGAGGTACCCCTTACTTTTTGGAGGGTTCTCGCATTCCCAAGCTGTCACGATGTTATACCCCAGTTTTTGAATATGATCCTCCTTGAACTTAGTGAGATAGTACTGATTCTTATCCGCGTTGGTTCTGTTAGGTTGACAGGGACATCCATGCCACTTGCAGCCGTGATATTCGTAGACTGTTTTGGTTTGTGGGTCATAGCCATCTACAAGGTAGACCTCCTTACCTAGATCACGTATAACACGTTCTCCACCGTGCCCGCAGAGTGCGTGATGTATATGATTTTCGGTTTGCGCCGACATGGCTACTACCCACCGACATGCCGCGTCACTGTAACCACCCTTGTTGTAACCACCCTCGTTGTAAAAGACCTTCTCGGACTTGCATGGCATGCGCTTGACCTTTGCACCTTTGCAAATGATCGTCGTTTTTGCACCTTCACACTCGTTCTGCTTGTGTCGCGTGAGGTGGCAGGCTTGTGTGAAGATCTGACCGCAAGCCTCGCATTCATAGCTCTGAGTCAAAACAACCAGCTTCTTGATATAGAAGCAGTGACCATCCAGCATACCGAGATTGATCGTGTCTAGCCTCTTTTTGTACTGATTTTGACCATAGACGAGCCGCCATGGTGCCTTGTCAGAGTTCTTCTTGGGTTCAAAGACTCTGATGTTGATCTCGAATCGTTTGGCTATACCCTCAAAGTCTACGAGCTTCGTGGCACGTACATCTTGACGCTTTAACTCGTGGTACTCGTAGTACTCGCGTGCTAGTTTGAGGGCCGACCTTGTTAGGACCTTTTCGCGCTTCTTTCGCTCTGCCCGGTTGTGCACCGCGAGACATCTCCATAGGCATAGGTTGTCCGTTCTTTCATCCTCGTTGTTAAAGCTGTAGATGCACCTCTTACCCCCCAACCAATCTGGAAGTGGTCCGCATCCAAGTAAGGGCTCCCCCGTAGAGATGATCTTGACCCGCACGTGCTTAAAGACTATTTTACCTTCGTACGCTCCGGGGGTTTCGATAGTTCTGTCAGGTGGTAGGTAGGCCTTGGTCCAGAACTCTGCATCTTCCAGATCGAGTCGCTGCATCTCACATTCTTCCATAAAGGCCTCGATTTCCGCCAGGCTTGATAGTGACTTGGAGCTCTTGATCTTGTGGTAAGCCGACACGTCGCCGCCGCCTCTATAGATGTCACAGCTAAAACTGTAGACTACCTTGACGTGCATGTCTACGTGAGGCGTGATTTTTTGCATGATAGCCTCTGTCAGCGGTTGGTTAAGGTTCTTGTTGAACTGCCGCGTCTTGATGCGTCTCCCCTCCTCCAAAAATTGCGTGTCATTCGCATCAAATATGTTCTGGATGTCCTCGAGCCCCTCCTGGTTCGTGGCTTGCTCCTTCTCCCCTCCGAACATGTGTTTGAGGTCGGCGATTCCCTGATATTCGTCTTGGATGGTGATCCGTTGGACCTCATCATGAAGCGTTGTCGCTCCTGAGATTTGCTCCTTCGCCTTGTTATAGTAGTAGGTAACTGTATCCCGCACGCTCCGTACTCGATCGGCAAGAGCGTCGCGAGTTGCTGCTACTGGTGCTGACACGGTGTCATATAGTTTGCTGATAGCATTCCTGAACCAACTCATCTTTTATTATGGGCCGGTTTCAACTAGCGCGGTCGAGTAAGGGGGCTTACCTTACTCAACTGCGCATGCGCTGGTTTTTGTTGATGTCAGCAATATCACTATCGGCTTGTGCGCATGTCCTGGAATTGTCGGGTTTGTCGGAATCGGATTGTTATCGGATTTATTTTCGGATGCCGTCGGATTTTCCGATTTTGAGAGGGCTAGGTGTGGAGGGAGGGGGGAGCGTTTTTAGCGGGGGTTTGACGATCAAAACCCTAAAACCGACCTAAAACCATCCCCTACTACTACTTTAGTTGACGAGTATGAAGAAGGAGACGTAGACATAGAAGTTTAGCCATTGTGGTATTTTGTTTTTCTTTTAAAAATATTAAAGTGATACGGTACTTTATATTTATTTTTTTATTAGGTCCCCGGCTCAAATTAGCGCCCCCCTTAAATGAGCGCCCACCTCTGAAAGGACGAAAATTAAATTAGCGCCCCGGCGCTAATTCAGATAATTACGGTAGCCTTTTGTTTTTTCAAAAGATTCTTTGTTAGCATCCCCTGCTGCATCGAACGTTGTTAAAAGAAAAATATTCCGAATAAATAGATTTCCGCACACCTTATTTTTTTTTTTCTTTATTTTTTTGCCGTTGAAGAATTTACAGTTTTTCGTAAAAATAAAATACAAATCTTAAGCTATTATATCGTATAATGTAAAGATAGGATTGCATATGCTAAAAATATTAGCTAAAGAGGTAAAAAATGGCAGGAGCGAGAAGAAGGCTATAATAGCCTTATCACCAAGCCCCCAACCTATATAAAAGGTTAGCATTGAAGATGATGAGGAGTTGTGTTATATGTGTCGTACGTTGTAACTGTCGTGTGTTCTAAAATAAATATAGATTGTCAGTAGTCAATAGTTTATGTCTTAGTTTATGTTTGAATTCGTTAAGTGATGTATTAGTTTTCATGTCGTTACCAAGAAATGAATTCCACAATTGAGGTCCTCTGCTAGTTATAGAGAACTTTGTGATTAGATAATTAATCCTAGGTTGAAAAAAACTGTTAATTGAAAATCTGGATGGATATTTATGTTGTATCTTCTGAAACATATTATTAAATACTCTTGGTAACATATTGTTTTCAAGCTTAAACATAAAAATAAGAGTTTGATAAATGTTTAGTTGGTATATATTCAGTACATTGAGCTTTTTTAATAACTGTCTGGAGTGAGTGTACCTGTCAACATTTAAAATAATTCTGATTGCATGTTTTTGTTTATTTTGTAATTTTGTCAATTTTGTAGCGTTGGTGCTGCACCACGCAATATTTGCATAATTTAGATAGCAGTGAATGAAAGAAGAATATATGTTTTTTAAACAATTCTGATCAAGAACAAATTTTGCTTTAAATAGGATGCCAATATTCTTTGCGACCTTTTCTTCTAAAATATTTATATGTTCTCTCCAAGTAAGATTTTCATCAAGAAACTCCTAAAAATTTCATGGATTGTGCTCTTTTTATACTTATATTATTAATAGATAAATCAGGAAATTTCAATGGTATATCATCTTTTTTATTTTGCCTGTGAAAAAGTGTGTACTTTGTTTTAGAAATATTTAGGGACAGTCTGTTTGCCTTAAACCATTCTGCCAGCTTAGAGAGTTCATTATTGACTGTGCGAAATGTTTTTATATCTTTATGTGCATAAAACAGATTTGTATCATCTGCAAATAAAATTGAATGTAAAATATTCGAAGCTTTGTTTAAATCATTTACATATATAAGGAATAAGAGTGGTCCTAATATTGAACCTTGTGGAACTCCACAGATGATTGTTTTGTAATTTGTACTTCCACCGTCAAAGGAAATGTACTGTTTTCTATTGGATAAATAACTTTCAAACCACCGAATGTTTGAGTTGTTGATACTGTTCTGCCCAATCTTAGGACGCTGCCCAATCTTTGGACATAAAATTGCCCAGTCTTAAGACTGGCCGGCCAGTCTTAAGACTGGGCAATTTCATCTTCAGATGCCTTTTAGATTTTAAAGAAGGGATGTGCCACACGAGCTCTGTTGTTTGCAACACCCAACAAACATTCTCAGGCACATTAAAACATCATATTTTGGGTACTGTTGAATTGACCCGGCGAGTTTTTGGACACAGTAGAGTAAAAATCGTAGCTAGCTAGGTAGCTGTAGTAGTGTAGTTAGAGCACGTGTTATACATTTAGCATTTATATATATACAGCTTGTAGTTGCTAAATTTTAAAAATGAAATGTTTATTATTGTTTATTTATGAAGAATCAGAAAAATCGTTTTCAACCATATTATTAGTTAGCTAGCTGGTAATTTCATTGGATGAGATGTTTAGCCAGCTAGCGAGCTATAGCCAACTAGTAGCTAATATAGTTGAGTAGTTTCAATTTTTTTAAACACATGTATATATACATGGTATAAATTTTTGGCCTTTTGATTTTCCAAGAAAAGTTTCAATTTAAAGTTCCTTGCTTTTAAGAGGTAGAGTCTAAAACATTTTATTGTTCTGTTTGTCTTCCACAATTGTTCTAAGATTGGGCATGTACGTCCATAGATTGGGCAGTCCAGTCTTAAGACTGGCCACCCATTTGTCACTGTCAGAAGATTGGCCTGGCCAGTCTTAAGACGGGGCACGTTCCAAGATTGGGCAGAACAATACCATAGTTTTTGAGTTTTTCTAGTAGAATTTTGTGATTTTGTGGCTGTATGGTTCACCAAGCATGTCTGAAAATTTTAAAGTAAAACGAAAATGCTGTTGAAAGTTAAAGCTCGTGCAATGTAGCATAATGAAGATCGTCTTAAATTTCTACATAATGCGCCATCTTTGTCGTTATTAACGTTTCTCTTTAATAATTACGTCATTTCTTTCTGTTTCGCAAGCGCGTAGACTTAAACTATATTCGGCAGAATGAATTAATTAGTTTTGAATTTTAATTTAAAGAGGAATTGTTGAAGCTGAATATTTTCGGTGAAAGGTAATACTATTATAGCTATAAAATCGTGACAAAAAATATGGATATATAGTCTGAAAATAACATTTCGTAACTAATTATGTAAAAAACAAATTTCCGATTTTTAAAAGGGTTACTGCCACCTTAGAGGAATAGATTTTTGCCAGCATTTTGGAAACTCGGGTTTTTTAAGTACTCTTAAATAGCAACAGATAGAGAAAGGACTGGGTAAGAGATGCAATATCCAAGTGTTGGCAAAAATAGCTGCTGAATTGCAATGATAAACAATTTGCTACGCGATTGAAAAACTTGTTTCCATATTTGAAGGCGTTATAGAAAGCATGTCAGGGCCTAATAATAAATTAAGTGACTTTGCACTTTAGAGCTTTAAAATGTTTAGCAGTTATTTTTAGATTTGTGACAAAACTTTACCAATTTATACTGTCCGCACTGTCGGGAAAGTCAGGAATATCAACAATTTCTTTGATATGTGAGGAAAACGTCAGAAATTTAGGTTGGAATGGTCAATTGTTTTAATTTTTTCAAAATATTGACAAGGATTAAAATCTCATCTACTACAGTTTGCTTTTTTAGATATGCTTGTAATTATATTTACATTTTTTAGGGCAATCTAAAGGTTCCAATAAATATGAACTTTCGGTCGAAAATAGCTGCAAATATTAGGAATTTCAATCAAAAAATGTCAGGAAAATATCAGGGATGTCGGGGAAATGAGGAATTAATATTGAGTGAACAACTTGAATGGTGTTAAAGAAAAAATAAATTAAATATCAAGTCTCGAAGTTCAGTGTTTATACCCAAAACCTGGTTTAATTTAAAAGTTTGGAAATGGAATTCGTTCCTGAATACCTAATTCATTTTTACGATAAGAAATTTTAGCAATTTTTCAGATGTTTATTCATTTAGCGGTAAGAAATTTATGGTTATCGGAACAAAAAATCTCAAATTTCTTCCCGCGAAAATTACTCCCCTTAGGTACCATTATTTGTCACCTTGGGTACCTTTTAGGGTACATATGTTAAGACTACTGTGTTGTGAGCACGCGGTGGCCATAGCAACTACATCGGCAAATTCGTACCCAACCTATTCAATATTCAGTAGTAACAATTATTAAAGTGACATAAAAATTTAGAACAGTCAGGACGGCAAAAACAGAACAGAAGGTTAACGTAAACGTTTCGGTCCACTGTCGGTTTACTGGGATAATCATTCACATTGCCGAAAAAAATTAGTGAATATTTAGCACCACAATCCCTATTAAATTAAATTACTATATTAGACTGAATAAAATTATGTTATTGGTATAAACAAGAAAATTTTACAAGATTTTGTTACTTGATTTCCCAGACAATTATTCGAATTTCAAAATTATTGGTATTTTCCTCAGTTTTTGGCACTAACGGGTCAAGATATAAGCAGCAATTTAGCTTTCAGAAACTTGAAATAGAATTAAAAATCAGGGCTTTAAACTTTGATTACTTTATCTATGAATTTGTGCTAACCAATAATCAATAAATCAATAAATGTCAACCTTTAACAATAATGGCAAAATTGCAGTAAGAAGACAACATTGTTATAATAAATATTTATTCTAACTAAAAGTTACAAATGATTCTACCTCCATCATAAATTAGCTTCCCTTTGCTTGCTTTGTCTTTCTTTGTTTTACGTGTTCGGCTAAATGTTTAAATCTGGCGATGCATTGCTCCTACAAAAAAATAAATAAAATATAACTTATCAGCTGAAAAGACGAAACTAATAGGACATTGAAGGTATTATTTTGGTTTTGTCTGTTCAGTATTCAGATTATTACTCAAGGTTTATCATTTCTTAAACATGATAGTTTAGTAGGCGACATTTCAGGAGTTCCTTCTCCCATCATCAGGCAAAGTAAAATGATGTTGAACCTCTATTTATATAATTGCAGAGGATCGAAATTCATAAGAAAGAGAAAGTTGATGATTGATAGACACATCTGATCAGAAGTTTCTTCATTTTTTTTATTATTATGAAGAACTGGTAAATTAAAAGAGAAGACGAAGAATATGAAAGAACACCTTTCTTCATTATAAAAGCAAATCTAGCTCTTTCCACTAAGGTTGTTTTTTTCCTGTACCGCTGTGCCTTCGAAGCGGCCATGATATGGCTACACTTTCAAAAAGAAACATCGAACGCGTCAGGTACGAAATTTAGCCAACACAGCAAGGTCTAAAGCCATGACTGGTTCAAATCTCTTCTTCTGTTGTAACCTTTTATGGACCAAAAATTAACAGAACACACAAGACATGAATACCCTATCAGAGTTGAATTCCATATATTTTAGACCTTCTTAGAGTAATGACGTCATAACTTTGGCGGATGAAAAATACATGTCACTGGATTTATTTTCGAAAAATGACTCAAAAATGTTATCAATATTTTTAAAAACCTTTTCTGACTAAATATTGCCACAAATGTACAATGTTATCAATATTTTTAAAAACCTCTTCTGATTAAATATTGCCACAAATGTACAATTTTATCAATATTTTTAAAAACCTCTTCTGATTAAATATTGCCACAAATGTACAATGTTATCAATATTTTTAAAAACCTCTTCTGATTAAATATTACCACAAATGTACAATTTTATCAATATTTTTAAAAACCTCTTCTGATTAAATATTACCACAAATGTACAATTTTATCAATATTTTTAAAAACCTCTTCTGATTAAATATTACCACAAATGTACAATTTTATCAATATTTTTAAAAACCTCTTCTGATTAAATATTACCACAAATGTACAATTTTATCAATATTTTTAAAAACCTCTTCTGATTAAATATTACCACAAATGTACAATTTTATCAATATTTTTAAAAACCTCTTCTGATTAAATATTACCACAAATGTACAATTTTATCAATATTTTTAAAAACCTCTTCTGATTAAATATCGCCACAAATGTACAATTTTATCAATATTTTTAAAAACCTCTTCTGACTAAATATTACCACAAATGTACAATTTTATCAATATTTTTAAAAACCTCTTCTGATTAAATATTACCACAAATGTACAATTTTATCAATATTTTTAAAAACCTCTTCTGATTAAATATCGCCACAAATGTACAATTTTATCAATATTTTTAAAAACCTCTTCTGATTAAATATCGCCACAAATGTACAATTTTATCAATATTTTTAAAAACCTCTTCTGATTAAATATCGCCACAAATGTACAATTTTATCAATATTTTTAAAAACCTCTTCTGACTAAATATCGCCACAAATGTACAATTTTATCAATATTTTTAAAAACCTCTTCTGATTAAATATCGCCACAAATGTACAATTTTATCAATATTTTTAAAAACCTCTTCTGATTAAATATCGCCACAAATGTACAATTTTATCAATATTTTTAAAAACCTCTTCTGATTAAATATCGCCACAAATGTACAATTTTATCAATATTTTTAAAAACCTCTTCTGATTAAATATCGCCACAAATGTACAATTTTATCAATATTTTTAAAAACCTCTTCTGACTAAATATTACCACAAATGTACAATTTTATCAATATTTTTAAAAACCTCTTCTGACTAAATATTACCACAAATGTACAATTTTATCAATATTTTTAAAAACCTCTTCTGATTAAATATTGCCACAAATGTACAATGTTATCAATATTTTTAAAAACCTCTTCTGATTAAATATTGCCACAAATGTACAATTTTATCAATAATTTTAAAAACCTCTTCTGATTAAATATTGCCACAAATGTACAATTTTATCAATATTTTTAAAAACCTCTTCTGACTAAATATTGCCACAAATGTACAATTTTATCAATATTTTTAAAAACCTCTTCTGATTAAATATTGCCACAAATGTACAATTTTATCAATATTTTTAAAAACCTCTTCTGATTAAATATCGCCACAAATGTACAATTTTATCAATAATTTTAAAACCTCTTCTGATTAAATATTGCCACAAATGTACAATTTTATCAATATTTTTAAAAACCTCTTCTGATTAAATATTGCCACAAATGTACAATGTTATCAATATTTTTAAAAACCTCTTCTGATTAAATATCGCCACAAATGTACAATTTTATCAATTCTTTAAGATTTTAGAATCAGCGTTCCACTTTTTTCTTTGTGAATTAAAATTGAGCTACTTTATACTTTGAGATAAAATTTCACGAATTACAGGCATTTCTTAATTTTTTTTCGCGTTATTAATGTTCGCGAATACTTGTTTTTGTTGTGTTTTTGTTGTGCTTTTTTTTGGGGGGGGGGGGGGGGGGGGGGGGGGGGGCGGGATTCTAATCAGGCTAGTCATTATTCTTATTTCTCTATTGTTTTAAACAATAGACCTATTGTTTTAGCCTGATATTCTTATAAAGCATATCCAAAAAAAAAATATCGTGTAGTATCTTGTAGTATCGTGTAGTATCTTGTAGTATCAAAAGTTAGTACGATTAAAGCAAGTAAATATGATGGTTACAAAGGAATGCAATAAATTAGCCACTACTCACTGAATTTATCAGAATTAAATATGGTAGCGTAGAGGTGGTATTGCTTACCTTTGTTTTTTCAGGAACTGCTCTTGCTATACACGTCCAGCGCTCACTGGTCGATTTCGGAAATTGCGCTATAGCAGCCTCCAAACATTTTTGTTGCACTTGAGACCACGTATCAATTTCTTTAGTTTCTATTTTATCCTGTTCACTGCTGTCATTTTCGCTCTCCTTTTCTTCTTTATTCTCCTCCGCAGGTCTGGTCTTCACCTTCTTTTTTGTTACAATGGTATAGTCAATTTCTGGTTCCTCAGTACATGACACTCCATCGTCGTAATCATCCGGAATATCATATTGAGATTGATATAAATCCGAATCGGTAATAATAGTAGTTTTATTTAATTCGTTGTCGATTGCTTTCGTTACCAGACTATCACTTAAATTAACGGCTAGTTTTTTCTTTGTTACGACCGTATCGCCACCTGTAAAAGTTAAAGAAGAAAAAATTATCAACATATAACTAAAACCTTAAAGTAAATAGTAAGGGTGTTTTAGGGCGTTTGTAAGGGTGTTTTAGGGCGTTTGTAATGGCGTTACCTGATTTGACTATTATATTTGAAGCCAGTGATTCTTTCATGCTTTTTACCTTCTTCGTCACCTGTTTTACAAAAAAATCAAAATTTAAGAAGGATTAACAAATTTGATTACAACAGGGTTGACTTTCTTTAGTCTCGCTTGCTCAAAATGCATTTGAAACACAGCTTAAATCATTAAGACTGAAAAAAGACAAAGCGAATGACTACAAATACTAATAATGTTCCCTTATGCGACGTTGTTAATACAATTCATTGGTAATTTGAAAAAAAACAAAGTACAATTTGTGAGCTTCATTTTGAAAAAGGCAAATAAAACAAGATCTTCCATACAGATAGTCAATTCAGCAACCAAAGCAAATTAATTTTATACCTCCTCCGCACTTCTGCCTAACTCGTGTGCTATGCGGTCCCAACGACCAGGAGTACCACCTGGAAATTTTGCCATTGCTTTTGCCAAAGCTGCATAATCTTCTTCGAGCCATTCCTTATTCTGAAACGTGGCAAAAAAAAGTGATAACTGCCGCCAAAAATCCAAAAATATTGGTCAGAAAATCAAGAAAATGCTGATGCGGCTTTTTATATTTTTTATTATTATTAATTTTTTATATTTTGCGTTTTAAATCTACTTCACACAATATGGATAATCGATATGTCTCAAGTTTTGAAAAGGGTTCTTTCTTTTGGGTTGAAAAAATCCGAAATAACTTTAGGTTTTTCAGAATCTCTGAGATCTTATATTACATGGTTTTAATGAAAAAATGCATAAAATATGGCTCTCACTAGCAAAAACAAATTTAATGCGTACTCCCAAAATTTAATGTATTAATTCACCATAAAAAAACCAAGCCTGTAGCCATGTTTTCTTTATTGTACTTAAAATTGATTAAAGAAAGTTTGCTTATATCTAGTCCGATAGAAAACAACAGTTCTAATTGCTCAAATTAACAACTAAACCTCTAATTTCTGGTAAAGTGGGTTTGATCCACCCACCCGTGTTCACTACTTAGGAAATGCATCTTAAGACTCATACATACCTCATTATTTGGCTTCCCGTCGCCAGCAACATCACTGGTATTGTCGCTACGCCAACTAGGTACAAACGAGTCTTCATTCTCAAACTCGGATGCGTCACGAAGGGTAACCTGCTGTTTGACTTTTTTCGGACGAACGATTTTAGCTACAATGCAAAACTATTGTAAGACATTAAAAGCCCTAAAAACATTGGGTCATTAACGAGTGAGTAACTAACGAACGGGGAAGTTTAACATTCTAACGATCAGCACTTCCTCTCCTCCGTTTGAAACTATGTTACACCGCCAGAGATAAGTAAAGCATTGCTCTAATTGCATGCATGCCATACAAGCCGGTTCGCCGTCAGTAGATTGCTCTAAATGGGCTGACAACACTACATTTAAATGTGCTGGAGTAGAGACTCAAACCCACAACCTTATACTTACAAGCCGAACATGGTACAACTGCACCTTCCCCGCTAGTAAAATTCATAGTTGTAGAGACAACTGCATTTATGGGATTGTAAAATAGATTCACGTTTATTGAATCGTTAAAAACGTTACGGTGTATGTGTAGCTATAGTTTAACCTACCCTTCAATAAGGTCGTTAGGTTAACCTATACCATTCACATTGAACCACCCCTACACATGGAAAATGACACAAGTACGATGATAACAATAATTTCTTCCAACTTTAGCATTCAGTGTTAAAGTGAAAGAAATTAGTGAAAACTGAAGCTATGAAAAACAAACTCTAAAACCAAGTGTGCTAAAAAACCCGAGCAATACATTTTGTCAAAAATTTAAAATAAATTAACTATGCTTCAACCTGCTTCAGCAGCCTCTTTAAGTTCTTCTTCTTCTCTCAGCTTACGTTCCTTCTCAGCTTTGTAGTTTTCCACTACTTCTTTAATACTTGTAGGGATACTCTTTATAAATCCTACGATTAATCTGTACAGTACAAAGGGAAGAAAATCCCAACAGGTTGGACGTCGATAGCCAAGTTCTTTTACTGGAAAAAACAATTGAGTTTAA
The DNA here is from genome assembly GCA_030067915.1 of Hydractinia echinata. Lineage (NCBI taxonomy): Eukaryota > Metazoa > Cnidaria > Hydrozoa > Anthoathecata > Hydractiniidae > Hydractinia > Hydractinia echinata. The sequence goes on from JASGCC010000018.1 coordinate 2,965,946, forward strand.
CTTGACAAAAATTATTGGATCGTCATTTAAATTAAGTTTTAGTCAAGGACAGATTAAAAAAATTGCAATTATAATGGAACAAAACCGTATGCAGGGTTATCATTTTCAAAGCTTGTCAAAACCTAACACAGGGTGGCCACATTAAGAATATGAATAGAATTTATTTTAAACATATGTTGCACTGTTTTGAGCCAAAATTCCTCGTTTAACATATCCCAACAAAAAATTAATTTATGTATATTGTACCTAGTACTTCCTCTGTAGTCATGTCATCTTCCTCAGAAAGTTTTCCTTTTGCTTTTTTCCTTTCTCTCCGCTTTCGCATTGGTTTTAATATCTCTTCCTAACAATAAGAAAGTATTTTCTCACAAATAATGCCAGATAAAAACATAGTTTAAAAAGTGGTGAAAAAATATATTTTAATGTGTAGGAAAGTTACTTTCGGGTTAAATCATTTTGATCATGCTTGGGTTATTTCTACTTTTATTATAGCTCCACATAAAATAATCCACCAATTGAATTTAGGGTTTTGCTCTTTTTCATATTACAGTACCTTGCAGCAAAGGTTTAATAACAACGTACAGGATAGGTTTTATTATATATTGGAACTCTTTCATGCTCTAATTATGTTGCTATAAAAAAATTTAAATTCACTACACACTATGAAATATAAATCCAAATTAGAAACAAACCATTTCAAACTTCTTTTCCAAGTAGGCAACCCACCAAGTCAAGTAGTGACCAATGGTGGCGATGATACCAACTATAAGTGATATTTCAAGACTACCCATCTTTCTATATTTACGATAATAGTATAACGGTTGTCTCCAATCAGGTAAACCATTTTTGAGTACTTCTTCATACCTAGAAAACATCAAAACATAAGCACAGTATATTCTTCATTTGACCTAAAAGAATTACCGGTTTAAAAGAAAAAATTTGAAGTTTTCCCTTACTTTTCCCTCTTGCCAGAATCTTTCAAGATTTCGTACACTGCAACGAGCTAAAGAAACCCATAGACAAATTGTACAAAAAAATATAACAACTTGTGTGAAAGAAAACATTTATTCACCTGTCGGAATTTTTCTTCAGCATCCTCAGCTTTATTTTTATCTGGATGCAATATAAGAGATAATCTTCTGTATGCTCTACGTACTTCACTGGTTGTAGCATCCTGTGAAGAAGAGAAAATTGGGTGTCAGTATGTTAGAAGAATCTTAAACAGATATTGGACGAGATGGAATCAGATATCGTAAATTATTCACTTAAGCTTATTATAAAAGTAAGACTAAATAATTTTGATGTTCAATTTCACTAAATTGTATATGCATAGAATTATGCATGGAACAAGTTTCATATTAAATTTACAACACAAAATTTTCAACAATTTAAAAATTTGAAAACATACAATTAATTCACTTAATTACAAATCAACAAAACTATTATTGCAAATATTTTTGCATCTTTTCCATTTTTATTGCAACAACAAATAAAAAAAATAAAAAAAAATTTTTTAATACAGTCAAGAATAAATGTGTTATAGCATTTTTTCCACCATTCTCCTCCTTCGAAATTCTTCAAACAATAGAGCACTTTCTCAAACGAAAAAGGGGAGAAATAATTCCAATATTCAATATTCAATATTATGAAATTATTCGACAGAGCAATTTGCTTACAGGTGGATGATGAATATATCTAAAATAGGTGTAAACCATCTTATTTAAAACACTTACATAGTCCTTTGGTATTCCCCTTCATTAGGTTTGGCCAAAACAATGTAAATATATATAATTATAATTTAAAACAATATTGCTCAAATCATACCTGTGTAACATTCAGCAATTCATAAAAAGTTCCATTAATTTCTTCATATAAATCATATATTTCCATTTCAACACTATCCCAAGAGGATGCACAACATGTTGTGAAGAGACAAGCCAAGATAATCAAAGTGTTTTGCATTTTTTATTTTTTTGCTTTAATCAAATATAAAAAACAAATTATAAAATACAGTTCGTGTAATTTGTCTGTTAAGGCCAAAGAAAATTGCATCACAGGTTCTTGTCCACCACTCCTATGTGTTTAAGCACCCAGATGAAATTTTAAAAATGACACAAATAATTAAAATTTTTAAAATTTTATTGTGTAAAAATTTCTGTATTTTTTAGGAAAACCATTTTTCAGTCATTTTTATAATTTTCTTCACCCACCACAGAATCCTTTTCCAATCCAAGTGCTGTTCTTTAGTGATGTGCATAATGAAAGACAAGATTCCATATTGTTTTCAAAATGGTTTGACTTCAACATGCGCTTGAACAGGTATAAGTCCTGGGGACGAAGTTAAGCACAATATTTTACATGGCTAGCCTCACAAATATCGAGGGATATACCCTGTCTATTATTTCCAGGAGGTGCCATGGCTTAGATGGAGAGTCCTAGAGTATTTAATGCTCATTTTGAGCTACGCAAACCCAATTAGGGCCCACGCTCTACTAGACAACTCCTGGCAACATCCAACGGCCCACACAGTGTGCCATCTCCCCAATTTCCCTCACATGGCTTGGGTTAACCCAGGGCTATGGTAACATTCACTCGCCCATGTTGAATCGCCGTCAAGAGGAATCGAACCCCGGTCTCCCGCACAGAGTACGAGAGCTATAACCACTAATCTACACAGAAAGGAGGAGTTGAGATCAAATATAATAAAAGCTCATACGACTGACTGATTATAACTACGGTAAAGATCTTTTTTACTTAAATTTCCATACCTTTGTTGAAAATACCTCCTTCTTACACAGATAAAGTACTTCCGGTAACAAAAAAATAAGATTTTCTATTGCAATTTCCCTGTACGTAGCTAGCACGCCATTTTATTCTTATTTACTAGAAGTTATACTTTGAATGCTTAAGTGACGTAGCGCAGCAAACAGGTTGTGTGTGCGCGCGGGAACGATAGCAATTTGGCGCCGTTAGATTAGTGGTTATATCTCCTCGCACTTTGCAGGAGAGACCGGGGTTCGATTCCCCTTAGCGATACAATATGGGTGGTTAAATGTTACCATAGCCCAGGCCAGGTTGACCCCAGCCATGTGAGGTAACTGGGAGAGATGGCATGGCACAGTATGTGGGCCGTTGGATGTTGCAGGGAGTTTTCTGATAGAGCATGAATCCTAATTGGGTCTGAGTAGCTCAAAATGAGCATTAAAGACTTCATGACTGCCCTTCAAAGTCATTGCTCATCCTAAAAATTATAGACAGGGTATATTCCTCGATATTTGGGAGGTTAGCCACATGTAAAATGTGCACATTTATCTTTAAACAGCTGTAAAGGGAAATGAACCCTGTGGTCCAGGTAGGGATCACAAAATTGGACATAAACGGTGATAATAGCATCACCTGACGTAGCGACGACAGGCTATTATTATTAAGCCTCTTCCATTTTGACATATACATGGGTCAGATAAACAACGTTAGGAATGCCTTTTGTCGACACTACTACCACCGTAAAAGGCCTCGACAAATCTGAAAAGGGGAAGGTATTATATTATGCATATGTTCAATGTGAAGTGCATGTGATTTCTATAAAACCAGCCTTGGAAATTTGAATATACGTAGGTCGCCTGATACGGAAAACTTCAGAATCCTTTTCTCGTTTTATACTGTTTGATATCGCGTTCTCATAAGGTAATATTATCGCTTCTTTAATATAAAAAATAAGACATTACCCATTTACGTGTACAATGGAAAAACAAATAATAGATAGATAGTTTTTTTATTCCTTTACTATGCGTATCATTTATGAGTCTTGATTTTGTATAGCTAACGAGTGTAGGAAAGTAAAGGGAGGAAGTAAATACGGAGAAAAATTATTGCAGAAGAAAAAGATGCGGAGTTAATGTTTGCCAATTTGCTTCTCTTTCCACCCTTGTTCTCAGGGGTTTTTGCAATTTTGATATCATACGTCTTTTCTCATATCAATAAGGCAACAATCCCTGAGAACTAAGGTGACTCGTTTTCGTAAAAGAAATTTCCGCATTTCTTTAAGTAAGAAGAAAAATTTGTCAAAATATAAAAAACAGCCAACCCTGGAGACGAGGTGGTAGAAATAGGTAAATAGTACTAGTGGGATAAAAAACGTTGGTTAAAAAAAGAGTTTTACCGAAACTTTTTTTATTGATGTAAACATTTCTCTGTGATACGTTTCTTTGCCTATTTGGATCCGTATGTCTGAGTACGTTGGATGGAGCGGGGAAGAATAAAGGCACGTCTCAGAGAGGAAGAAACTATAGAAAACTAACCATTGCTTATAAAATAGTTTTGTGACGTTTGAATTTAATTCCGAAATGCAATTCACTTTCAATAAGATTAAAATGAAACAATGTTTAATTTAGTGAGTTTCAGTCATCTTTCCACTAATTTCGAGGTCTTCGTTAATTTTGTTATTATAAAACTATTATCACATCCCTAGCACTTTGCTAGAATTTTTTGTTCAAATACCAAACTTTACGCAATATTACTTTGTCTCCTCGTTCTTACCAATCATAGTCATCATAAGCACGACTTTTCACTGATTGTCCTCATTGTTCTCGAATTTGGTGCAAATTCTTCTTGACTTAGGCATCACAATATCGTCTCTAAGGTTAGTTAGAGCACCGTGAAAGCTTCGACAAAATTATCGAGATTTAGCATATCGGATTTATTAAACTAAACCCGGGACTAATTTGGCAGGAATTCTCATTCAGAGTAAGGATTTATTCAATTGAGGGAGCTTATTTGAAGAAGAGCGGCTTAATCAAGTCTTCAAGTTAAAGTGGTTACTGCAACTTTGTGCACAAACACACTTCGTTAAATATGGTATTAATAAGTGCTTAATTCTGTATTGAGGGCCTGTAGCTTTCTCCATGTGAAAATGACTCATACCCATATAAAAAAAAAACTACAAACTTTAGATTCTAGGCTGACTAAGTGCAGAGATTGAATTCGGTCCAAAATGATGCTTTATTACACATTCTAAAGTCCGCAATATTATAAAGAGATCGATCATATAGCAATTTTGTTTACGTACTAATTCTCGCAAGTAATAAATTTTGCGTCTATCGCGAAGTTTTGCAAAATTCGCAAAATGAAATACCTGTAAAACTTACTTCAAAAAATTAGTACCGTAGATAGGTACACTATAAAAAATAGCAAATTTCTTTTGGTTTGTGACAATAAAGTCCCGTTTCAACGTAATGGAAAATTACTAATGAAAACAGGGTAAAATATAACTGAACCAGCTTGGTAAATGAAACCAGCTCACGTCGTATAAACAACCCATTGACAACTTCATTATTTGTCGTTTTTAGTTTATGCTTGCCAAATGACATTTCATTTGCCAAATGATTACTTGCTAATCGATATATTATACTGAAGACTAACGATGTGTTTAACAGCTCGTTTAAAACACGATTTCTGTATCGTATAACATTGCAGTGATGAACCAACAACAGGAAGATGAAGAAGATAATGTAACATGTATCGAATTTTCGAAGTTACTCGAATTTTACTTTAAAGATAAAAACAAGGAATTATCTTGCTATTGCCAATCTCTCCTCGATTTACATTTGTTGGAGAAACCAGTAATCATTGTGGTAGCCTGGTAACTAACGTTTTCAATTTTGTATAACACAACATGGCACTAAGTATTAAAAAGTTTTTCTGAAATAAAAAAATTAGTTCCTGACAGGAAACACTGCTTATGCTTACATGATTTTTTTTTACTTTATATTTTAGCTAAGTTCTATTCTTCAAGAAAGAACACTGAGACTATATTGTGTCAAAACATGCCAGTGTAAAAAATACAAAATTATATTAATAAACAAATAGGGGAACAGTACAATCTTGTTCTCAGGGCTTTTTTTGTTTTCTATGTAGCTAGCACGCATATCAGAAAGTAAAGAGGATAATTTGGGGACAAGATTGGAGGATATTACACTTTTTATTATTTCTGTCGATTTTATAATTTTTATTTGATGCAATAAAAACACGTCAATGCGATTGATATAAAATATCTAGTAACATACTAGTAAATAGAGCTGAAAAGCTATTAAAGTACTCAATGTATTTTATGCATTATAAAAACAGGTTACTGACACAAGCAACATAAAGAAAAGATACCATCTTGGCATATTCTTACGATTGATAAGCTCGTACTTGCAAACTTTTCCTACTGTCTACCACTTCACTGGAAAAGAAAACGTTTACGTGCTGCTGTTAAAATTGATATTCATGACGAGAAGTGCGAAGCAAAATCGAGCTTTAAAGTTTATAAAATTCATTCAAGATAACGAAAAGTTTGTTCAAATTTACCGGAACCGAAACGGTGAGATTTCTACTATTTATTAGATGATTAGATATATTTTATGTAAACAGTTAGGCTGCGATAAAAGACTCACGTAGAACGTTCTTTAACAGATACAGGTAGTGTAACCGTGTTTAACAGCCTATCAAAATAAAAGCTTGTATCAGTAAAAATAAAGATCGTTTCTAGGGGTTGTGTGGGAGGTAAAAATGGTATCTACCTAAGTGCTACTATGTTTGGTGTCCGCAAAGTACAGGAAATTTTGCAAAATGGGCTGTTTAGATCGTCAACCCACCCCTTTCTTGCAACTTGTACTAACAAGTTGCTTACAGGGTTATAGTCAACAAGAGTCAGGTAACCACCACTTGAAAAATATCAAACAAAAAAAGGTTCACTTTTTCTTTCATTTTCTCTCTCACACTAAGATCGCGCCGTTGTTTCAAAGAAATTATGAACGGCTTCAACATCTTCTCACTTCCGTATTATTTTCATCCATGTCGCTACAAAGTTTCATTGATTTCCATTCTTATTAAACCTTAGTTTTTTCAAAACATTTGCACCATCATGATTACTGGGGTACAAGGCAGCAGTTGAGAGCAGGAAAAGTTATTGCGGATTGGATTGATCCTTCCTATGGACCTCTTGATCCGATATTTGGTGTGTTATTATGTCCCACTGCTGGTAAACAGTTAATATTTAACTTCATTGGTATCTAAAACGTTTCTTTTTCGTCATTCTATTACCTTTTCAGTGTTATTTGTTTTTCTTTTCAGGTCGCACAGGAGCTGGTGACAGTACTATACTCCATGGTTTGTTGTTTGATCAATCAGGACCTATTTCGTATCATTCAGCAGTCCATGATGGGTTTGGTTACCTACAGAAAAACCACAAGACTGGACCAGGATATAACTACCTAGGTTGGCACACAGTTTTTGCTAGAAATAATCCTTTAGCGGGTCAACTGTCTGGATTGGTATTCTGGGTAATAATTCTTAACAATCGACATAGTATTTTTGTTAAAAAATAAAATATTTATATATAACATAATAATTAAAAATTAATGACTTTTAACCTTTACCTTGATCATTCGACAACATTAAGTTATCCTCCTAGGTTTTATAAACTCCGCAGTAACATTAAATATCAACCTTATAGTCGTATAGTATAAATTTAAATCGAGCTTGGACAGAATTCAGCTTCTTTTCTACGCCCATCTTCCGCAAAACATTCTTCTTAATTTAAGAAGTATGTTACATGCCGTCAATCGGTTTCAAATCAGACAAAGAAATTTTATGTAACTGGGATAAGGATGCAATTGTTCTACTTGATTTTCTTAGAAGACATGCAAAGTAAACAACTTTTGTTTTCCTCTTCCTTCCAGTTTTAAGAAAGATGCATATACCAACGGGAAAGTTATATTAGTGTTACCCAACCCGTTGCCTGTCTCGATCTGTGATATAGCCACAATGAAAGTGCGAACCCGCAGATTTAACCACGATCTACAGACCAATTTAAAAATATTGCACAAGCATCGAAAAGTTTTTTGTTAACTTAAAAACTAATAAACTAAATAGAAATTTGTTAAGTGTGTGGTGGTTTAAATAAAATGCTCAAAGCATTACCTCACCTCGCGGTCCATAGCTATTTGATTTTTGACTGACTGAGTGACTGATTAGTTAAAATGAATCAGTCAAAATCTGTAAGCTATAATTTACAACCCTCTCAGTCTATATGGTAGCGACGTCACAACTTTGACGTCAACATCGCCATAGGCGAAATGGAGAGGGCTATGAGCTGTGGCTTTTCGCCGTAAAATAGTCTGAACGGATTTTTTAACGCGCTCCGTCTGCAACACCTGGATCGTCGACATCATTGCTTGGCTAACATTTTACGTCAAATTTACAAGTCACGCGACTTATCTGACTAACCCTGGATCCGCGCCTGCATTATTAGTGTGTTACCTAAATAGAAAGAGTCCTTATTTAAAATGCAGACCCACACCCCTGTATATTCGTAACGCTTTTTTGCGAAAACATCCTGGTTGTTGTGTAATGTCCAGAATCACACTCTAATACGATTTTATTTTATATTATTTGAGATTTTCATCTAAATTCTTTTATTTAATGAAAATTTGAAGCATATTTGTATAAGATCATCATTTTTTCCTCAGACATTGTCTAATATGAGAAGGCTTTTTAAAACCTCCTTGGTTATACTGACTTTTTAATATAGAATACTTTTTCATAACATAGCTAACTTTTCAAAATAAAGAAGAAAATATTAGCAAACATTAAACGCAGCTGGAATGTTTGTTTGTTTTTTGTAAAACAAAAACACTTGATAAGATCAGATCAATGTAGTGTTTGAACAATCGAGAAGGCCAGGTGCTGTTTTCCCAAGGTCTAATACGTTACATCATATTTTTAATAATAAAAGAATAAGAATAAAAGATAAGTCTCTATGACCGTCTGCAATGTCACTACAGCTAGTAATGCTCTACCTGGATTGCAAAAAAAAAAAAATAGAAATTTATTGCTTTATATGTATTTTCAATTTTAGCTTAATTTCAAAAAAGAAACACCTCTTTGCGAATTTGTTTTTTACTGGTAGGCGATACTACAATTTGATTGGTTCTTCCGCTAATTATTTTCTTATCAATTTTTAATTTACGTATTTATTTTTCTGTCTGCGAATAAAGTTATTGATTTCAACTACAGTAGAAAAATTATTAACCAATCGGTTGTTAGTTTTTAAAGTCTTGTCGCATGAAAAAAAATAACCTTTCGTTGGTAAATTAATCTGCGAAAAAGTAAAAAAGAAGATAAGAGTGTTACATTTTCTATTTTTAAATCTACGCTTAGCTACGCTTAAAGAATATATAGACATTTCGATGACCTATCTAATATATGCCTGGAATCAGAACTTAAATTTTAAAACCCATTTCTCATTCCCATCTTCGATAATAAACGCCCATTGAGGTTTTACCTGAATTTAGCAAAATGCTTGTTTATAAGGAAGAAAGCTTACTTATATTGTCATTCCAGCAACTGTCCTGGTTACTGACTGAAAAAACAATGCATCTACTTCCAAAGAATTTTGAAAGTTTTAAAGAGAATTTCTCGTTTAAATAAAGTATTGCTTTCCCTGAAAATCATTTTTGACAAATAAAGCCCCTCGGAGGCTTAATCGAGTTTTTACTGTGTTCTTAAATTTTGAATCTTAAAAATTATATTTTGATAGAAAGAGTAGAAAACAGTAGTAAGAAGTCAATCTCTGATATATTCTTTAGAAAGGAACATCTGACACAAAAGCTAGGCTACGTGCCAGAATTTTTTTTTGTATTTTAAAGATTGAAGCCAAAGGGGATTATTTTTTGATCACATAAGACACAACTCTTTTTACTATTCCCACTGAATGATTGATGTTGATATATCGTCTGTTATCTCGACTGCTACTATTTATGTGCGGTAACTCTTCGTGCCAAATTAAAATACTATCTTGCTATAAATTTTTAACCAGAATGCATTAATTTCTCGTTAAAATATATATTAAAACTAATTAAAATTTATGCTTTCATCAAGCATATATAACCTTTTAGTGTTGTTATCAATCATGTACAGCGGTTAAATTTTTAAACGCAGGCTTTTGTAGTTTATATTTTTAGCTGGACTGTGAGGATGTCATTAACCTTGTTATAAACAATGCTCCTAATATTTAGGGCCATACATATCTTAGGTCGTTTAATTTGAACGGACTAAAAGTACATGGTCAGTTTGGCCACTGCTTTTTCATATTTCGAGTGGAAGTCCTATGTAACTGAAACTGAAGAGTCGTTCAGAGATAAAGTGAAAACCAGTGTATTATATCGTTCTTGTTTAACTGGAAAATACGCATTTTACGTATCTCTCGTATTTCAAAATTGATATGCGTATATGACAAACTTTGGAGTCTAAGTTAGCAATCTGAAATCAACTGGAGAATTTTCTGCGTAACTATATTAAAAGTCCTAGCCTAGATTTTTTGTTTCTTAAACTGGACTACACGTTTTTATCTTGAATTTGTGTTTTAGCTGTTTATATATTTAAACTGACCATTCACGATCTATTTGAAATTCTTCTGTTGCACACGTGTTGCAAATTTCATGTTTCTTCAACAATTTCAAACACGCACAAGGTAGCCAGCTAAAATGAATTCTGCACAATGTTGTAAGAACGTAAATTTATAATCACTGTAAATTGTACTTTTTAAATTATTTTGGGGAAAAAATTAATATTTATTTGTATCTAATCAATACTTTTGTATTTACGCGCCCTTTTTCATAGATTTTTTAATTGATATTTGGAATATATTTCAACGACGGCTAATACTGATGTACTGAAGGTACAAGAACTTTAGAACTAAAAATAAAATACAAATAACAGTATCTGTGAAATGTAGTCTAGATTACAAAAAATATGCTTAGCATATTTTTAAAATGCGTTGGGTTGTTTTCGTTCCAAAGCACGCTGTCGACGATCATATGTTCCGAAAGGGGGTACACAAGAGCAAGCTTGTAGCTGACAAGTGAATGCCCTGTTTTCAATTAAAAGATAGACAAAAACACATTTTGTTTGCTTAGAACACGTTCGCACATTTGGTAATCACAAAAAAACTGAAGATTTCACGAGTTTAAGAGAAGAAAAGGATGGAATAGATGGCTCGTTTTTGAGCGACCGAGACAAGAAGAAATGTGTCCTAACTTTCAACTACATATCGTATTGTAAATAGGCTTTGTCTCGTTCGAGCATATACGATATGATTCCCATTAAATGTTTACGTTGTGTCTTGAATGAAACAATCTGTATGTACCAGCAACCATCGCCCGTGGGAGCGATGAAAAATTGACTTCTTATATATAGCTAACATACGGTTTTTGTTTCAACGTGCAGAAAGAAATCAAATGACTAGTATTTCTTCGCTTGGAAGAAGAACTTGTAGTAAATTTATCAATTATAGTTTAGAACTAGCTTTCATAGTGATTACTCACACTGCAACTTCCAAATCTTTGCATTTGTGAATGTCATTTTAACCCTTTTATTTGACCTAAATGCCCTCTTTTATTTTTGAACCAAACAACATATGTGTTATATTTTCTTTCTTTATTATACAATTTAGCAAGTTAATATAATTTCAGTTATGGCTTAGTGATAAGATTTCTTTAAGAAGTCTGAAATAATGCTCAATATGATTTTTATTCATTCTTTAATTTTAATTTTTTTTATCTAATATTGTAGTTTCTTCAAAGGATTTTCTAGATTTGCCCTTGAAAATTTAATTTGCATTCCCTATCATTCATTGTTATCATTGCCTGTATAATTTGTGTTTGAAGATTCGAAATATTATTCCAGCTTTGGAAAGCATATTGACTCAAAGGTGGATTTTTCAGTAAATGTCAGACTTAAAAATTTATATTCCTTATAATTCTTGCAGGTGATATAAATATCTCTATAATAATAGCCGCAGTCCGTCTGTCTGTTTGTAACTTTGTTAACTACGCACGAAATTTTAAAGCTACAAATAACAAATGCGATACAATTTCATCGACTTTGCTATGACAGGCGAATTTATTCTCGTAGATTATCCACGAGCTCACGATATATATAAAAAAATGTATAATTTCGTTTTCAAAAAAGAGCAAAGGAAAGATACATTAAGTTTGTCACTAGATTAAGAAATCTAAAATCTTGCATGAAAGCATACACCAACGAACTAGTCTCCGTCTAGACAACTACATTGCTTGTAGCAATGACAAAAACAATGCAAGTGTTACACAAGAAAAACCAAATAAAAATTCAGTTTATACTCTTTATTTCATTCCAATATTTAATGCACAAGATAATAAATATATATATATATAAAAAATAGTATTAACAAAGACACAAAGTTTTATATTTACAACAATATTTACAATTAAAAATAATGTCCTAAAAATTATAACTAGGAGAACCCCCTACGATTTTACATAAAAAGAAAGTTTCATACCATTTTCATATTTTAACATAAAATTTCTCTATAATTTTCGTGAGATTTCATTATGATAATTCATTATGTATAAGCTAAAAACGCATTTCGTTAAAAATTCAGAAAAAAGGGAAAAAAAGGATAATACATAAGAAAATCTGGTTATCTGAAAAATAAGTCATTTTTCGCTTGCCGTGGATCTTCTGGTCGCCATATTTTCTTCGTCTTTATAAATTTCAATTTTTGGGAATTATTTTCGTTTGACCAAGATAGTGAGTGGCCTCTTAAAGGTAAGTATCCTTGCTTTTCACTATCATCTAAAGAAAAGACAAATAACATAATTAAAAAAGAAAAAGAAAAATAGACGTAAGAAATAATAGAAAGTAGAAGATAGGTACGCAAGTTGACTTGATCAACTTTTATTCGAGTAACAACAACAAGGAAGATGGAAGTGTCATACCTTTTGAAGCATTATATATGACAACTTTCCCAGCATTTTTAAAATTGCGTTGAGAAGATTCCATCTTCTTCTGTACTATCGTTATCAGTTCTTATCAGTTCCGTTAAAAAGTTGATGTAACATATAGCCAAGCGTAAAGTATCCACTTTGGACAATCTCTTTTCATATGGTAGTGTAGGTATATGACTTCGCAACCCTTCGAATGCTTCGTTGATGCATTGCATACGTCTTCGTTCGCGCAAGTTTGCTGCTGATCTGGTTCTTGCGTAGCCTGTGTCGGATCGTTTTAATTTTCGTTTGTATCCAATTACATCGTGTTGTTCGTATTGTTTACCTTGTGTGTGTTGCAGGGGTGTTGTACAAAACCCATGCTGGAGCATGGGAAAGGTCGAATAAAAATTATTATGCGAATCCATATTATTTTCCAATCCTAAAATTTGCTCAGATGTTAAGAGTCCGTGAGAAAGTCAAATCTGTTCTAAATCAGCGAAAAGCAACTTTAAATACCGCTGGCCAAATATTAAAATCGATCCAAAGCATTATGGGTAATTTTTTTAAAGAACATGCTCGTATATGTATGCGTAATGCTTTTCTTTTTTATTGTCTTTTTTGTTCCTTGCATTTTTTTCTATTGTTCTTTTAACCAATCAGATTGAAGATGTAACAAAAGACAATTCTGAATACCGCGGCGTAAAACAATAGGGCACATTGTTGTAACGTTTTTATAAAGGAAAGATAATTACAAATATATACAGGACGAAAGTGTTACTATCTAGAAACTTGAGAATAACAAAAAGAAAAAAACAGATATAAAAATCGAATTAAATTTTATTTTCAAATAGAACCAGATGGAAATAATTAAAAATTTCACCCGGAAGAATATTTAAAAGATAAATGGATTTATAAGCGAACATTAAAAATATCAAACTTTTGAAAAACAAATAAAGTGTTCGGCTAAATACAGATTGGTTCTTCCAACACACGTGTTCTTTTTTGCGCGTGCGTTTTGAAGATGAGAGGGAATTTGAGTTCATTTACTGATCATTTTTTAATGACACTTTGAGAAAGAAATTAGTAATGGTTCAATATTAGGACTAACGTTATCAAATTGTTTGAAGTGTGTAAAATTCCAACTTAAGTGAAACTTTATAAGTTAACAAGTAGTGAACTACTTCATTAAATTTCTGCTCCCTCTCCATGTCTTGTTTGTAGATACTTCGTGTATGATTCAACATATTTCCTGATTGTCAAAATGACGTCACTGCTGGGATGGGGAAAGCTTAATTCGTCAAAAAAAATTAAAAAAATTGCAGAATGGTGGTTCTTCTATAAGGGCTTTCTATCGGTAAAAAAGAACGTTTTCGAATTATTCGAAGCGTATGATTTTAAAATTTCTATCCGCCTGGGTTGGAGAATACGGAAGAAAATCTTGACACGTTTTAGTTACCTGTATCCTTTTGAAATAAGGTAAAACTTTACATGTTATTCATTAAATTCTTGCTCCTTGTCCATGATTTATTTGTAGATACTTTGCATATGGTTCACAATATTACCAAAATATTACTCATTTCTGGAGGGAAATACTTGATTGATAGCAAATTCTTAAAAAAATTAAGAATGGCAATTCTTCAAAAAATGACAAAATTAATATTTTATATTTGATGAATTTCGCCAAAACAGACAACGAGAAATTTTCACATTTTAATCTAAATATTAATCTATAACCTTTAAATACGCAAATTATACGTCTGGTTAGGGACCAGTATTGATATTAAATAAATTCCAAAGGAATATTTAATTCGCATGGAAATCTGCATCACCCCTAACCTCATCCACAGACATCGGGACGGCGCTACAAACAAAGATAAATGATGCTCTGGGGACGAGGTTACATCACCCCTAAATTTTTACCATTCTTGTGTTTTCCATGTTGAAAAAAATTGGTGATTTACTAAAACGTACGTGAAGAACGTCCCCCATGTCTTGACATCCCGATATCAGTATAGAAGTGAAGATTACGTATTGTATATGAAGATCTGTGCTATCTAAGTGTTAAGGAAAGTCTGTGTTTATTCTCTCTAATTATTAACTTAATTAGTTTATCCTCCAAGGTTTCTCCGAAGTCTTTAATTGCTGGAAAGTAACTCATTCTAAATATGCGCGAGGCTTGGGAACGAGTTTGTGTCTGTTAGGATATCATTACTGTTTGCAAAAGTTATTATTGAATGTTGGTATACCTTCTTAAAGGCTGTTTCACACTGTGCCATAACATGTGTGCAACGTGTGTATGCTTCTACTTCACTAACTGTGGATAAGACAAGACTTTAAGTTCAATTTGTTTACAATTGAAGCTTCTGTTAAGAGTTTTTATCAGAAGGTTTTTAGATGAAAACAAATAGACGACACATAGATTTATACGTTTTATTAGAAGAACAAATTGATAAAAATAAAGGACTTTTTATTGGAGGAAATTAGAACTGCTTTAAATGGTTATTAAGTTTTGCAAACCTTAAAACAAGATAAGAACATTGTAGAATTTCTATGGCTTTGTATAAGACATGGTATAATTAAAGAACTGCTTATATGGTTACCATTTTGTTATGCTTAGTCCTGGGAAGATTTTAAAATACGAAGAATCAAAGGACATCTCCAAGGCCCCTCACTATATTTTAGTTGGAGGAAAGTTCTTTTCCCCGCAGATTTAACCGATTGAAATCTTGTTTCTGCTGAAAAAATTTTTGAGTAAAATTTTTATCGAAAGTCAGGAACAGTTCTAGAATCGCGATGGGATACTCAACACAACCATATTTCAATTCTAAGAAGATTTTTGAAGGTGAAGCTAAAAATATATGTCGTTTCATAATGGCGGGGAAAGGTTGGCATGACGTCACAACTTGTGAAATAGAATATTCTCAAATTTTGTCCTCGTGTTCAGGTGTATTGTGGAAATTTTTTCTCATGAAAACAGCCGGGAAAGTATCTCGAAGTAAACGTACGTATCACGCAGTCTTTTAAGCACTTTAAATAATTAATATCGCTCTCAAGCATCATTTTTTATATTAGAATCTTTAACAGTAACACATTAGAAGACTTCTATTATCATGCATCGCTACCCGTGGAAAAAAAATTCTGGCTAACACATTATTTTTCCCATGCATGCATTTCTGTGGTGGGAATAAGCACCCATTATCTATTCCAGGGTGAGAGATTTGAATTTCTTAAACAAAATATATTGGTTTATAATGAGCGTGCAATTAAGGTGTATTGTTTTTTTTGTAGTTTCTTCTTTGTTGCACCTGCTTTCTTATGGTTACAAATGTTTCTTTTTATTTCGTCAATTACTTTTTTTTTCATAATACCACAAGCTTTTCTAATGAAGTTGGTATTTGTTGTTTTCGTACTGGGGAATTCGACAGGGAACAATTCCCTGTAATTCCCTGTAATTCAATGTCATTAAATTACTATTAAGCAATTATTATTATTCCAAATATTTTCACAGGATAGACACTTCAGTGTTGAAAGCACTATAATAAATACACCTTTCCCGGATTAGTTTTCTTTGATGTACCGCTGCTATTTCTCAACTTTGTCAAACAAAATGAATGTGATTTTTGAAATCCTCCAAACAAACAACCTGTTAAAAGTTTTTTTTTAATTTTGTACTAATTTACCTCTGCTTGAAACAGAAGCTTATTAGTACAAGTCGATAATTAAAAAGGCTTTGACCGTAACATTGACACCATCAAAACAGCATTTTTAAATGTCGGATAGATTAGGTTAAAAATGTATATACACACACCAATTCAACGATGCTGAATATGATCAAAAATTTTTAAAAACATGCAATTCGGGAAACGTGTATTGTGTTCTGAATAAAGCACACATTAGATATACACCGGCCTTGCCTACCCAATTTTCCTTACATGGTATGGTTTGACCAGTAGCTGTGGTAAAAGCACTTGTGAAACATGTCCACCTCGTGACTACAAAGCCAAGTCCGTAACCACTAGGCCACGCGCCACAACAAAATTAAGGAAGATCTCTACGAAAAAGGTTTTTAAGCTTCGGCTCAGAAATATTAAGAAATACAGTTGACTCTCCCTAATTCGAATTCCCACGGGGAAAAATTTCTGTTCGAATTATAGAGAGATTCGAATTATAGAAAGTCTCTGTAATTCGAACTTTCAGCTTCAGAGAGTGAAAATTCGAATTACAGAGAGAAATTACGTTATTTCAAAATCAAGAAAACATAATTTAAGTTTCATTCAATCTTTATTTTCATAGTTTACACAAAAAAGAAACTCTATTTGAAAAACTGTTGAATATTTGAAAAAAAACTTTCGAAAGACAATTTTCGAATTTGTCAAAGCACTGTTTACACTCTAAAATTCGAATTAGGGAGAGAATCGTGCTGAAGGAAAGAGAAATTCGAATTGTGGAAAGTTTTTTATAAGAGTTTCTGAAGGAAAATTGACGGTGACTGAGCACTCGTTCGAATTATAGAAATATTCGAATTATACAGATTCGAATTAGAGGGAAAGTTTGTTCAGATCTTTCGGGAGTTTTCCCCATTGTTATGCAGCTTTAAAAGAACTTTTTTATAATACCAACACGCCATTGATGTCATGTCATTTTTTGAGTGTAGTTGTTCGCAAGTTCAGATGCTATCGCTTGAATGTTGCAATGAAAAAGAACGAACAATGTTATCAAATTTTCTCCATGTTAGCAGAACAAATATTGGTAAAAACAAATATTTTCATTCCCAATATGGTGTTTTTTTCCGAAGTGGATAAAAGGGATTATGTTAGGGTGTATTGCTCTTAATTTTTAATTTTTAATGCTCTTAATACGTGAGTGGTGGCATCATTCTGCGGGATAATAAGGTATGCGTAATGCCAACTCTCTTAAATACTGGAACGGAATGCCTAAATAATGAAAAAAAGTGGCCAAGAGTCCTCTGGTTTTTAAATTTGGCTCTTCGGTGGGATGGTCAAAATAAATATAAAATAGTACTAGGGAGTAACAAAAACATTTACAAAAAAAGAAAAATATATCTATATACATATTAATTATGTACACGTAGTTTGTCGTCGTGTGTGCATGTCAAATTGTCCAGAAAAATATTTCTCCCTTAAATCAAATCTCACGAACCATGGAGGAACGAACTACTGGAAAAAGGAACTTTTCTTTGCTATAGAAGTACGAAAAAGACTCCCAAATAATACTATTACTTCTCCAGATCCTAATTAAAGCAAAAAGAGTGTCATTTCACATCAAAAAATTACCTAATCTCTGGATTAAGCTTCCAGTACGCCGTGTTGCAAAGGTGACGCCACTATGGGCGTATATATCTTTTGTTCGCACTCGCCCATAACTTAACTACCCAGAACAGAATTGTGTCGGATAAATTTTATAAAACATACTTCATTCCTCCTTAACCTAATTCTAAAAAAGTTTAATAAATATAATCGTAAAAATAGTCATCCAAAATATCTCGTTTTATTTTCTTAGATTTCACTGAATGTTTTGTTTTACTTTTCTTTTTATCCTCATCTTCGTCATCATCATCGTCATCATCGTCATCGTCATCATCATCACCATCATCATCTTTTGCGACGGTTGATCTATGAGGTTTCTGCCCACCACCTCCTTTCATTGGCTTTGGCATTTTCGGTACCGGGTAAATTACTAATCCTGAGAGTGCCATTTCATTTCCACGGAACGCATCATGGTAGGCTAAAAGAGAGACATCAGTCTAATCACCTGAACAAAATCAATCAATCGATCAACCGATCAATCAATCAATCAATCAATCAAAGCTATTCATTTAAACAAATTAAAGCTATTTAAAGAAGCTTCCAATTATTTTGGGTCCCCTAACTAGTCATTTGGCCAACCCTGCTCAAGAGGAACACGTATCAGAAAGCTTGGAACGAGATTGAGTTCTCTTAGTGTGAACACACTAAAATTGCGTTAATGAACTATTCATAGCCTCGCCATAGATTTTCATGTAAACCACTAAACTTGAGAAATCATCCCTGATTTTTTAACTCACTTTCACCTGAATGCATTTACATCATGCATTTACAAAAAAATCAAACAAAAGAAACGAAAAAAGGTCCTGGGATCGAGGTTGGGAAAAAAGATGTACGAAGGGAAGAGAACAGTCGTTTCATGTATATATGTGTTACGTCTCCGTTATAAGTAAAACATTTTTTAAAAAAAAGATTAAAACTGACCTCGTATCCAGTACTTCTTTTCCGCACTATTCTTAAAAAAGCCTACAAAGTCCTGGAGACAAGGTTGTATTAAATAAAAGGTAAAGCGTATACATTAAAATTGATCAGTAAGTATAATGTTGTCACCAACCTGCATCTTGTCTCTGGTAAGGATAATAATAAGTTTGTTGCTCAGGAGGGGGCTCCTGACATCCTCCGCACCCGTAGCATAAGTAATTGTTACAGTCACCGTTACATTGGTCACACGTGCTATGTCGAAACCCACCCGTTACTGTAGGACTCTTGCTCACCTCTTGTCTCGGTGACCATGGTTGCTGGTTACGATTAGACCAAGGAGAGAGAGTGTTTGATCTTTGGGTATATAATTGAGAATTGTAACTCGGTTGGTTTGACCATGGATTGCCAGGTCGTTGCACTTGTTGTGGTTGAGGTGCATTTGATCTCTGACTATATAACATTTGATTAGGCCAGGAAGTTATGGCTTGTTGTATTTGTGGCTGTTGAAGTGGTGTGTTAGGCCAAGTTTGCGTGCGTTTCCATGGGTTTTGCACTATTCTCCTTGGCCATGTAGATTGCCATTGTTTGAAATATTGCTGTTGTTTTGGATAGTACATTGTGGATCTTCTCAGGAACAAATTATTTTGTTGCGGACTTTGATATGCATATTGTGCTAAAATATAAACATTTAAAAATCAATGTTTCTCTCTTTTCTTTCGCCTGAACGAGCGGTAGGATCATCTAAATTTGTAAAACGGAATATATGCTCTTTCTCTCATCTCTTACACATGTCTCAGTACAAAAGAAGACATTTAAAAAAAAACTGCCTGACGTAGTTATGTCTTGAAATACCTCTTTATTTGTGAGACCACATACTTTTAAATAGGCGGTTTACATAACACAGCAACCTCGTCTCCAGGTCTCTTATTTCTCTTTCTGACAATCTTGGACAGCGAAAAAAATTGTCAGAAAGAGGAAAAAGGCCCTGGGAACGAGGTTAATAGCACAGTCGATTAACAATATCAAAGTCTTTTGTGCTGGGAAAGAGAATAGCCATGAAAGCAATCAGAAGTTTGTTTATAAGAGTGTACAAGTGTACTTAAATTTTTTTAATAATTTTTAATTATTTTTGTCGAGACACAAATAAGCTTGGCAATGGAGGATAAATTCCAATATGTCGTAAACATTTATATTTAGCTTGATAATCTATATTTCTAATATAGTTCCAAATTATGCATATCACTTTAAAGGTTCAAACTAGCTACCCCTTTAAGATATTGTGAAAATATCAGTATTATCCAAAATCAATTTACATCGCAATGCTGAAATTGAACATCGCAATGATGACCTTAGTTTTTGCGGGCCTTTTTTGGATCAAAAGGAAGATACCCCACCAGAAAAGAAAATACAAACAATTTTGGTGTTACGAATAAAATAATTATAGAGTAAGATAAACGAAAACTTGTATAGTGATATAAGTACCTGGATAAGCAGAAATACGACAAAAAATCGCATTTAAAACGATAATTTGCGCGATCTTTAGCCAAAACATTTCACCCCTCGCTTTGTTTGCGTCGTTCAAAGCATTCGGTTGGAATGTCTTAGCTTTTTGTTTGTACAAATACCGTACTCATTTTGAGCATGATTTGAATTGCTAAAGCTTATCTTTACCTCCCATGTTGCTATATTCAATGAAAACAGGTGAAATGCGCTATGTACGTGCCGCGTTCTTATGTAAACTCGCAACAGTATCGACCTATCATAAAAATGTCTTAAAGAAATTTCGTATGTCGTGAGCTAAATACTTTGCTTTTGTATCAAACATTTTTAAACACAGCGTAAGCGACAAAATGAAAATGATAAATTCAAATATTTTAGGTGTGGGTCGTGTGTATAAAAAGATTGTTTTTTTCCTAAACAATTTTATTGGACATTTTGTTTTCTTGGTTTTACGATGTTAATCCTCTCATCTAGCATCATCACCGGGGGAGAATTAAAAAAGGCAACTTTATATAAAAGGAAACTGTTTCTTAGGGTTCAAATTTAATTTTTAACGTTATTTAACCGATAAAAAACGCGTACAGTTTGCTCTAAACCTCCATTATCTCCAACCTCCAGATTCGATTGTTCTAAAGATTCCTCTAACTTCATTAAAAAACACCTAAAAACTATAAGCACTAGTAAAAAAAATTTTTAAATTTGCAAAACTCAATTTTCCATCTGTTGATTTTTTGAAGTTTGACTGAAGATACAGTTCACAAATATTGGCGGGAAAATTAGTCCTCGAAATTTAATAGAATCTGTATAATAGAGTTCACAATAAAACAATCAATAAACGAAATAACTTCGGTCCCGCATATTTTGACTAGAATACTTGTTCAACGCGGCGTATTTCTTCACGACGGTCTGGGAACGATGTTGGTCCAGGTGATAAAATTTCTTACCTTTGTTTCTGTCTGTAAGTTTTTTAGTTAAATCAGAATGTCCCTCGCACGTGTATTCCACCTTCAAATACTTCAATACATTCTCCCCACACAGGGTGTGTCCATATAAAAGAGGGTCAGAAAATATATCACATGACTGCTGTCCCTCACACATATTCTTGACGGTCATGATAGTGTCACGGGCGTAACATGTCGGTGCCGTATCATTCGTTTGTTTACCCAAACAATCTCGACCCTTCTCTTTACCATAGAACGCTGTTTTAATACGTAAAAGCTTCAACTCCGGGCAGAATACACTTCCACTTTGACCAGAACAGACAATTGCTTTCATAATCCTTGGAGCTGTAGCAGTTTCTAAAGAAAATTTGCTTGGTCTTAATGTAATCTCGTCCACAGGGCTTTTTTTTGCTTCTTTAATGTCAACGTGAAAAGAAACCCTGGGGACAAGGTTGAAGGGGCAGATAATCTTTTCGAAAATTTTATTAGAGCATATTACGCTTTATCTAGGAACAATGTTTTAATAACTTAAGTTACATTTCTATTAAACTACAACCTTAACTTCATTCCCAGTGTTTTTCAAGTTCAAAATAAAATCAAAATGCCCTGGAAACAAGGTTGCCACAATATCACTAGCGTCAATAATAACAACCGATATCTTTAACTGTTTGTTAAGTAAGCAGAATTAGTTTTTTAGAAATAATGTGAGTGGTTAATATATATTAGGTCTTAAATTACGTGGGAAGACGCTTTCTTTTTGCTTTGAGTAGAAAATGTTAGACGGTATTTGCTACAAACGTGGCTATGCCATTTATTCACTACCCACTAAAAAGCTAACTCTGTATTCCCTCTAAGGTGTGTTAGATTTGCTAATGCTCAATTTGTCGTTTTCATCCGCAAAAAAAAACCCGTGACTATATACAGTCTTTCCTTTACACGACAAGCAACATCCCAACATTTATGCCGAATATAAAACACAATCGAAATTTTTTTGACATATTTTTCGTGTGTTTAAAAAAATTACGGTTGCTAGGGCAATATGATAATATGTTTCCTCACCATGTCTAAGCTGTGGTAACATCTCCTTTGTTGCTTGCTTAATAAACATCAAATTCTGTAATTTCTCTTTTTCTTCAAACATCTTTAGTCTCTCTGACAATCCCGATCTTCCTTGGCAAGTAAACGAAACAAACATATATTTATTGACTGTGGGACATGGGTCATGATATAAACTGTCCTCCGCATATAGATCGCACGATTGCTGGCCTTGGCATGTCTCACGTATGATAGCTGGAGCATTCTTTGAGAAGCAGGTTGGTATTTGATCACGCAGTTGCGTCACGGGATCCTCACAGTCATGACCACTGAGTTTACCATAAAAAGCATTGTATATATGAAGTAATTGAAGATTGGGACAAGCTATTGATCGCATTTGTCCTCTACATACTGTGAGAGATTGTGATGTTGTATCTAAATGGTTAAAATGATGAAATATTTATCGCCATCATGTTAAGTTTAAGAGTGAAAAGCAAAAATAAGATGTTTTACCATTACATTTTCAATTTCATTTTATTGCATATTCAATATAATTTATGTGTGCTCTGTCGTAGTTGCACCTACGCAGATAACTTCATAGCATATGCCTACTTGCCACAGATAGCTACCTACCACAGAGAGCTACCTACTACAGATAGCTACCTACTACAGATAGCTACCTACGCAGATAGCTTCCTACTGCAGATAGCTACCTATCGCAGATAGTTACCTACCACAGATAGCTCCTACGTAGATAGCTATCTATCACAGATAGCTACCTATCACAGATAGCTACCTATCACAGATAGCTACCTACCGCAGATAGCTACCTACCACAGTTATTAAACTGATCAAATGCAATATGAAGCAAAAATTTATACGCCCTTTAATGGCAATATATAGGCATGGATGCGAAATTACCTGTTTTTGTTGCTGCTGGTAACTGAAGGGTATATTCAATGTAGTTTAAAATAAATAAAAATAAATAAACATATGACATGCTTATTGTGATGTATGTGCTTAAACGTTTTCAGACAAGTTCACTATGCTTCCTCACTACATTTCTTCTTTAAGTTAAAAACAGTTCTTTTATTCTATTGTATTTTATCTTGCAACGTTTTTGCAAAAGTCGCATTCACGGCTTAATTAGGTGCAAGTTTATTGCACGGATAATTTAGCATGAACTGAGTTGCTCAATGGTGCTCACCATGGGCCATTAAACAATATGTCAACAAAAGTTGATTATTATTCAGATTGTGATGTTAATAATGTGAAAACTGAGCCATAAGTTTTGAGCTATAAGTTTAAGTTTTTTCTGTTTTTTAATTGACAAGGTAATTTTTCTGCTATTAACTGTCTCTTTTGGTTACTAGTAATGTAATGGATATAGATTTTTTTTTTGACAAATTTACTTTTTAAAATGCTGAAAAAAGCAAGAAAATAAGTAACCGCAACCAAAATCCCCCCCTGTTCAAATGTTAGCTAAGTTTGCCAAAACATGGAATACTTTTTGAAACTGTGTATCGCAATTGTTTGCCAATGTCCTTCAAAATGAAAGGAAAACGAATAAAGTCTTGCAGTAATTACAAAACAGCAGTTTTAGACGCCTTACGGTTGAATGAGTCCTTCCAACTGTTAGCTAAACGAAATTAACAAGGTTCTGCACAGTTCACAGATTTTCAAGTAAACACGCGAATTCTCAAAGTAATACACCTCTTGATAGAAAAAAAAAGATGGCGAATTTAACAAATTATTTTTATAATGAGTACGAAAGGAAAATGTGATGATCGAAGCATTGATGAACCTTACTTAAAATCATTAGAACCACTATGACGTCACTGTGGGTGTGTTTATTTTCACACGTATTGGCGCTTACATCAGCTCATGGTAAGGTCCATATTTTTTAATTCGAAACATCTAAATATGTTTACAAACCTACAAAAAAGAGCGTACCACCCTGGCTGCCACATGTTGAGAGATAGTGATTCAGTTTTTTGTTACGCTATTTCTCTCCTACTTAAAAGTCTTACTACATGGTCTGAAGTAGCAACTTTGAAATTTGTTAAAGTCACTTGGGGGGCTTATGAAGTTGTTTCCAAGAATTCTTTGAAATAAAAAAGAGTGGCCATCATCAAGGTATCATTTACAGAGTTCAAATTTTTTTTATAAAAATGTTGTTAAACATGTAAATACTTTGTCTTGTTTGAAAGTTGTGACTGAACTCTTGTGTCTTTAACAGTAACTTTACCATTTTTAGTTCTAAATTATGACTCTGTCACGATATGCGATGGGATGATGAAGCAAATTAAATGTCCACGCAATGAGAACATTCACGTCTTGCAAGGCTTTTATGGAAAATGGAGGAACCATGATTGCAAGGGACAGCATCCTGATCCAGACAATCTACCAACATGCAGTGAAGATAGAAGGAAAACAACAGCGATAGCCAGAAACATTTGTCAAGGAAAGAATACATGTAAACTAGCCGCTGATAAGTCTATATATGGTCAACCATGTCCAGAGAATAGAGCTTATTTATATGTCACCTTCTTTTGCTTGGCACCTGGATATAAACTGAAACACGAGAAAAGCTCCTCGAATGAGGAGGTAGTAACAGTACCTAGCCATGGTTTTATAGTGCAAGAAGCTAAACACAATCTTAAAACTGAAGAGGACAAAAAGAAGAAAGAAGATATAGCTAACAAAAAGATTATTTTACCTCCTGGAAATCCAACTCCAGGAGTTTATAAAGAAGAAAAAGTGGAAGTAAAATCAAAAAGTTTAATTTCGAATGAAAGTACACCTGAATCTTTCGAATTAGTTGAAGGGGAAGCCTCACAGAAATCACAACTACCAAATTTAGAAGACATCAAAAGAAAGGAGACAGAAGGTATGAACGCTTCAACTTAATGAGACCAAAATTCTAATTTTTGTTATGACGAGGAAAGCTACTTCCATACTAGGTGTCTCACAAATCAAAATCTAAACGTCAGACGTTTAGCGAAAATTCTTAAAACTCAAGTACCCAAGAAATCTCAGCATAAGCGTCATTTTCCTTGCATTTCGTGCCTTTATATGCCTTTATATACAAAAAGATTTGAGAATTAGGAAATATTTTTTGTCATTTCATGACACACAAAAAAAAATAATAAGTAAATAAGAAAAATAATTTCAGGGAAGTACGAATAAATTTTTGTTATTCTTCATTTTGCTGTTTGAAAGCTTTTCCGTGGTGATATTTTTAGAGAAAGGTATTCGAGGAAGTACAATCTGCAATGGTCAATCAAAGCTAATCGCTTGCTTACCTGAAGAAGGCATTAAAGTTCATTATGCATTTTATGGTAAAAAGACTGGCAAAGATTGCAAAGGGGACTTACCATATAAAGATGAATCTCCAACCTGTTCAGCATTGGATGCCAAAAGCAATGTTGAAAATTCCTGCAATGGCAAGCAAACATGCCTCTTGTTTGCTGATGATAATATCTATGGGAAATCTTTATGTCCGAATGTAAACAAATATTTGTATTTAAAATATTCTTGCATCCAGATGCCAACAGATTTGCCATCCATGCCTGTGAAGTTGACACCACAGGAAGACTTAGAAGAAGATGCAGTATCTAGATCAACTACTCCAGGTAAGTGCTATCAACATTGTAGATCAGTTTCCAGTTTGCTTCGCTATCGTTTCTATGAGGCTAAACCCATACAAACATTGATTCCACTTGTTAAAAAACCAGCGTTTTTCGGATTTCAAAATTATTAAGCTAATGGTTTTATAACTTCATGACATTGCCTTTTATGTTAAAAAAAATTAAAACAGACCAGAATCAAACTCCTTTTTTTAAGACTTGTTAGTGAAAAAAATTGTTAGTGAAAAAAACTCCCTTGTCTGTTTGGAATACAAAATTTATTCCGTAACATAAGCAAAGAGATTATGTGATGGTATTAAATAGCTTAATAAGTATAACATGGCAGTGTCTCGAAATTTATTCCACACGTTATTGGTTATCTTTGTGTTCATCTTCGTTTTCTGAATACGCAATAAAATACATCTTCTGTTATATTGTAAAATGGACGAGCATATCTTTTCACGCCTTTGTCAGTAACTTCATTTTTGACATAACTTAGATTTCAATTAAAAATATGACTGCTATCTCTTACTAAGTTTTCAATACGCAACTTTTCTATAATAGTGGCTGGCATTTTATCATTTAATGATAAAATACCAGCATCATTTAATTGTAAAGCCTTACTATTTTAAGGATCCAGATTGTTCATATTTAAATTAAAGAAAAGGCCTTAAAATATGTAAATCAAACGCGCGCATGTGCAGTATACGCTTGTAGTTGTATATATAGATTTTACAGAGAAGGAGAATTTTTTTTTGTGTTTAAAGACATACAATTCTATAAACATTGAAATATTTTACATGAGGACATTTTGTTTGTTGTTACATAACTTTACAAAATTTAAAACCAAAACCACAAACGAGCGCCTTAATAGCAAACCGTTAAGTTTTAATTTGTTGTTGTTTTTGTTGTCGTTCTTATCTTCGTCGTTGTTTTCATTGTTGTTGTCGTCGTCGTTTTCGTCGTTGTTATCGTGGTCGTTATCGTCATTTTCGTCGTCGTTGTGGCCGTTGTCGTCGGCGCCGTTTTTCGTCGTTGTCGTGCTTATTGTTGTGGTTGTTCTTATCGTTGTTTTTATCGTTGTCGTTGTGTCGTCGTCGCCATGCTTGTTGCTGTTGTTCTCGTTGAGTAGTCTGCACCACTTTTTATTTTCCAGAAAAACAAAACACAACGGTCAAGATCTGTAACGGAGACAGGCGAACCATCAGCTGTGAACGAAATGTTGGCGTTCAAATCCTCTCTGCTTTTTATGGTAAAGAAAATGGCAAAGACTGTAGAGGTGATTTGGGTTATCGAGACGACATTCCTGAGTGCAGTAACCCACGTGCTATGGACTCGGTTAAATTTTTATGCGAAAGTAGGAAATCTTGTGACTTAGCAGCCGAAAATGAACTATTTGGCGATGATGTTTGTCCAGGTGTCAATAAATATTTGAAAGTGATATACAGTTGTTGACAGTACTGCTTGTTTGTTGGTGCGTCATCGTTTTTATGTAAACTATTCACGAAATTTTTATTTATAAACGCATCTTAGCTTTTATCACAAATCTCAGATAATATTTTTATATATATATACTTGATCATATTTTTATCGTATAAATCTTTTTTTTGTTATATCACGTTGTCTGTGTTTTGTATATTTCTCTTGCTTCTTAAATGAATGAATAATTTATCTTTTTAGATATTTTCTATGTAGAGAGGGGTTAATCAGTACTAAATTCTGCCACAACATCGAAAAAAAATCTCCATGACGAAAATTAATATCAAGACATTTCGTTTAAAATCAAGTTTATTACCGTGAAATTTACTCAGTTGAAAACTTCCATTTTATTGATATACTGCACATTGTTAGCGCCCGAGCGTATTTGTTTCAGTATTTTTTTTGAATTTTTAAGCTGGGCGCTTTGAGGCAACCTCGATCCCCGTTGGCTTTGAGGTTGTTTGTTTTCTGGTTAGTACTGAATCGATGTACGATTTGTGTAATCTATTTTTTTTCGCGATACGTGAAATATAGTGTTTATTTAGCAGTTAGCTTGTCTCTCACACAAGTGGACGTTTTTATGTCATTGAAGAAAGTTTCAAATTATAACGTAAACTTTTCCTGCATTACATTACAAAGTTCCCGCCAAAATGAAAAACAATAACCGTGAGTTGATGTGTGTGCATACATCTTGATATGATATCTCAATGTTTCCGAAAATTTACAGTTTTTGAACGAGAACTTGGAGCTTGTTGTTGTATTTACCACTATTTTAAATCTCGATTTTTAAATTAAACAGATTGGGAGGGATGGGTAATAGAACTACAGTTATATCCGTAACTCGAACATCTAAGGGACTCAGAAAAATGATTCGAGTTTAACCAACAAATGTTCAAGTTAAATCATGATGGTTAAACGAAGCCCACATTAATTTAGTCAAAATGAGATTATAGTTCGAGTTTAAGCTTTTTTTTTAAGATCTGAGGCAACAGTTACTGGGAAAAGGTGCAATCTTAGCGATAGAGGGGAGCAAGTCACTTGTAAATAAAATTTGTCAAGAAAGACAACATTTGTATATCTATGTTACGTCAAGAGTTAATAAAAAATGAAGAAATTTCAAATCTGACATTTATATATCTTTGATTTCCTTTCTAGAGTAAAAAGTTCGAGTTATCCGAAGAAATTAGCCTCAGAGAGGCTAATAAATGGGTCGAGTTAACGAATGTTCGAGTTATCCAGGGTGTTCGAATTAAACGGAGTTTTTTATAAGAAAGTATTAACGAAAGTTGAAGAGACCCAAGAAGATGGTTCACGATAACGAAAGTTTGAGGGAGCTAACTGTATTCATTTAGAAATGTCAATTGATGGAACGGGGTTAGGTAATTGAATTACCAATTGATACGTGTAAATAAGTTATTTATATAAACAAGACCAAAAGTATAAATACACTAAAACCAAGTTTAAACGATTAGGCGTCCGTTTCTTTCCGCAGCAAATAAGCCGAAAATAGTTTTTACCCGTCTCGGCAAGTTCGACGAGTTCGATAGTCAAGTTGGCGAGTTCGATAGTCAAGTTGGCGAGTTCGATAGTCAAGTTGGCGAGTTCAGTTCAACTACAAACATAAAAAACCACATATTTGACATCGCAGTTTTAAGTTAAAGTAGGGTTATTGACGTCGCGCCGTAACGTCAAAAAATTTAACATTTCAGACATACCTTTTTCGGCGACATCAAAGGAAAATGAACACATCCACTATGACCGTCACACACACTTCGTATTATTATATAAGATATTGTACGAAAATGTAAATGAAATGAAATGAAAAATGTATGAAAATTTATTTTTGAAAATTTAGAAATTCTTTTATACGGTGTAGGAAATTTGTTTTTTAATGATTACTAAAAACAACCTCGTTCTCAGGGCTTTTTGCCTTTTTGATGAATTTGTTGTTTGCCGCTCCGTAATAATGGCTCAGGGCCACAAGGCTATGAGGTTGTAGTAAAAAGAGTTTTCTGACTGTAAACAACGTGTAAATTTTTTATTTTTTTATAAGCAAAGCATTTTTTAACTCGGCCTTAGTGTTACCTTAATGTATTCCGAAGTTATAGTGT
Source organism: Hydractinia echinata (assembly GCA_030067915.1). Classification (NCBI taxonomy): domain Eukaryota; kingdom Metazoa; phylum Cnidaria; class Hydrozoa; order Anthoathecata; family Hydractiniidae; genus Hydractinia; species Hydractinia echinata. The sequence continues at coordinate 2,995,677 of JASGCC010000018.1, forward strand.
CGCTTGCATACCTGTGTTTCAGAAGTTCTATTTTTCTTATTTTTCTTACAAAGTGTGTCATACAAAAGTATGGTTAGTTATTTCTCCAACATTAACATTCCAACACCATAATCACCACCAGACTACTTGAAAAGTTTATCATGCCATGACAAATGAAATACATACCTGGTCGCTATGACAACAATTTGTTGACGTCAAAAGGAATAATACCTGGTTTAACCAGAGTGCAGAATAGTCCTGAGTTCGTACTTTTTAATCTGATAAAGACTAAGCTGCTTTTCCACTAAGCATTTCGGCCGCCTGTTAACTTTCCCTATAGTGATTAAGCTTTCCATTCTTCTGTTTTAAAGGAAGGTTTGCCCAACAGGTTTGTTGAACCTTTTGATTTCCATAATATATGTCACTATAATAATTAATTTCAGTTTACTACCCCTGTTGAGACTTGTGGTCACACTGCCTTGAAGAAAATATCCCATGGACATGTTAGTTAATTAGCTGATCTGACCATAGGAAGAGCTAGCAAATCTTTCTATTTTAACCGTAGTAAGCTGTTGTTAAGAGCATTGCTAAGACCCTAAGACAGAGACGACAGAGAGAAAATCTCCGTCATCAAGTATTATCAAATAATAATATTTTCTGCGGAGTTAAAAGGTAAATTAAAAATACGCCTGAAACGTCCTATTTTTTTTATTTATTTACACAGAATAAACTTCACAAATGTTTATTGACATTGCTATCAAAAAATATTCAACGAAAAAAGATCCTAGTGCGTTTTTTTAGATCTCTCACTTTAGCTTCTAAAGATTTGGACATGGCGTCTCAACTAAAGAACCAACTGAACAACTTCATTTTTCATCTTGTGCTGTGAGATCAACAGAAAGCTGTTCTAAAGACCTAGTTATAACCCACGACCTTTTCTACACCAACTAAGGAGGTTAATAGACGATAACCTACCAACACACTTTATTTTCTTAAGATTTTTATTTTTTTATTTTTCGGTGTTCTTAACTTTTGGACATACATCAGCTTCATATACTCCTTATATTCTTTAGCATAACCCACAGCCTGATAATATATTATCACCCTAAACATCCGGCCTCGTTCCCAGCGCCTGTTGTCTCTTTTTTACATTAAGACGGCGATCGCTGTCCCAATGTCAGAAGAGATACAATATGCCCTGGGGACGAGGTTGCCTAAACATTCTTAAATGATATTCTTAACAGTCCTTACTAACTACAATTTATACTCTCATATAAACTAATAATGTAAGTAAAAAGACAAATCCATAAAACTGAAGAGATGACTTGTGATTCCACACAGCGATATAATACTGACGTACATAGAATACAATCGACGCTCGATATCTCAAATACCTGTTATCTCGAACTTCTGCTGTCGGGTATTTCGCTATCTCGAACTTTAAAAGCCTTCGACGCTCGATATATCGGCTATCCTTTATCTCGAACTTTCGATATCGACATTTTCGTCGGTCCTCTGAGAGTTCGAGATGTGAAACGTCGACTGTATACCCGTATGTGCCGTAAGTAATGCTGAATCTGTGCTGCATTTTTTAAATGCGTGGCCACATGTTATTAGTTGTAGTGCCGAGTATTTATAAGTTTATATTTATGGAGTCAGAAACCCTGTTTTATACTCTTAAAATAATTTTTTGGAAGATCCCTGTCAACCTATAAATTTACTTTTTTAATTTTTTCAAAGTAGCTGGAGAAGTACCTATAATCTCTCAGTCTCAAGTTAAGTCTCCTATAACGAAGCGATTAAGGAGACCCCATCATGGTTGAGGTCTACTGAGGAAATAATTTTCAAAAATATCAACCCTCCATATTGTTCAAAATGCACGCCAAATTTTAGGACTGCAGTATAAAATTGAATCGAAAAAATGGGAAATATACGATGACCTTTTATGTGTTTTTTTATTTAGCCCAGTCCCCACTCATATGACATATTTTAAGGACATTTTTAATATTTGACCCTTTTCCATTGATTTTTGAGTGAACAATAAAAACTTGTTCCCACATCAATTATTTGAAGAATTAAAAAAAAGACATTAAACTAAGAGAAAATATTCCAAAATATTTCAAATGGTCTTACTAGTGTTCTTCCAAAAAATCTGAGAACATAGTCAGAAGATGGTGGATGTTTATAGGATTGGAAGAAATAGACGTTGAAGCTCTCTTAAAAAACGTGCATATAGAGTAGTAAAAAGAAAAAAATAACAGTTCTAAATCATTAGTTTCTTAGCATTTTTAGAATCGAATTATTATGTTTTATAATCTCCGTAGGAATCCAGGCTAGAAATGCTCTTAATATGTTCCTAAATTTTGGCAAAATCACAGCCTTGATGTTTTTATAACCTCGGTTTTTATAAAAAAAACATATAAATACGCGTGTTTAATTTCCCTGGCAATGATATAAATTAATATAATTTTTTAATTTTATTAGTATTTTAGAGCTCAAAAAGCGACAGCTAAGTGCAAAATATGTAAAAAAAAATAACATGCAAATAATCTTAGAAAGATCACTTAAGTAACTCCATCATTTGATAGACTTTCATAATATGTAAAAAAAATTGTAAAATAAGGAATGGTAAGCCTGGAGAAGTTTTATTTATTTATTAATTCAGCAAAATAAATAATTTTAAAAATTCCTGAAACAGCAGTATCGGATTTTTGTCCATTTTAACCAATTTTCAAAAAGACACAAATTTTTTTAGTAGTACATGTTTAGAGGGTTAGAAATAAAGCAAATTGTAAAATTGAACAGCACGCCTTTCTCTATTCTCTAAATAAAACAAGTTATCTAAATAAATGCTATCAGATATAAACATAACCTCGATCCCAGGGCATGAGAGACAAAAAGCCCTGGAACGAGGTTGATATAAACATAATCAGTACAATAGGTACTTAGACAGTAATACGTTTCTTTAACATGTAGGAGGCCATATTATCTTTGTTCTCCATATTTGTGACTCAAAAATGTTAGACGCGTAGTAAATCTTACAATAAACGGGCGTTTTTTTAATATAAAATATTAATGTAATAATACGTTATTTGTAACGTGAATTTCACCCCCACCAAAACTACAACTACAGACTGCATGTTTTGTCGAATTAGCCTGTAATTTTTGTCTAAACGGCGCAGAAATATATAAAGCATGCTGGATCTTCCCCTGGATGGTAGATGATATACCATCCAGGTATATTTGTTAACCATATACATATAAATATAAGGAGCCTAAGACGGAGTTTAAAGACAAATATGCCAGGAATTTTTCCTCTTTCGTATTAGAAGCTACAACACTTCATCTAATGATAATCTTCCGCCATATTTTCTGCCGTTGACTTCAACGAATAAAATAATTGAACTTTCACGTTTTTCAAGTACCTGAAATTTAAATAAAGATAGCCCGTCATTAGTGTCACTTTCATCTGAATGTGAAGGCCTCCCCCTGGAAGTTATACGACGATGTCGCTCTCCTTCACGGTGCCGAAACACATGTGGTGAGTTCCTTCCATGTTCGTCCTCATAAGGGTGAACATCGAGAGTTCTGCCAGGACTTCCATTGTCCAAATGCAAAAATTCTTCATTTTCAGTTTCAGGTTCACTTATATGGGGTCCTCTCTCGCATTCCTTACATTCTTCTTTCTCTCTGAGTTCTTCTTCTTTCAAATCTTCAGCTGTCGCGAAAATAGGATGACGATATTTTTCTGTTGTAATTCTTGAGTGACATGAATGATGACGGTGATAAACTCTGTCATTACTCTGCGATGGACTGAATCTGTCACTGTCATATGACGACTCATCGTGCAGTGCTGCTGCAGGTGTCAGGTTACTCACGCGTGATCGCGAGTAGGGTTCGTACGACGGCCTGCGATGTGCTACTAGATACGTGTGTGGGTTTCTCTTCTCGTGTGTTGGATAATGCTCGTCTATTTTTTCTGCTTGTCTATCATCATAGATTAATAATGGCGGTGGATTTTCTGTTGCTTCTGTTACAGTTTTGTCTGGACTCAGCTTCGCAATTCACCGCTACAAATTCACCATCTTTCATAACTTGCATTTTTTCATCAGTATCGTTTTTCATTTTCTACGAAAGAAAGAAAGTAATCACAAGTAAATATAAACAATAACACGTTAAAAACAACATCAAAGTTTTTGTAAACAAAACCACTCTATTCCGTCGACATCTCGTCATTGCAAGTAAGTAAAAATTTTTCTGGTTAATTGCACTAAATGACGTCAAGAAGTAATTTATTGTTCCTACAAAAGAAATTGTTGCTGGCTAATTAAAGCTATTGTTCTATTAATCTGATTAACTCTATTTCATCCATACATAGGGTATACTACCTAATCAAAGTCGTTTAGCATCAGCAACCTCGGTTCCAGGGCTATCCGCTTCTCCTGTTATTGAACGACGAAACGAAGTAGTCCTAACACTGGCTGGTGGACTGGAACAATGGTTGGATTCCAGGTACGAAAGTAACTAATAAGATAAAATCAGACAACCTCGTTTAAAGGCCTTTAAAATAATGGACGCTGAACATCTGGATAGTAAACTTATATTGATAATTAAACTCTTGTCTCTTTGAATAAGAACGTGGTAGATATGTTTTTACAGCAAACTTCGTCTCCAGATCTTTATATTTGTGTAAGGAAAAACGAAAGCTTTGGCCGGCAATGTCCACAGCTTGGCTCATTGTAAGTTTTTGTTCTGTTATTTCATGATCTAATCGTGTAGCTGCTTAACCAGAGGATCGCCAGTGACATTTATGTTGCGTCACAAAAATAAGGGAGGATCCTGTCATATAGTAAGAAAGGGTTGGTAGCGTTGGGGTGGTCGATCCCATCCAGATTTTGACAGGTAAATCTCTTCTTTGTTTTTTGACGTAAAAGTCTTTACACATGATTAATTTCTTTACTTTTTATATTACACGTGATCCCTCAAGACATTAATAAAGCCACATCAGAAGTTTGAAAACAATAGAAATTTAAAAAAAACGAGCCCCTTTAATAACTGTAAATGTAACTTTGTGATCTAATTAGTGTCATTTACGTTACTTCCCCGCACTAATTATTGACCTTCCTTGTTATCTGGCTTGTATTAGCTGGACAATTATACAAAAGGAAGTCTATTTCAATAATAAACCAAAACCCACAGAAATAAAGTTTCTAAAATTTTATTCTCGCTAATATGCAACCAAACATTTATAGACAATGTGCGGTCTAAAAGCTGAGAAAGAACATTTTAAATATTTTTGGACAGAATTTTCATTATTGCAAACAGATTTTTGGGGAGGGAGGATGTGAACTTACTGTAACAAGTTATCTACGTGAATAGTGGTTTCGCTACAAAAACGCCCGTGTAAGCATCAAGTGTATTTTACGGAACAAGTCCAAGGCCAAGTATTGCGTAATACAAATTGCGCTGTCGGTAACTCAACACATAAAATAAATTCATACAACAGATATCTAGACGTGACGAATCAACCCTCGGTTCCACTGTATAAAATGATGTGACGAGCCAAGGAGCCGAACTGAGGCATGCTGATATTTTTATGAGTTCGGCCAGCTTATATAATGACCCTCAGAATTTACTGCAGGTCGATTGAATTTTTAATAATAATTTAAAACAGAAAATATAAAAAAAAGAAACGAAATAAATAACAAACTAATAAAAGTTTAAGCGAAATTCCTTTTGCATTGGGAGGGGTCACTACAACCTTCTTTTTCACTTTTTCTAACTATTTCGTAGTCCGAGATTGTCAGAAGGAGAAAAAGTCCTGGGGCGTGGTTGGGGTCACAATACTGGTTGTAACCGCGTAGAAAAATCAACGGTTAGAAAATTACGGAAATTTGCCAGTCTCACAATTATTGTATATACTTTGTTCACAGACAGACAGTGTATTAAAACATAGACTAGTGGTCATCCTGTGGAAATCCACGGGTTTGCCTGTCCTTAAAATTCCACGGGCATTCATCCGTCGTAACAAAGTGGATAAAAATATATCACATTTGCTATTTCGTCTGTCCGTAGCACGATTTTTTTCTCTCGCGCACAGACAAAATACGGGTATTATTAATATAGACATTATTTTGGCTATACTTTATAGCAATGAGGAGGAAAGGGGGAGGGGGGAATCATTCAACATGAATAATTCTGCTTACAAACAAATCATAGAAAATCAATATCTGTAGCCAATTATCGCCAACGCATTTTGATTGCAAGAGGAGAGTGTTTGTAAACTGTAGACTTAGCGAGGTAATGTGTTGCCATAGCGATGAAGCAGAAACAATTCCAGTTTAACTTTCACACACTTTTGCAATATTGCGTTTAAGAATATTTCTAACAGATCATAAATTAAAACAAAAATATAATACACCTATGTGAATTTATCTATTTTCTATGAAATGGCAACAATTACATTAAGTCCACCCTCTTTCGTCGTATTTTTATTCTACTTCAACGTTTCCGATAGCATTGTTAAAAGAATCAGAGAACTGCGGGTAATTTCTGACACAGCTGGAGAAAAAAAAAACAGTGTTTGATGATAAAGCTATCCAAGATGGATGCTCCCTTACTGCTACTGCTATTTATCCAAGCAACGTTAATCTGCACATCTTACTCTGAACAGTTTCGAAAAGCAGAGGATAGTTCGAGTTGTGCCAAGCCTGGTTAGTTGAACTTCATAGTATTTTCTTCACTAATGCATTCAAATTTGTTTATACTTCTTTTTGCTTTTATTCATTTTATTAATTAATCCGACTCGCTTCTAAATTAAGATCTCCAACGTCGTCCTGGCGCTTTTTAGTTTGTTTTTTTAAAACTTAAAAAGTCCTGGGGGCGAGATTGTAAATTGTCTTCATTCCCCCAAACACTAACCCTTCAAAAAATATTACCCCTGTAAAAACCAAGACCTTCTCTCTTTATAGAATTAAACGGAAACTCTTAGGACTGTGTTACAGTAGAAACTAAAGAGGTCCCTGGACCTAGAAAATTAATGCATTAATTGTACTTTTTTACTTATTCTATATATTTACTAGTCGATAAGACCCGTGGAAAAATCCACTTATGCAGAAAAGAAACAAAAAAATATCCGTCATTTCAATTTTGATGACGTCAACAATGACCCGTCGATGCTCGAATAAATTTTTCTCTCGTAATTTTCTTTACCTATATTGTATAGAGCTTGAAATGTTGGTCAAAATAATGTAAGAATCAAAATAATAGGATAGCGCTGTTTTGATTAACAGTTAAGGAGATAAAAGAGTGTAAAGATTGTGCAGACGTCACCAAACTGCCAACAATGCGCAAAATGAAATTTTTTGACCTGTTTCCTCTATTGAACCTTTAAATTTTTATAGCCGTTACATGTATTGTGTAGAGCTTAAAACGCTGATCAAGAAAATGTATAGGATCATCATATACTTTTTACGAACGGTTTACAGAGATATTGAAATTCAATTGTTTTTTGATGACGTCATCAACCCGTCTGTTCCGAAACGTGTGGGTTGAACCAGCTTTGGAAAATTGGTCCTAATTTGGTCCCAGCTAGTCCCTAGTTACCCATGCAGGAGATGACGTCAGTTACTTCCAACCGTTTCCAAATTTTTTAGCCTTAAACTTAAAAGAATGCAATGGCGTCACTAATTTTAAAATTATTTCGTTCAATATTGTTTCAATTAACGTAAAAGTTTGGTAAATTACAGAACAATTTTACAGTTGATGTTTTATAGACTTTGTTGAAGAAAAATATAAAATAACTAATCGACTTTGCAAAAGTCACAGACAGACAGACACACAGAAGTTTCGTATTATTATAGAGACTAGTCGTTTAAGCCCGTGAAAAAATCCACTTAGGCAGAGGAACAATAAAAAAGATCTTTCATTTAGATTTTAATGACGTCAGCAATGATTAAAAAAACAAACTTATTGCCTGTATTGTATAAAACCTGGGAAGCTAATCAAGTAATGTATAAGATCATGTACTTTTAACGAACAGTTAACGGAAGATATATAAGGGTTTAAAAATTTTGCTGACGTCAGCGAGATCTCGCCAATGAAGAAAATTTGTTTTTTCAGAAATTTCTCAAACATGTTGTTGCTGACTAGAGGTTGAAGTGCTTAACAAGAAAATGTATAGGATCACGTGCCTTTGACGAACGGTTACAGAAGTATTGTTGGTTTAAAGTTTTTTGATCAACCCGTACATTCCGAAACGGATTCGAGGATTTAATTTTTTTAAACTTATCCGTATTTGGTCCCAGTGTGTACCTAGTTGCCTGCGCGGTGAAATTACAGACGTCACCTTCACCTTCAAAGTTATAACTGCATTGTAATGGCTTTATTAATTTAAATTAAGATATTGACGTTAAAATAGTAATATTGACGTCGCGCCGTAACGTCAGAAAATTTAACATTTGAGACTTTTCGGCTACATCAAAGGAAAATGAACACATCTACTCTGTCTTTTACAGAGAGACAGACGGAAGTAGCTTATTAATATAGGCGATTTCTTTATTTAGATGATTGTAAAATCTCTTTACCGCAAAAGGTGAAAACCTCTTGCTTAGAAAAAAGAAATGCTTCACAGCTAGCGGCTAAGCAATGGTATCGATTAGCAATCCATCCAGAATTTGAACTCTCCATGCCAAGTTTGGATCAAAGCCAATTGCATACCGCAATTAAAGCTAGGTTTGATCAGGAAGATGCGAAATGGTTTAGCGTGTACTACAGCATGATAGGCCTGCTAAATGATACGGCGAGTGCTTTGATTGCAAAAGGAGTTACGCAGAAGCCGATGACGACATATGACGAATACAGAGAATTGTTTGAAATCTTTCGTTCCGTGATAAAGGTACCTCTTTCATTTATCTGTTACACGCATTTTTTTATAAACGACACAATATTTTTGCTGAGACTCATTTTTCTAAGTTCCTATAATTCGGTTGGTTACAAATTACTTCGTTTTTTGAAAGATTCGAGCTACTTGCTTCTCTATAATAATAACCGTCGTCTGATGTCTTTGCGCAAAATGGTACTGTAGCAGCGAGACATAGAAATGCGATAAATAAAGGACCGGCGACCCCGTGGATTTTTTCATGGGCTACTGAATACTATATAGGAAAAGCGTATGTGCAAGATAAAACAACCTCTACTTTGTCGCCAATACATGCTGATTTGTCACGACACGACATGACTAGAAGAACAGGTTCGTATTCTTTCCCATTACAAAATAAGGTTATTTTAACCCCTCCAATGCAAGACTGATGAAGTGCCACAAACAGGATAGTTAGGACCGAAGCTTGAATAGAAGGGAATATAAAACAACAGAATCTCCCCAAAAGCGGACATCATCAGTACAAGAAAAATTATCCGCTTTATAGAGATTTTCGCTTTAGACGGTAACCGCTGTAGCGGGATACCACTGTACTTTTGATCGAATAGAAAAATAATATCGTTTTATCTCGCTATTTTTGTTGTTGTTGTTGTTGTTAAATGGTTCTATCTTGTCCAAAGGGCATTTTTACTTTGAATGATCCTAGACAAGTGAACGCAAAGGGATAAAAATGGTAGAATAAAGTTGTAAACATAACCAACTAACGATTCTTCATTAATGAAGGATCGTTAAAAAGAGTTTAATGAATTATATTATAGAATCTAATTTCTTGTCCAGTAATTCCAAATGCCGATTTCTTTTCAGAAAATTCCTGCTCCGCACTTTTTTTCTCAACCTTATGACGTGACAACTTTTACTAACATCGTCGCCGACAATAAATGGAGAAACGACAAGTATTTCGTGCAAAGAAGACTGGCCGCGCAATGTGCTTACTATATTCGAAAGGTTACCAAGGAAACAAGTAAGAGCTTTCACTGTCTTCTTAAGATGTGCAAGTTCACATTTTATTTGAAATCATGGCTGTAAATGCATTAAACTTTCATTTTAGAATAATTATGCGTTTGTTTAGATCCGAAGAAGGTTACTGGCATGTCTAAGGGTTATTTAAAAGGTCTTCTCAATCCTTCATTTCAATGGACTCAGCGTTTGACGGAAATGCATAAAGCCACGATAACATTAGATGAGGTATGTTAAATAAAAATCCCAATGTTGAATCACTATCACTGTCCTTTTATTGTAGATTAAAAACTGAAGAATGTAGTGTATCACTTTGTAATCCAATTTCATAACAAAGCGTGACAAGGTGGGATTACAAAGTGCTCATGAAAGGATTACAAATTGCGATAGGTTTGGGATTACAAAGTGCTCATGAAAGGATTACAAATAGCGATGAGATTACAAAGTGACACACAAAAGAGTACTTTTCATAACGTGAAAAAATAGACTCGTACAACAATTTGAACAATTGAACAATTTTTTTAGGACCAAGCTCATAAAATTTGTGTCTGCGTGATAAGACAGGGTGGTTAGATGAGGTTTGGGGAAGAGAGTACAACGACTGTTTTTGACAGCTCTGTTGCGTACACGTATTTTTTTTAAAGAAACCAGTGAAAGGCCCTAGTACTCGATGTTTCTTTATTTTTTGGTTTTTTTTAGTACGGAGAGTTTTGTCTTGGGTTTCTAATTTAACGATAGCCAAAACTAAATATTGAAATTTATGTAAAATGCTCAAAAGGCCAAACTGAAGGACCAAAAACATTTTAGCCGTATATGCGTTGGCAAAATTGTTAAATAACACCTCACTAAGAGCTAGTTCATGATGTCATGCATAATTAGTATAACTTCTGAGTCCGAAGTCTTAAGAAACAATCAATTTCTTTCAAAAAACGTACATATTCCTAGGCAACTTTCCAATCTCTTTCATAGGAAAGTAACCTGCTTTTTCACGGGAGATAAGCTTTAAAAAATGAATTACACAAGGTCGAGCAAATATCTACGTTGCTTGCAAAACCGATCCACACATAAATTAAATTGCCTCAACATTTTCACCAATAGGCAGTTGATGCTGGCATACTGTATGTGTTACACCATGAAGAATTCAACGGCATACCGACAACACGTGATATCATGGACTTAAATCCGTACGACGAACACGTTGCTCTTGACAACGCTTCACCTGTTACAGTGTTTTTATTGGTGAGAGGAAACTTAGAAGTTGTAGCGATACAAGTCAATTACACTCAAGGTGAGAAAGGAGATTTTTAATCAAGTGGAAAACAGCAGGAAATTTACAAACCGTAGTTAAACATAACATGTCTCCTCCAGAAAAAGTGCTCAACATTTTGGGATCACTGCAACTTACCACTTTTCCAAATTATTCTTATTAACTATAGAAGTAAAGAATATAGCCAAAGTAATCAAAAGACGTACTTTCTCTTTTCCTGTGTGATGCCAAACTTAAGATAAGCGACAATCTCGTCCCCAGGACTTATTAGGGTTTGAACAGGTCGTCCAAATATAAAAAGATAAAAGATAAAAGGTAAACGAGACGTGTGAGATAAAAAAATGACACATGCTCATGGATTAAAAAAATACCCTCAAATTATTTTTAGCCGCCCACTAATAATAATAAAGAGTTTTGGATTTCTTAGATTCTCAAGTGGTCACGCCAAAAGGCGCAAACAATCCTGAAGATGATTTCGAGTGGTTAAAAGCAAAAGGTCTGTTGACATTGTGGACATGGCTGTTTGTCAACTGGATGGACATTTGGTGCAAACACACAAAACTGAAGAAATCATATGCAATTTATACAAACGCCACTTTAGCGTGTACCATCCACTTTATCACATCTTGTTACATCATTGCGAGGGTACAACGCCCGTGGGAGCCCTGGTATTACGGCGTTAATAAACGAGGAACGATACATGCATAGATTGTTTAGATTTGGACATACTGGAACAAGATTTCTTATCAATGAATACTATAAAAGAAAACTTATGCAGATGCTGATCTGGAAGTATATACTCAAGGTGAATTGATGAAGGTGTTACTTATTATATAGTTTAAGTTAAAAATATCGCATTTAATCATGGATGCTAAATCAAAAGAATACAGGTTGTGCTGCCTTGCTTATATTTATTGTTACCAAGAACTTTTCTTCGTAGAATTGATGCACTCACCTGGTTAAAATTTATTATGAAAATATGCTACGCAGACTGCATAGCATTTGGGAAAGTAAATTTACTTTCCTGACATTTTTTCTAGAAACAAGGCTTGGATAATGATGATATCAAATATTATCCTTTTCGTGATGATGGAAGAATAATTTGGAAAGAAATCAATGCATTTGCAAAAAAATATGTAAAACTGTGAGTCTCAAAATTACAGATTGGATTTTTGGGGCAATCTAACATCTGAGGAATAATTAAATTTCCACCCATGTCATATTTTTAGTTATTACAAAAATAAAAATGATGTTCAAAATGATTACGAATTACAAAATTTCGTGAGAGAAGTAGCAACTGTTGGTGATGTAAGTATTGTTCACTCCCTACGTGGCCAATTATTGTTGACTCCCTATGTATATAAATACTGTTGACCTCCCTACGTGGCCAAATATTGTTGACTCCCCATGTATATAAATACTGTTGACCTCCCTACATGGCAAAATATTGTTGACTCCCTATGTATATAAATACTGTTGACTCCCATGTAACAAATTATTGTTGACTCCCTGTGTAGAAAGTATTGTTGACTCCCTACGTAAAGAGTATTGTTGACTCCCTATGTAGAAAGACATTGTGCACTCTCTATGTATAATTTATTAAATACTGTGATTCCTTGCGTAGAAAAATATTATTGCCCTTATATAAAAAAGCATTAAGCATTGTTTGCTCTATATGTAAAACAAATTGATGGTCCCTAAGAAATAAAAATACTTGGAGTCTAAAATTAGCGTTCTTAAAGATTAGCATCTTTTCATTTCCTATGAGCAAATTAGGTATGTACTAGCACCTTAACCTGAAAAAGGGAAAATAGAATCTAAAATATGATAAGAAATTGGCTAAGTACGTATTTCTGAACTATCTTGACAGTGTAGCGTAAACTAAATATCTTTTTTTGCACAGTATCGCGGATTTCCTTCAAGTTTCAAAAAGCAATCAGATGTTTCAACATTTATTTCGCGTTTTATTTGGTTGCCAGTTTTACATGCAGCAAACAGTTATCCTCTGTATCCAAACGGTGCATACCTTCCAATAGCACCAACCAAGCTATACTCTGATCCACAACCAGAAGCACAAGGAAAGTACCCATACAGCCTGCCAAATGGTGCAGTTGTTCTGGTAAGATTCCTTCAACTTTTTTTAACTTCATTCTCTATGCAAAAAACAACATCTTCATGTTTTGTTCGCGAGAAATTCCTGAAGAATGGCTTTGTATTTCATTTGGTTTGTAACTTTTTTTTGCAGACGCAAGAAGTCCTCACCTTTACGTTATCTTCTCTTCGAATCAATCGTTTATTTGACTATGGATTGAAGTTGCCGGATCGTAAGGGAAGCAATCTTGTGTTGAAAACATTTCAAAAGTTGAACACCTGCATTCAAAAACAACTGGAAAGTTTAAATGCGAAACGACACAAGAAGGGTGATTTGACTTATCAATACATGGAACCAAGATGGCTGCCAAACAGCATTCATTGCTGAAGGATCCATGGTTCTTACAGTTGTTTTGAGGATAGTAATGTCTGATCAGAGTTAGGGAAATATGTTTGAAAATAATGTTTGAATCTCAAAAACACATAGTTTTTTCTTCCACAGTTGTCAGTCAATTTTCACAAAGTGAATATCTTGGATATATGTTATTTTTTAATTTTTTTAAACAATAAAACGAGCAGGTTATTTAAAGCAGTCTTTAAATAACCTGCTCGTTTTATCCTTGCGATAAAGCATTCGCCTCCGGGTGCGAAAGGTCATGGGTTTAATCCGGGGCTAGTCATACAGCGACTATAAAAGAGTGTGAATGGATCCTTTCTGCGTGACGTTCAGCATGAGAATAGGATTGATACCTTAGGCGGTTACCTCGTTTAGTGATTGTACGACTTTCGTAGTTCAAATTGAAGCTTTAAATGCACTAGAACTATTCAGTTCTTAATAGTACTGTTATTAATGAGGGTCCTGCCTCGTTGATAACTAGCATTAAGAATTGAAGAGGCTGTCCTGGGTAGAGATAAAAGTAATAATAATTCTCATGATTTATTTAATTAAAGACTATTTCAATTTTCGTTTGTTGATCCGCTCGAAAATTCACAGAAATAATTGCTCATAAAAAAATTATTTATTTGCGGAATGTCTGCAAGAAGGATCTTTTAAACTGGCGAAAATTAATTTAGCTACAATCTTGGTCGAAATATGTTGAAACAAGACAGCTAATTTGGAAGTTCGCCACCACAAGTAATTACGTAGGCTATTTCTATATTAGAAGTAGTAGTAGTAGTTATGGTTAGTGTGTCATCTTAGTTAGGAACCGTGTGCTATCGGTAGTCATAACACAATATAATACATCTATATCTCCTACGAACTAAATTACAACCCCTAATTTACATTCAAAACGTTTCCGAAATCGTGGCTAAGCCGGATGCGAAAAACCCCATTCTATGGGGAAATATATCCTTAAACCCCGGTGCTACAGCCACTAACCCTCCAAGGTTAAGGGTATCGTTAAAAAAAATACACCGATATTAACAACAACATTATAAACTATTCAAAATAAAACTGCTTATCTTATAGGTAATCAAACAGTTTTAACGTGTACGGTTCTAGAACTAATTGGAATTTGAGCGCTTTCGTGCCTTGTACGCCCTTTAAAAACTTAAAAACCACGTGACATGCCTTGGCCATACATACGAAAATAAATTCAAACATTTTGAACTTGTAAATGTTCAGAGTGGACTAAAGACTGGACTAAGTTCAAACTCTTAAAATGTGCTAATTATTGCTGACGTCAGCATGACCATTTTTAACGAATTTCAGGTCCTTTATGAATTATCACGGTGTGCGGGCGTGCTAGAGAATGTGACTAGCAACTTTTAAACGCTGTCTGCCTACGTGTGTGCAAAATTAGCGACTTTGCAGCCTGCCATCTGCAGAGCATTGACTGTTGACAATTTTGTCCATTTTGAAAAGCGAAGAAAAAAAAAACTGCAAGGATTTTTGTTTACTTAGCTGTTTACAATCCTTTAATTCACTTTAAACTTTGAATTTTTGTCCAATTAAAAAAGCCTGAGAATTTTGCCAGCCACCTATTTCATTCGGGTTCAGGAAAATTTAGAATTCAAATACTCTAAGAGCGCTCAGAACAGAACAAGAAATTTGTTTGTGGAAGAAAAGATTACGATATCAGTTACGGTTCAAGTTTAAAAAAAAAATGCGACTGCACCAACTACAGTGGACTCTCGATATTACGAACCCCCGATATAGTGAATATCTCGATATAACGAACCAAAGTCCACTCCTCTTGGATTTAGCTTTAAGAAACTCTGAATTCTTATAAATCCTTTCTATATAACGAACCCCCGATATAGTGAACTCTCGATTTAACGAGTCCCTGAACTCAAAAAACCTTTATAACGAGCTCAAAGTACAAAAAAAAAGACCCATTAAATTTCTCCTGCCATGGTAACAGGCAATTCATCTTGCATAAGCATCTTGTAAATTACATTCAAAGCCATGTCGATAAAAGAAACGTGAGCGCAACAAAACAACTTTTTATGAAGACATTGTACTGCATTATGTAAACAAATTTTAGAACTTCTCGTGTTTATTCGAATTCGTTATCATTTTGCTTTTGAACAGGATCCTAGCTTAAAATTCGAATTTAAAACACTTTTGTTCGAAATTGTTTGCAATTTTTGAAAAAAATCACCACCCATTTCCATTTATGAACACCCCTCCCGTTTAGTAAACATTTTTAATTTCATAATTTTGACAGATCAAACTATGTAAATATGAAAGAGTGTGAACAACAATTAGATTGGTCGTGACAGACGCAACTACTAGCCTTTCAGGATATTCTAGATACTGCTTTATCGTGCTACCAAACCTATGTAACAACGACTTTACACTTTAACAGTTGCATTTCTCGGCTAACAAGAAGACATTTAGGGTTATCACAACAGAGATGGAAACAAAATAAAAAGTCGTTTTGATGTTCTAAGGTTTATTCGGTGAGATAAAACATTAAGCCACCAAAGCAGATGCAGTTGATGATTCGCTATAACGGAGAAAAAAAACATGTAAGAGTACTTGATTTAAGCAAATTTCATAAAATTTAAATATTGCATGATTACAGAATAAAAAGTGCAGGAGTGCTGACAGGAAAATTTAGTATCATCATTTCAAAATGTAGAATTCTCCAAATTCTTCGACTTAGATATAAAATTATGGTTCTTACAAGAAGTCCTACTGATAACAAGGAAGGTTTCGAACCAATAAACCCCCCCCAATTTTAAACTTATTAATATGTCATCATTTGAAATATTTTACCAGGTTTTCATGAGCTTCTTTATAATCTTTAATATTTATATTAGAAAATTTTGACAAGTATTGACATGTGCTGAGAATATAACGTCAGAATGGTAAACAAAGTCTTGACCCAAGAAAACAAAAAAATTCCCTTGTTTTGCCTGACGGCACTAAAATTCCTTGATCTACTTTAAATCTTAATAATCCCTAACTCTCCTGCTGGATTTTTCAAATGTTCAAGCATGTCATCTGGTGAAGTTCTCAGGTATCAAAAAGTTTATAAGGAAAACTACAACAAGATGGAGTTATTACAACTACATTAGTATTAGATAAAACCAATAACTTACTATTTCCAGTTTGGAGGTAAAACACGCTTTGTTTTGTAGTATCGAGCAAGTCGGTGGATTCTAGCTTCAATCAAAATTAATCGAAATTTTGAATCTCGGTCCTAAAACAAAAATTATTTTACTATAATACTTTAACAAGGTACAAATTCATCATTAGCAAATGAAGGTTAGAACCATACTTTATTATGCTAGCTGTCAGTAAGCACACTTTTAAAGCACTTATCATTTGGATGCAATGATAATTAAGGTCCAACTAGACAACCTGTTACTTTTTATTTTTCAAAATTTTAATGAAAAAAACTTACATGCATCTAGCAATGTTGTTCAGTATTTTTTTTGCATTCGGAATAATCCTGATAAAAACTTCATTCTATTCTCATGGACAGTTTACTAACATGTCAGCAAATGTTTTATAATTAAATGGTTGTGTTTAAATATGCTACGGCGCTGGCTGCTTTTTTTTAATTTTTTTATCAATATTTCATACTGTAATTACAGCATGTGCATGCGACATTTTAGGTGAGTCTTTTTTTAAGTTGGCTTTCTTAAAACTGTGTCCAGATTTTAAACCTGACTTCAATAGATAAAACTGATACCACACAATTAAAATTGCTGACAGCCAACATAAAAAAGGCTGCTAATAGTAACAATTTCTTAGGCAGAATTTACACAAGTTTCACTCAACCTGAAGTGAAATCACTTTCATATGTCCACGTTCACTGTTCACATAACCCTAACCTGAAACTCGCTTTGGTCAGAATTCCATTAAAAACTCATATAGACACACAAGTGAAATTCTGATGAAGTGAGTATTACTGCAGATATGCATATATCATATCATGATTAGATAAAAACTAACATAAAACCAACCTTTCTATTTCGCTCTAAGTGTTTGCGTACTGCCACAGCCTTTTTGATCAAGCAGTGTAAATCTTCTGGTAAAGATGGTGCCAAACCTTTGGCTTTTAAAACGCGGAGAATTTTGTTTCCAGTGACATAACGTACTTGAGCAACACCGTGAGAGTCTCGAAGGATAACACCTATATAAAAAGTTAGAATTTTGTTTTTGAAAAGTGAAATTTATATTTCTTTTTTTTAAACTGTAAGTAGGGAATCACTGCTCAAAAATTAAATTAATAAAAAAATAATAAGGCAAGCTTACCAATTTGAGATGGGGTCAAACCTTTTTTGGCCAACTTGAATATCTGCTCCTTAACATCTTCTGAGGTCAGTTTTAACCACTGACATAAGATACAAAAAAATTAAAGATATGAGACACGAAATAAGTCAACTGCTAGGGTGTCATACAATTTTTTTTATATGCTCAAGGTCCAGGTTGGTTTAATAGTGGTTGGTTGGTTTAATCTGAAACCTTTATACTACTAATCCACTGCAAAATACAGCAATTATTTGCTTTGTTGTCACCATTTGGCAAACTTTTTACTCTGATAAAAAAGGTAAATGTTGATATAATTATTATTTCCACATTTTCAGTAAAGTTTCAAGCACAACGAGTAAATAAAAAAAAAACACTTACTGTTGGCACACTTCTTCGGTATGGAAGGGCAGATCCAGAAATACCTTTTCTAGAATGAAAAAGGTAAAAAACATACAGAAAAGTTGTGTAATGTAGTCCATAAGGATTAAAATCTCACAAAATAAAATTACAGGCATGTATATGTTCAAAATGTTTCCGCTCAAGTAAACATGGTTTTATTTTCTGTCTGAACATTAAACTTGAAGATTGTGGGTGTAAAAACTTTATGCTATAGTAGTTTCATCAGCTAACTAAGTTTGACATTTTGCATGTGATAACAGGGCATTCTTTGTGCTGGCATGCTAGAGAATGTGACTAGCCAATTTTAAATGCTGTCCAAGGTTATGCCACAACCTTTTTGTCCCTGATAGAACCGGGAAGGTGCTTAAAAGGCACCCCCTTGTAATTTCTTCTTAAGAAAATCTACAATACTAAAACTTTGCCAATTGTAATTCCTACTTATGTTCTGTCAAATTCAAGAATAAATGTTAAAATTCCATAATGGCGGCCATTGCTGCAGCCCTCATATATGCATAGTCAAAAAGAGACTTTAATTTCACACAAAACCGAGAGTACTTAAAATGAGCAAAATTGTCAAATTGAAACCGTTTTTCGCCTTATTATATGTTGTGTTTCAAAGTGTTAACATAATAAATAGGTACATGTGATGATAACACGAAGAAAGGAAAATATTGGCCATTCAGGTTTTTTATGTCACATGACCATTGATGACGAAATGACGACAGTGACCAATAAGTCAATATCTTTTTATTTTTTTTTATTTCAAAAGTTGAGAGACAAAAAGATATTAAAAGTCAAATAATTTCAGTACACAAGAGAAAAGACTTAAAAAATGGCAGATGATAATGTACAGGGGGTTGGGGAATTCCATGAAGAAAACAACACGCGTGCTACACATCGCACGCGTAAATCTATTTTAGAAAATTTGCGCGTGCGTTTTTAAAAGTAAAACAAGTATATATGTTATGTTCTTTTATACAGTTAAGAATTTTAAAATAAAATGTTCAACACACATTTAATTTCACACAGGCAGAAAAAAACACATTTAACTTAAACACGGGAAGAAAAAAACACGGCATTTAATTAACGTTTTTAAAAAAATTTAATTTAACCACAAGTGGTTATAAACTGTTTTTAATGATACAGTTGAAGCTGTCGACGTAAAACGATTGATTTTTGAAATACAGTTTTTAATAGTTAAATGCTTAACGCATAGCCTTAAGCGGTGACATTAACTACGCTGTAGAAAATCAACTTTTATAATTCCTTCGTTAATTTTTTTTATTTTACGCGAGTAAAGAGCGTAATTAGCGAGTGCGATGAATCGCACGCCTGAATAGCTGTTGCGCGTGTGGGCGCGTGCGATCGCACGCGTCTCATGGAATTCCCTGGGTGCCGAATGAGCACCTTCCTGGTAGGAATAGGGTTAAGACAAATGTCAGTACAGAGACATGAAAAATATTTGATTGTTTGATTGATGGTGAAGTGTCATTTTGATAATTTTATAAAGCGACAAAAGATTATTTTTATAAATAAACCAATCAGAAATTTTTTAATCTTTGTTGATATTAAAAAGATGCCAACTGCATCAGCATATGAAACAAGCAACATATACTTTTTCTTTCTTTGTGATGAATGTAATGTCAAACCTAGTATATAAAAGTACTATTTCGCCATGAAAAAATAAATTACATTCACGCCACTAGGAGGCATTTAAACCAACGTTTATTGAAGTACGCCTCTTCTACGGATCTTTAATGAAATATATATGGTTTGGAGAAGCAGAGCAAACTTCTGTGGAATGGCTATGCAATATCTTTTCCAGACTTGTAATTGTTTGATTCTTGTGATGGTGTTACAATTTCGCCAGACTTCATTTTGATAGATCTTAGGAGATTTACTTTGTAAACACAATTTTTTATTTAGACAAGTCACAAGGGACTTGGAAAATAGGAAATCTTGCTTCTTTTTCACAGTTAAAACCTAGTTGGCAAAATTTCCACCTATAACGCCAAATTTTACCACAGAAATATTTATTCTTTAAAAGTGTATATCTTGGTATCTGCGTTGTAGCCTTTATTTGATGCTTAAATATTTTGTTCTTTAAAAGCGTGTATCTGCGTATCTGTGTTGCGGCTTTTAGCTAGCGTAAGATCCGTCAACTCCGTGAATCCGATAACTCCGTGAAACTGCTTTAGAAGCCTACAACAACTTACCACAGCTCTGTCTACCATTTTTAATGAATGAATTCGATTCAGGGGGTTTCATACTACCACTTAATCATTTTAGGGGTCTCGAAACTTGCACATGACAAAAATTTGGCAGTAAGTTCAGCCAGCTACACGTTTTTGTGATTTTCTATTGTTATATCAGGTAATTTATTATAATTATGGTCATGTTATACCTTTTCTGAAAGCCCAATGACTCGAGAATGTTTTCTAATGAATATTTAAATTTTTAAAATATTTTTGCTAAAATTATAAGCTTTTGTATTAGGCAGTTATTTTTTTTAAAAAAAGCTCTTTTTTCCCAAATTTTTTCCCCGAGACAAAGCAACCCCGATCGCCAAAAATTTAATGGATGATAGAAAGGAAATATTAGACCGAAGTTGTATTCGAAACGTTTCTATCTACAATTTCTCTCGTCATTTTAGCTATTCTTGGTCTGCTAGTCATCGTAAGAAACCCAAAATGCCATCAAATCCAAAAAAAATCCAAATCAGAAAAACCTTATGTTAATCAAGGATATGGAGAATGCTCTGCTTTAAGCGGTTAGGGAGGATGGCATGACAGTGAGTTCTACGTCCCGTTTGTTTTCCGTGCCTCGGCAGACTTTGAAAGATCGAATTTCAAAGAGATTTGATTCCACTAAATGTGGACGGAAGACGGCGCTAAGTGAAGCAGAGGAAGAGGCCCTGGTAGGGTATATACAATATATGGTGTCTATTGCACAACCAACAATACCAGCCATTAAAATGTTTGCGTGGGCCATTTCTAAACGAAGTGGTGAGGAAAGTGTATTTAATAAGGAGATCAGACCTGGCCATAACTGGTGGTGGGCCTTTAGAAAGCACCACGCGCAAAGTATCACGCTACGGAAGCCAGACAATTTAGATAGGGGGAGGTTCGAGGATGGCCAATGTCAACTTCATGAATGAACATTTTACATCGCTAAAAAAGGTCTTAAATGACCATAACATATTTGACAAACCCATGTATATTTTCAATGGGGATGAATCCGGAATAAACCTGGATGTCAACGCTGGTAAAGTCATGGTTGCTAAGTCATCAAAGCAGGCGTACTCAGAGTCAAAGGGTTCACACATCACAGCACACTGTTGTTGCTGCCGCTGGCCAAATTATACCTCTTATGTTAATTTTTGAGAAGTCGTTTTCCTCTCTGGGATTACTCGCGTCGGGGTCCTATTGGAGCGTTATATGCAAACATGGATGGTGAACTGTTCCTGTCGTGGATGACAAAGTTATTTATTCCATATACAGCACAACATAGACCAACATTACTAATTATTGATGGGCATGTTTCTCATATAACAATCGATGTGATTGACGTAGCGAGAGAGAACGATATCATTCTGTACTGTCTGCCACCACATACCACCAACATTTTACAGCCCTTGTACGTTGTGATTTCCCGGCCCGTGAAACAATATTTTGCAGAACTGACAGGGAACATCAAGTTAGCAACCTTGGGAACTACAAAAGTGAGCCAAGTGAATAAAACAAACTTCACTGCTATCTACCATGAAGCATTCGAACACGCAATGACCTTAGCAACCATAGGTAATTCGTTTCGGAAGTGTGGCATATATCAATACAATCCCGATGCGATCGACAAATCACGGTTGATGGGTTCGTCGCAATTTATTAATGACATATCAACACCATTACATAAAGCACCTTCTACACCAAACTCTTCTCACCCCTCTATTGCTTCGGTTGTTCAGACGACACCATCTGCGCTTACAACACCAGCAACCGCATTGTCTACTAGCCATCTACAATGACTCCTACCAGCTGATCTTTTTATTTTACCTGTCCATGACCCGAACAAAAAGCCGTCAAACCCTTGCATAGTTACAAAATCTAGAGTTTTGACATCAGATGAACACCAGCAGATGCTTCTTGCTAAACGCAATGAAACAGAAAAAAAAGAGTTGGAGAAAAAAAGGAGACAAGAAGAGCGTGAGAAAAAGAAAGAAGAAGTTTGTTCAGCGAAGGAAATGAAGCAACGGAAAGGAACCACAACAAAATTTGCGTTACCGAAGAACACAAGAGAAACAACAAACAAAAGAAAAGAAAACGACCCACAAAGATTGACTACAGGAAGTTTGCAGAAGAGGAAACATCATCTAGTGAGGAGATTGAAGAAAGTCAAGACAGCTCGAGTGACGATAACACAAGTGACGAATCTGCCGATGACGCTTACAAAATTTGCAATTGGACAAAACCATTGTATAACAAATCACGTAACATTCTGTGGATATTTTGTGAGATGGTTTCACGTTGTATGTGAAGGAGCAACACCGGAAGACATGGATCTGGAAAAATACGTTTGCAGTTCATGTCAATACCGATGATTCCGGCAGTAACTGTTTGAGTTTGACAAAATTTGTTAAGATTTTTTTTCCTATTTGATCCTCCGTGAAACCTTAAATATCTTCTGTGTTGTAAATGGGTCAATTCTAAATGTAAAAAATAGGTAATTTAACAAGAAAAGGTCACTCTTTTGCCATTAGAGTCATCAGAAAGCAAGAAATCGTGTTTTTCAAATTTCACGGAGTTGAAGGAAGCATCATGGCTTTATCAGATGATAGTACATGTCGGTTTTGGCTTATTTGTCCACTAATAAATGTATTTTTCTTTTTATCATACTCCTCGAGCAGTCCGCGACAGATAGCGCTACGATAATAAAAGTTTGAAATAACCGATATGTTGACGATATGGATATAAGGAGGTTAAATGAGTTTTACGGAGTTGGCGGATTATACGCTATATCACACTCAAAATTCTCATTCTTCAAGTGCGTATAGATCTTTTTGAATGTTTACATTTTCCGCGGTAAGCCCTTTTGGCTTTAACAATTGCGTGGCAGGCAAAAAGATGCGGGCGCTAGATGAAGTGAGGTCCTTTTTAGTCTGTTTCTTCGCACGACGGTATTATTCTGACCCAACTTAGAACACGGCCCGTCTTAAGACGGGATGGACCATCTTTAGACACGGTGGCCCATCTTTTGACACGGTGGCCCATCTTTTGACATGCTGCCCTGTCAATTGACGGGCCAGGACCAACTTGCGACATGGCGTTAAAAGATGTTTGAATACATCAAGACCTTGTAAAAAAAACTGAACTGCTGCAACTTTTCTGGCATATTGTTGTATAAAGCTAGCTGAGATTAAATCGAGTTATGCATTTCAAGATTGTTGTGGGTAGCAAAAACAACACTACTTGGCAACTCTTGGTGCAAGACCATATCAGCGAATGCATTTTTTAAAGCAGTTAGCTAGAGACTTCCTTGTTGCATCATTGGAGATGTTTTTACCTGGATTGTTGTGTGCATAATGACTAGCTAAATAATTATGACTCAGATATCACGATATAACATTTAGCTCAGTGTAATGTCATGTTATATATATACAGGTATAGCTAGCTAAGCTATTGTTTAGGCTATTTATGTTTACTTTTCAAGATAATCTTTGATGTAATTATTGCAACTTGACCTATTACGTAACTTGAGAGGCAGAATCGTTTTGGCTGCTGGGGCAGCCACGATTGAAATATTTTGTTATATATTCAAGAAACAGAGACTATGACTATGATTTAAAGAAATATTATGTGTTAATTTATATTTTATATATTTTATATGATTAGTCTCACCAGTTTCGAGCGGAGTCTTTAAAGCTTTAAACCTTTTTGAAATTCTTGCCCAACTGGACCTTATGTGGGGATCAAACCCACAACCACTTGGACATGAGTCGAACGTTCTACTGACTGTGCTACTTATCCCCATTTATCAAATTTATTTGTCATTTTATGTCTGTGTTTGTTCATTTTTTAAGAAAAGCAGAATTTATGAGATGGTATTTGTATTGCTCATTACTTTAGCTATATTTGTAATAGATTATATTTAGAGAATTCATGATTTATTCTTCTCCATACATTTTTTGTTCTCTTTAGTCCTCTCCATTTGTCCACAGTTGGGCCATGCCTGTCTTGAAGTTTTCAAAATTTGAAACAGTGTGTTGCCCATGTTACAAGGTTTAACTTTAGTCTGTGAGCCTTTAGACTGACCAATGTTGTGGCTGTTTCTGAAGTGTCAATAGTTAGGCCTGTCCATTTTTTTGGCAAGATTTTTGAAAGCACAAGTGTCCTTTATCAATAGTTGGGCCTGTCCCATCTTATGACACAGTCTTTTAAAAGCATGAGAATTGTTTGTCAATAGTTAGGCCTGTCCCATCTTATGACACATTTCCTAAAATTGCACAAGTCCTTTGTGTACAGTTGAGTTTGTCCCATCCAATGACACGGTTTTTAAAAGCGAGAGATTCCTTTGTCAATAGTTGGGCCTGGACAAACTTAAGACGAATTTGCATACATTTGTCTAAAGTTGGGCCAGGTCCGTCAATAGCTGGGCCATCCCAACTGCGAACGCACCGACCCGTCTTTTGACGGGCCGTCCTGTCTAAAGACGGGTCAGTCCCGCGTCCAAAGTTGGGCCGGTGTCCGTAGTTGGGTCAGAACAGTATCATTACGACTTTATATGAATATATGTCAATCAGAAATTATCCATCTACACTCGATAATAGTTTAAAGCCTCAAAAATGTTTCCGTAGAAAGAAATGGGCTGAAAAAGACCTTTCTTCAGCAAGCTTCCGCATCTTTCTGCCTGCCACACCGTTGTTAGAGCCAGAAGGGCTTACCGCGGAAAATGTAAACATTCAAAAAGGTCTATCACCATTGCATATTTTATTTTGAATTTTTTCTGCTTGTGTTCTAAAGTTGCTCTAGAAAATTAACCTATACAAAGAATAATAACAAAAATCTTATTTTCTTGTTTAGGTGGCTTGAATTTGCAGGGTCAATGAACAACTCGAAATTCTTTTTCTTCTCTGACAATAGCCTTGGACTGAAATATCAGCTGAAAAGTTTTTTAAAACTTTTGATATACCCAAAAATAGCTAGTAAATTATACCATTAACGTTTTCCACAGTTAACAGCACATTTATTAAGAAATTAAGAAAAAAATGTCGCTACATACCCCTTTGCGTGCATACGACCCATCTTGGCTGGCTGTGTTTTTCGAAAGAATTGATCGCATGTGTAAATGGCTGATAGTGCAAGCCATGGTTGACCAGGGCACTATTTCTGAATGACCCGGGTTTCAAAATTTGGATTTAGTAAGACTGACCATTTCAATGGCTTCCAAAACCCGTGCCTCGCCTGGACGGTTTCTACTTTATAAACTTTATATAACTTTGTTTAGATTAGCAAGACATAGTGAGTTAACAAAAATATGGAAACACAGCACCGAGCATAACCAGCACAGCTTCAGATAACCTTTTTGGCAAATTAAACAGTTTGCAACGCAAATTTAGATTGGACTATTGAGAATGGGATCGACAGAGAGATACAGTTTCAGCTTGACCACATTTAGGTAATTTAAATTGTAGAACAACTATAGCTAGAATAGCTGCAAGCTTCTGCATTTCCCGTCTTCTTCTTTGTAATCCACCTTGGATTAACATTTCTGATCATTTTTTACTAGCGTATTAGTTACAAACTAGCTAGCTACCTACCGCCTATATTGAAACATTTTTTTTTTACATTTAAAAAAATGTTTTGATAAACTCCCAAAAGAAAAAGAAGTTTTTATCTTGAGAGATTTTAACTGCAACATGCTTTCAAAATATGCTCTTCCCTCCAAAATAAAGGAATTATGCTCAACTCTTTTCCTAAAACAACATATTACAGAGCCAACACGTGTTAGCTACATAAAATAGTAGCACTCTTATTGACTTGATTCTTTCTAACAGTTCTTTTAGTTCTAAAACTGGTGTCATAGATTACGAGGGTGCCGATAAGCCGCATACGCCGTAAAAAGTGCGGGGTATTTTTGGGCAAGTTCAGCGTTTTAAAAAAAATTCAAGTTTTCCCCTGGGAAAACCTGCATATACCCGAACAATGCCCGAAAAAGCGCCTTTTTCCCTGTCGTCCGCATGGTATGTTACAAGGAATTTCATTTCGGGAATGCTCTGGGCGAGTTCGGGAAAGTGCGGGCGGTTTCGGGGGGACAACTGCTAATTTTATTCGAAAAGTCGACCGAACTCGCCCTTATATATGCGGGCGTTTGCGGCTTATCGGCACCCTCTTCATAGATTTAGGCATCAGTGATCACAATTTAGTTTATTTGATCAGAAAATTAAAAAATTTGAACCTGAAACTATCAAGGTCCGTAGCTACAAGAACTTTAGTGAAAAGGATTTTTTGAAGAACCTGAGGAATTTAAACTGGTCTTATTATGATGACCTTGAAGCATGTGAGAAACTGAATAAAAATGTTAAAACAGTGACTGCTGAACATGCCCCTTTCAAAACACATAGATTTCCCGGCCGTGTTGAGGTCACTGATGAATTAATGATAGCCATCAAAGAAAGAGATTTCTTAAAATGGAAAACATCAAAAACAAAATCCATCATAGACTGGGAAGCTTTTAAACAAAAACCCAGGTAATAGGACTCAAAATTGACTTAAAAACGAGTACTATAAAGACGTTTTGCAAGACTTTTAAAACTACAATCACCAAACAGGAGGAGCTTCCCGTTTAGCGCTGCAAAAGTACATGGTCCCCCAGATTCAAAAGCGAATAATTGTTGATGCCACTTGAGTCGAAACGTTCAAAAACCGAGTTCCCATGTGATCCATTTTGTCCAATCAAACGATTTTATTCTATCCAGCATTGTAAGGGCAGGGATAGCAGAAAAGGGCAAAGCTAAATGGAGGAGGAGCCAGCAAGAAAAGGCCAGAGGGGATGGGAAAGGGTAGGCAAGGCAAGACAGGCAACTATACCAATGTAAACTGCCTTTGAAATTATTTTATAATAAATTTCGAACAGAAATAGAATGTTATTTGTTTTCTGAGTCATTATAACATAAGCTAAAACTTTTTTATTTCTTTATTAAGTATTTCTTAGCCTGATTATTTTCCCTTATTTTGTTCTAAATAGTGAGAACATAACTTTGTTCTTATTTATAGAATATTTGTCTTTAACTTCTATAAAAAAAAATTTATGCTTCTAATTTGTATTATTAGGTGAGAAAAGAAACCACCACAAGAAAAGCAATAACCCCCAGGATTGTTCTTATTTATGGCAGATTTTAGGCTCAGGGTGTTCTTATTTTAAAAACGATGATTAGATCCTGGAACTGTACATACTTGTTGTTAGTTTTGATCGGTTGTCGTTTCAGAACTGGGACAGGCAGTCTTCTTTGAATTGTGTAGAGCCCCCTGTTCCATTCATTAATATCCCATTCAACACCGGTTTTAATAAAAAATAATAGGCAATCAAAGTGGCAGAAAATCAAAAAAATCTTCAAAAATTCTTAAGATTAAAATTTTTGAATAACACCATGTTTTGAATCAAGAAGTTAAAAGCCTACTAAGTCTTCTGAGTGGCAAAACAAGTTAAAGTTGATCACAATAGTAGTGAGACATGGCCAGTGAAGCAGGAAGATCTTGACCGTTTAGAAAGGAATGATATGAGAATGGTTAGGTGAATGTGTAACGCCAGTCTGAGAGACAGAAAGAGTTCAGATGAGCTAAGAAGCAGGCTAAGTATCCGTAGAATTAAAGATGTTATCCAGATAAGAAGATTGAATTGGCTGGGGCACTTGGAAAGAATGGAGGAGGATAATTGGGTAAGAAAGTGTAGAGACTTGATAGTTCCTGGGGCAAAGCCCAGAGGCAGACCGAGAAAGACTTGGCAGGAGGTTATAAGGACAGACTTGATACAGAGGGAGTTGAGTTTAGATCTAACACAGTCTAGATCAGATTGGAAGAGGGTCATGCTAGCATGGAAAACAGATGTTAAGCCGAGAATGATGATGATGATGACAATAGCTTGATGTATAATACTTTGCAATGTGTGATGATGAATAATACTTTGGTATAGCTATATGTGTTGTGCAGATATACGCTCAATCAATTAGGATGTATAAAACTGTCTTTTTTTATTTAAATTTTAGTCCTTCTGGTAAACTTGTTCAAATCGAATATGCATTAGCTGCTGTTGCTGCTGGTGGGCCATCTGTTGGTTTAAAAGGTTTGTTATGTTTGAGTTTGTTATGTTTAGGCCTATAAGTAAGGGGAAAGCAATCACTCTGACACATGTAAAGGCTCACCCAATTCTGAGAACTGAGATGATTCGTTTTTCGTTTAGATTAAGATAGAACATACTTTACTAATCAAAAACACTACTTTTTAAGCTAACTGAGACACTATAGAAATCTTTCTCTAGTTATACTTTTTAGCCTATTTCACACATGCCACTAAATTGGCATTTATTAAGATTTTTAATGGCTTTAAATTTATTCGTTCTATGTAACTACTTTGTTACCAGACCTCTCAGTTACAAATAACAATGCTGTAGCTTCTTTGACACAGGGATACAGGAAAGTACACAATATCTTTACATTGATGATCTTTCAAATGCTATATTTTTTAGTAAAACCATATTATTATGATACTTGTATATTTTTTTCAGTTCTTTCCTAAAAAAGTTCAACAAATGTGTCAATATTGGTCTCCAAAGACTTTTTAAATGGTTATGTGCAAAGAAATATCCTTGAATATTTTAAAAACCGAGGTTATCCTTTTTCGTAATCCCACTAAAAAAATGTTACTCTAAAACTTAATGGTAAGCCTTTATATTTAAGTGAATCAATAAGATACCTTAAAATTTATTAGACTGTTTTTTAACGTGGAATTACATATCTGACAAGCGTTGAAACGTTTGTGGTATTATTTTAAAAATACACTACTTTATTCCTAAACCAACTCTTAGTATATATTATGTGCTCTTTTTGATCTGCCTGAAGCAAGGAGCATAAGAAATATAAACAATTACAATATTGTTAAATTTCTCCACTCTAACATTCATGTGATTATAAACTTTGACTTCTAAATGCATGTTGATGTCTAAACTTTAAATGTAAATACTTACAAGGATAGCCTTTACAACTTCAAAAGTTGCAAATTCTACAGGTTAATTCAAAATTAATTTTTTTATTTGTTTTTTGATATACCTGGTATACAACTAAAACTAATTAAAATGATATACTTCAGATATAGAGACTATGGCAATTATCTTTTTGACCTGAACATATGTATGCTTGATATATTGTTTTAAGGTTAAGGTTGAATTGTAATTTCTGTTTTCATATTTATCTTAGCTGTTAATGGAGCTGTTATTGCAGCAGAGAAAAAACAAAAGTCAATGCTGTATGATGAACGTACAGTCTCCAAGGTTTGATATTGTCTGTTCTTCAATTGAAGGTTATTGTAAAGATTTTGTCCACATAAAATTTGATTTTTATCTTCTTTAGATGGAAATTATTTCAGATCACATAGGAATGGTCTATAGTGGCATGGGTCCAGATTTTAGGTATTTGACCTCAATTGTGCTTGTTTAGTGAAGGGATTGTATTTGAAGTTTATGTTTTTTCATCTCTGTTTTTAGACTCTTAGTCGCCGAAGCTCGTCGCATTTCTGTAAATTATACCTTGCAGTATGGTGAACCCATTCCAACGTCACAATTAGTACACCGTGTTGCAGCGGTTATGCAGGAATACACACAATCTGGGTATGGTGCTTATTTACGTTTGTTGTTTCTTTCTTATTATTTTTATTTCTGATCTAAAACAGACCTTGATACTTCAAACCTTGAAATAAAATTAGGTGACTACCTTTAACATTTTGCGTGAATATTCGAAAATTGCATTTTATGTCTTGGTTACACCTAGAAATCAGTTATATAACTTTAACAACCCGTATGGTTATGGCATTTTTGCTTTATTTTTGCTTTTATTCTTGTATTTTTCATTTCTGCAGCGGTGTTCGTCCATTCGGTGTTTCATTATTAATTATCGGTTGGGATGATGACACTCCTCATCTGTTTCAATGCGATCCTTCTGGTGCGTATTTTGCTTGGAAAGCAACAGCGATAGGAAAAAACTTTGTAAATGGTAAAACGTTTCTTGAAAAAAGGTACATCCATTTTTTTGTAGCGGTGTAAAAGAGGCAATCTTAAAGTCAATCTAAATCATATCTCGTACGCTTGACCATTCTTTACTTCTTGTGTATAGATATAACGAATCGATCGAATTAGAGGACGCCATTCATACAGCAGTGTTAACTTTAAAGGTAAGATCTGTTGCAAGTTAAAGTTTTAATATCTTGTGTATTTGACGCAACTACTGGTCAGGTGAATTTTTACTATATTTACAGTAAAATTGTGTCGAAAGAACACCTACAACATTAAAAGGGAATGGTTTTCTTATGCAATAGGTGAGTTCTCACTTTTGTGCTTGTTTTTTTAGGAAGGCTTCGAGGGACAGATGACCGAAGATAACATAGAAATAGGTGTTTGTGACAAAGGTGGTTTTCGAAAGTTAATGCCCAACGAGATAAAGGACTATCTGGCTTCCATACTTTCATAGCCCACCCAGAGAAGAGACTGGTTGTGAAACTAGATTTTTGTAATTTACGTCGTTAGTTTAGAACTGTTAAGCAAATAGAGCTTGCCACCAGAAATCCGTTTTTTTCACCTCTCAAAAATACGGGTAAGCAGATAAGGTTCATACCGTATCTGGATACCCTAAAAAGTTTTATAAAGGTAAATCTTTGGTGCTATGTAAGGATGGATATGTGTTGTTTTAAACCATATTTCTTTATTTAAAGAAACTGATAAAAAGTGCTGTATGGTAGCATTATTAGGCATTACCGTAAATACTCGCTAAAAACGCCCTGGGCTAATTTGTCAGGGCCAGGGGCTTATTCGAAGGAGGGGTTTAATCCAGCCTTTTAATGATGATCAGTCTCTTTATACAGGGTGGCAACAACTCCTTGAAACTTTGGAAGTAGAATATGCTCCTGGAAAGTTGTAAATATGAAGAAAAAAAAAATTCTAACTGATTTTTTTGCTTAGGCTAAGTCGTCAGGTTTTAAAATGTTTACGGTTTTTATTAATTGAAATTCGTGTTTTTTCGAACTAGCTCATTTTTGAAAGTTCACAAAACTTCTTAAATTTACTTTCTATAAATAAGTTGCTACCTTGCCAAAGGTGATGGTTTCGCTTTTTCATTTGAAAACAAATGTTAACACATATGCCTAGGAAAATAGTACTACTTTTGAGAAAAAAATTTCCAGCTCCTTCCAAGTTTCTCTTTTTCTTTGCTGAACTACAATTCTGGTCATGAATTAGTGTAAAGGACAGGCAATTGTCAAACCTCGTGACCACAAGCATTGGAGAAAGGCATTTTTATGTAAGCAATACGCATTCGTCAACGTTCACTTATTCATATTTCTCACAGCGGATTTAGGATCTTGGTTATTTGGTTAGATCCAAAAAATTTCACAGCGTGCTAATTTTTGCTGGAGTCAGCACAACCAGATCTCGCGATTCTGCGGGCCTTTCCGGGTAGTGGAACGGATTGTTCCATAATGCGGAATTTGTGAAAGTGGCCCCTAAGCCATTTTGACTTCATTTAAATACACCACTGCCAAAGTAAAACCTTTGCAGCCTACTGGTCGCAGAGCACTGGCCAAGTGATGTCGTTTGAGTGTTTCGAGAAAAAGCCAAAAAACAGCCGTTTTTGCAAAAATATGTCTGGGATTGTTGTTATTTTTTTGCAACAGGTCACATCAAAAAACGAACGACAGTATGCAGACGCCTTTCCTTATTCGCAAAGACATGGGGAAATGTTATGTACCATTAATTTTTTATTTTTTTTTAAATATGCCAACAGGCAATAAAAGACCGACAAATGTAAAAACATGCTCTTTTCATCTAAAGTTTTATTAGTTTTCCATCTTATTGTATTCATGTTTTCTTTCTAGTGGAGTCACGACAAAATCATACTGCCTAGAGTTGTAAAGGTAAAATGCCTTGTAAACAAAGTTTCACTTATTCTACCGCTCCTCAAACTCCTGACACATAATGACATTCTTGACGGGTTTAATTACTGGTCGATAAAAGGTCCCGAAAAAGAGTTTGTTATTCGCAGCAATGGAAGAAATTGACGTAACCAATGTTTAACACAACTTCGTTCTCAGGGTCTCTGTTCGTGTTTTTTATAGTGAGACAGCGCGTTATTAAGAAGCGAAGAGGCCCTAGGAACGAAGTTGCATGCAACATTCGAGTTGGTTTTATTAGCAAAAACACGTGTTAATAATATTTCTCTATTTGGTGTTGGACAAAGAAATGATACAATAAATGTCCACTTAAAAACTGTTTGCAACAGAAATTTGCTCTCAACTTAATGCGCACAACACCCACATTTAATACGCCAAAAATACGCCG
Organism: Hydractinia echinata; assembly: GCA_030067915.1. Classification (NCBI taxonomy): domain Eukaryota; kingdom Metazoa; phylum Cnidaria; class Hydrozoa; order Anthoathecata; family Hydractiniidae; genus Hydractinia; species Hydractinia echinata. The sequence continues at coordinate 3,028,611 of JASGCC010000018.1, forward strand.
AACCACAAAAAAAGGGAAAATAAGATAAATAAAAACTAAAAATAAACTAAATTATATCGACTATAAATAATAAATAGTCGAAAAGAGAATCATTCTTACGTCAAACTACCCGCCGCAAGGCTACATCGACATGCAAAGTAACGCAACTGTGAGTAAGCCAGATACGGCGGACAAGACGAATGGGCAAGAACGTATCAATGACTGTCTCAACTGTTGATCATACTGTAAAATTTAATCTGCATAAATAGCTCAAAAAATATATAACGAATTCATCGTTTTGATAAATCTCCATGATAAAAAGAAAGAAAGCTTCTTCTTGTTCCCGCTTAGTCTTTTTTCTTATACGTTATCTCAATGTCGGTGCAAAAAAAAGCGATAAGTAAGCTAAAATTGGTTAACATTCATCCAAGGTCCAAATATTCTGTACAAACTTTCTCTAGTTTAAAACACTACAGATCTCATATAAAAATCCTCTTTTTACGGGCTTTGGCATAGGTGGCTAAAAGGTGCATGATATAATTAAATTTCAGATTTGCGCTCCAACCCATTACTCCCTGCTGTATTCATTGCTATCACTTCGTTGACCGCGGCCCCGTCGTTCTTCACCTTCTTCTCGCATCCCAGTGCGTCGGTTACGACTAGCTTGGCGTCCGGCAGATATCCTACAAAAAGGGAAAGACTAAGTTTCTGGCTTGACAGCAAATTGCATCTCTCATAATAGCAGCCGATAGAAACCTTAGAACAGTATTTAATCTGAGCTATACATGGACATTTTGTGCGTATTTTTTCCGTCATTAACGACTGACATTGTGTACAATGATATCCGACTTGATTAAGCTAAATATCTTTGTTATCACTCGTGTCCAGACCACTTGTTACTTACCTAGCATTTATAAGAAATGTAGCACAACTGACAGCATCTGGTGTACCAGCGATGATCACATCAGACATGCGGTTATCTTTCTTACTTTCTTCGACCTGCACTGTAGCACCGGAAAATTGTCTACAGTAAAAAAAAATGAATATTCAATCAATGCGCACGGAAATAATATTTAATACTTCCTATCCGTTATTTATTATATTTCTTTGATTATTACTTTTGTTTATTATATTACCTTTTTTTGTTATCAGTTGAATAAAATGTGAAAAAAAAAACTTTTTATTTGCATGTAAAATAATACGTTAGAACAAGTAAATACCTGATTTCGTTGATATGGCAACCACCTTTGCCTATCAATGAACCAATAACCTAAAAGTTAAAAATACAAAAATAACCTTAGCGCATTTTCTACGTCACACTGCCACATAAATGCATGGTTGTTATACTTCATCATACTTTGGAATTAATTGTAATTTTACTGCACACTATTACGAATAGCAAAAGTAAATACGGGGATGTGAGTTTGCAGTGTAGGTATATAGGGAGAGCTAGACCACATCAAACGGAGAGCTAGACCACATCAAACGGAGAGCTAGACCACTTCAAACGGAGAGCTAGACCACTTCAAACGGAGAGCTAGACCACATCAAACGGAGAGCTAGACCACTTCAAACGGAGAGATAGACCACTTCAAACGGAGAACTAGACCACTTCAAACGGAGAGCTAGACCACATCAAAAGGAGAGCTAGACCACTTCAAAAGGAGAGCTAGACTACATTAAAAGGAGAGCTAGACCACTTCAAAAGGAGAGCTAGACCACATCAAAAGGAGAGCTAGACCATCTCTAAACCGGGTCTAACCGTTAAACTTTATAGATATTTTGCGTAAAGATAACGAATGGAACGCGGAGGACGGTTACAGTAATAATTCGATTATTTACGACACCTTTTTGAACAAGCGTGATGTTTAATACTTCAGTTTAACAATCTACACTTGACACATTCTATTTTGAAATATTTAACTCATGAACGCTTTTTGGTGCTAATTTAAACTGATTGAATACATGTCTGTTCAAAGTGATATAGCAGAATCATAACACGCTAGCTTGCTGATATAGCATGCTAGTTTAAACTCGCTTGAGTAGTTGAGCAAACATTCTTACATTGCTGGGAAGTCGAACTCTCTGTTCACTTCTTCTAGATAAGCCTAAAGAGAAAAAAACAACAGAAACATTACGAGAGAAAAAGAAAATAGAAAACTCTGATTAAAACTAGAACTTGCATTGAAGTACATTGATCAAATAAAATTTTGTAACATAAATCTACACATCTAAGACTTTCTGTTACCCATTATAGAATCATGCATAAAAAAAAACTTATTTTATTAATCTTACCAGTAAACGACAGCTGTCCGCTCATCATAGAAACCTATAGAAATACAAACAATATTAGTTGGAGCAAGGTTTAAAGAGAGATTTGGTTGGAGCATAACTCCATGGTTGGAGAACTTTTTCTAATTAGAACTCGGACTCGTCTCAAGCCTTGCGTGTTTATAAGGAAAAATAATCAGAGGTTTTATTGAATCGAATTCATAGCACTTTCTCGATTACCAGTGCCTTGATTATCCAAATATTTGTTTGAGAAAAAAAGACATTATAAAAAGAGGGGCTAGCCAAAGGCATTTGGACATTAGACTTTTTCAGCATGCATCCGCTTATGAACTTATTTCAACTACATCAATATTAGATTGTGGCAGCCATTTTAATTGTTGTTGATAACAACACTCGAAAAGAGTTGTTCCGTTCCTTGTTTGCTTTACAACCTTTTCCCCGATATTTAGGATTTTCCCAACTGTTCTTCAAATCTTTGTATACGAAAAAAAACTTTATTTAATACAAGGTTTACTTAAGGTATAGTTAAAAATGCTAACCTGAGGTGGACCCATTGATCTTGGAAACATATGAGGATAGTATTGCACATTGTTCTGACGAGCTGGAAACTAAAAAAAAACTTAAATGATTATTATATACACGTCTTATTTTAATTTTTAGGAACGGCAGTGTGCTTCTAAAAGTGAATTTTATTAAAAATTACTTTAGTCATTCAACCTCACTCGAATCTTGGAGGAAAGCTCGAATCCAGTAAATTGGAGAAAAACTGGTGAGTTGGTCTGCCCGCATTTTCTTTTTCGCTTACCTTCTTCTAAATATATGATACTCCAACCTCCCTCTCCCCTCCCTTACAATCGAATAGTTAAAGATATTTCTTCTAATTTTTATGAGTTTTTTTTGCTTAGCAAATGTATATAAGACATATACGCTACTCCAATTTGGTTATACCTATGTATAAAGGAAAGGAATTAATTTAACAAATTATAGTTTACTTTTCAATATTTTTAAGTGAGCCAGTTTGCCTGAATTGACAGTAAATAGCACTACTCTGTTCTTGTTAGCAGCTGGGTGTATCCTTTTAAAAGGCTACATAAGTTTTCCAAAAGGGGGGGGAGTTGTGGCTAGCAAGCCTATTTTTTAACATGTGTTTTGGCAGATAACAGATAGAAAATTCAAAAACAAACACCACGATTTCTAATATTTCCAGATTCTAACAAATTAAAAAATAACAAGCATAATTATGATTGAAAGAGACAAAAAACAGCCTTACTTCTTCAAACACTTCGCATATCTTCGCAACACAGTTACCAAGCGCTTCAGGTGAGCCAGCTAGTGTTACAGATCTTTCTGATGAACCTGGCAGTGTCTCTGAAGGAATCTAAAAGGTTATTGAGCAAAATAAAGTCAGAAAGTAGAGAAGCTATATTAAGAAGATATATTTTCCAAGTCAGTTAATGTTATTAAGGCTTGTATCTTCAACGCTTTATACTTACAGTAATTGTAGCTCCTGATATCTAAAAGAGAAAAAAATTCAAAATCACAAAAGGTGTTAACTTTTAGTGTGAACTTGAATGGCACTTACTCAAGTGTGTAGTAATTTAGCAAGCAATAATTTTCTCAGATATAAAAATTAAAATGTCATGCACAGAAGTACGCAATCCTTTCTTATAATTTTGGCGACAACATTCCATTTCCTTCTTTGTGTGAATGCAAATTGGGTTAAAAAAAATTGACACTCCATGACTTTTTTTTGCTGGTAATAATTCTCTTAAATGGTAAAAATAATTTGCAAGTACATAATTTTTCAAATTTGGTTGAAACTCAAGGAAAACGTGAAAGTGAAAACCCGAGAAAATTAGTAGCCTTGGTATAACAAAAACTGAAGAAAATGCTAATCCAATCTGGAATGCTTCATTTTGATCTCATCATTAATTCTAACAATATTCCACTCTAATAGTGCAACAAAGTAAATGATCAAATATTTGTACCTCTCTGATCTCTTTAATCCTTGTACCACCCTTTCCAATTAAAGGACCACATTGGCTATTTGGTACAAGAAGTCTCATAGTAACAGGAGGAACATAATCACTAGTACTAGTCGATGAAACCTAAACGTAAACAAATGGAAAAACTTTTGAAGGCAAGGTCTTTAATCTTGGTTTAATAAGTACATTTAACAGTCAATAAAAATAAAGCATTTGTACCGCCTGTAGTTTCTCACTTGTCATGTGAACTGCAGCTTTAATCTCTGAAGCTGTACCTTTGATATTCAAGATTCTAAAATCAGCATAAAATTAACTGAATACATTGCAGACTCTGAACGTTGATTTGAAATATCTATACTTTTATTTATTGAATTTTTGTTCATAAATTAAAAGGTGTATGCTTTAATGTTCTTATGTTACAAACCTTTAAAACCTTTATCTATTTTTTGATCTAATATCAGTGACAAATTGGCTAAAAAAATGAAACCCTGAAACATTTTTTCAGGGACATTGATAACAATGATTAGGTTTTCTCATCATTATAAAGCTGGAATTACACTTCATTGCAATGAAAACCTTGTGAGATGTAAACAGGGTGTAAAAAAAAATAAAAAAAATTTAAAGTCACAAAGTAACTTTTAAAATTAACCTGGATATGACTGAAACAGTTTCCCTAGCCTGGATAAAATCACAAACGTAATAGGTTATAAGGTGTATTGCATGATAAGAAGAATGTTCAATTTAAATTATTTTTTCTATATACATAGTTATTTTTAATTTCTCATCAGTGGTTTTCTTACCTTTCAACCCCTGCACTGCCAGATATATTGATATTTGCACCACTCTGAAAGATTATAACATTAAAAATACAAACTCTTGAACAAAGACTGTCATGGATGTATAACAGCGTTACCACTATAAACATACAAACAATACTAAATTAAATAAACTTCAAACCAGATTATTAAAAAACGGTTACCTCATCTCTCATTTGACGGATGTTTCTTCCCTCCTAAAAATAGTGAAAATTTCTATGAGGTGCCTGATAAATTGTAAGATTTATGTCAAATTGTGAGTAACTTCTTCATTAGGAAATATTCTTTTAAATAGTAAGTTGGATCTTAAGTTAAACATGTAGGATATTGCAAAGTAACAGGGGAACAAAGGTTTGAATGGTTTTTTTAGAGATAGAGAACAGCATCAGTATTCGTATAAAAAAATAATTTTTGGAAAAACAATATAATATATAGCTAAGCACAAGCATTTAAAAATTTCAAGTTTTAAACCAAAGTTTGATGATGAAATAAATGATTATGGATAGCGCATTTTCGACGAAATCAGTAATCATATAGGACTCTAAAGGTACTGTTCGTTTTTTACTTCCTACTGTGTAGGAATTTCATGTCAATGAATGCAACATAGACAGAAACTGCTACATGCACATTTTAAAAGCTTTTTACTTCGTCTATGCATCATACGTCAATTTTGCAATATTTTAAGGGAAAAATTGTAGGTCAAACTTAATTGGCTTAGAATAACAATTCCCCACCTAACAAAAAATATTCTAATAATACCAACATGAAAAATGACATTTGGTTCCATTTATAAAATCTTTCAATTCGAATTTAAATATTGTAAATTATATATTGCATTTTCTCAAGGTTGTTGTTTGTAGTTGCTTTTTGGCATAATCATTCAATCAAGATGGACACAGTTTTAAAATTTTAAAATTTTAGGAGATTTAAAGAGAATTTAGGACATTTTAGGGTCAAAATTTAGAAAAAAACACATTTTTTTAGAGATTTTAGGAATATATAATTGAAAGTGTCACTATAAATAATCAAGCCTTTTGTTTCTTGAATACCAGAGAAGTTGATTACTTTAACCAGCCTTGCAATAATTATGATAATATAACACATTGCTTTTTACTGAACCATTGTATTTTGACTTTCTCTTAAAAATACTAAAAAAAATTTAACAGTGGGAATTACTGGTTGATTTTTGGAAATAAAAATTTAAACTATTTAAAGATTTTAGAAAAGCATACGTTTTTTAGTTTATTTAGGAGATTTTAGGGGTGGCCTGGATAAAACACTTTGGATATATACATAATAGGATTAATAATATATAAACAAATAAAAGAAACAGTTAGCTTTATGTTACATTTTAAATTAAATATTTTTAAAGAATGCATTTCTTTCTTTGAACATTCCGTCAAAATTCTCTTACTCACAAAAAAGGCATTGTGTGAGGTCTAACTTTTTTTATGTGACAAAAAAAATGCAACTGCAACTTAGTACCGAAAATATTCTGACTATGCTGAACTAACTATAAGAACCAGCAAAAGATGACATGTTATTGACAGGCTTATTAGCTCTAGCTGTTATGTTGTTTAAGTGGTGGTAAAAAGCCACTTTATTTCTGTTTTCATCTTAATTATCACAGCAAGACAAATATGTCATCAACAAAGCCTGTTTGGCTTGTTTTTAAAACAGTCTTGTTTACATACAGTAAGTATATAGTTTGTTGTTTAAGAAAACACAAACAAAAAAATTAAAAAACGGCAGGGGTATTCATTTTTACCCTCAACTAGTAAAAATAGTAAAATGCCAAAAACCACTAATACAAATCACTCAACCTCATGTACAAAATTATTTATGACAATACACAGTAAAAACAAATTTAGGTCATCAATGAGGGAAACACATTCTTAACTTAAACGTTGCTTTGCATAATATTAGTGGCATCACTGTGGCCGCTAATAATTTATTTTAGTATTGCGCCAAATACAATTACTGGTCTGCTCTAATATAATATTTTAAAGTACCATTGTTGTCTCTTGTTTTGAAACAACAAAAAGCTAATCTCAATAAAATTAATAAAAAAACATACCCTTCCAATGATTCCACCAGCATCCTAAATGTCAACAAAAGTATTACATTGTTTTCAATTTCACAATTAAAGTTGATATTATAATATTACCCTCCAAAATGAGATAGAACCAAAATTTTAAATTTACTTTTTTGCTGGTATTTCCTATCGTCTAATTAATAATAACTAGTTACCATTGAAACATAATGGTATTAGCATAACTTAAATACCAGAGTTAGTCATTACAGTCATAGAATCAGCATTCAAGCACTTAAACTATTTCTGTGTGGAACCTCAAATTATTTTCAATAGTCACTGGAACTTTCTCACACTATACTTGATAGTACCAAAATAAACTTAATAGAAAGGCCGAAATTAGTTAGAAAACCACAGAAACTAGAGTTAGAATGATGAGCAATGTGAAGTCACATACACATAAGAGAAATACAGCAACATTAATAACAAAATAAAAGAACCAAAAATAAAAAAAATAAAAATAAGATGGCAACATCTACAACTACACATATTAAACGACAGGAAATATATGGGAAACATTTCTGGCTGTTTTTTAGATAAGGTTGTTTTAGATATGGCATCATAAACACCTAGTAACACAATAAGATTTGCAAAAACAAAATGCATTTTGTGTAATTACAAAAACTTAAACTTAATTTTTGCATAATGACTTTGCCAAAGTGAAATAATTTTTTTTTAAGTAAAAGAAAACTTTAAAAGGGCTCTTTTCCCTGTAACGTGAAGCACTATAGGATTTGTGCAGAAGTTGTCCAGTCTTTAAGATATTGGTAATTTTGCTAAGCTCAACAATTTATTTTCTCTGCTTTGAAAACCACAGAAGTAGTTCAGTAAAATTAAGTCGGAAATTTACAACAAGAAATAAATATTATGTAATACTATTGTATTGTTGCTTTCTAATTTGTCTCTTATTGGTTCCAAAACTTTAGCAAAATCATTGGTTACATTTTTATTATTACACAGCTTATTTAAAAATGAAAAATAGTGTATTATGTACAGCGCCTGAGATTAACATTTCTGTTCTACTTTTAAATAATCCTTAAACACACCAAGGCAGTGATAACTTTAAACAATAAGCCTAGGTGCTTAAACTATTTTAGCAGGGACAACAATATAACGTAACAAGTGAGGACTAAATGACTCAACATGAAGTTCAGATTTTTGCTTAAAGCATTATGAGACGCATCTCAAATTATCACGGTGTTACAGGGCATTTTGGACCAAATTTAGTGAAACATTAGTAGCCTTCCTTAATTAAATACAAATTAAAAATAATAGTAATAAAATAAAAACATGATGCCAGAGAAATTGCTTTCGTTTTACAATATTGAAGCCAAATAGTTAGGCTTGACAAAAACATTCATAAGCAAGTCTGTGCATGAAGCTGTGAATAAGATGAAATGTTTGCTGCATGATGTAGAATTTTTAGTGACCATTTATAGTGACACTAATCTCATCTACGTCTGAAATCGCATTATAAAACATTAAAAGTAAAACAGATTTTAAGGACCAAACCTTAAAAATAAAATGCCTTATGTGTAGAGCTAAACTTACTTAAAATTATTTTGAAAATTTAACACAATAAAAAGATCTGATGAGAAGTTAAAGATTTCAAGTACAAAATAATTTATCACAAAAATGAACAGATGATAGGTTTGTAGTTTATTGAGAATTGCAAAAAGTGATAGACGCATAGATAGTGTAAACCAAAAAATTTCCTCATAGAGCGCATAAATTTTAATATATTCAAGGCACAGGTACAACAAGGAATTGACCAAATGTTTTTACAAATCCTTTCCATGAAATTTAAAATACCTAATACTCAGATACTAGTAGGAGTATTATATATTCTACTGAGGTGTAAATATTTTTTCAATATTCACACATCTACCTTATTATGGGTAAAATCTAAATCTTCTTCACTGGAAAATAAAGGTCAATTCCACCTACAGGTTTAAAATCTAAAATGTATCTTTAATGTATAACAACTTGATAAAAGCTCTCGATTGTCATTACATCATAAGATTACATCCAACATATTATGAATTAAAAAAAACGTATTTCATTTGCCAAAAAACTCATATTTTCTAGCAATTCAAAGAATCAGGACACTCCTAAAAGGTAGCAAAGTAATTTAACTCGTTATGCTGTATTCCTAAAAAAGATTTAGTGATACACATGCCATTTCTCAATTGAAGGCTATTTAACTGGAAACTTATAATGCCGAAAATTTGAATAAAAAAATAAATGAAATAGTATTCCCTTTGTGATTTTTAAAATTGGCAAACATGATTTTGCATATATTATTTATAATTTATTTAGTCCAGAATTCTATCGTCATAATACGTTTTTAATTGTGTCAGACAACTTTTAGCAAAAATATTTTTACTTTATGGCATCAATTGTGAATTACATTTTTGGGCACTAAATATAGAACTATATACTCTCATTAAAGATACTTAAGTGATCCTGTCAAATGATCGCACAGATAAAAGCAAAAAGTAAAAAATGCAATCCAAAAATATTATCAAATTATGAGATTAATTACACCTTGTTTAATTTATGTATACAGTAATGACAAATGACTTTTTCACTTAAAAATGACGTCTTTTTGGAAATGTGAGCCAAGTACTTCATTTGTTTTATTCACGGTTTAAAAAACAAATATATAATTCCTGAAAAAACAAAACATTCTACAATGTTTGGGAAGCTCTACATATATTAAAAGACGGTGAGGAGACCATTGGTTTCGTAAAAACCAAACCATCGTCAATACATCCGAAAACGCCTTTTTAAAATAATTATAATAAAATGATTGGAATTTGTTAATGGCTGTACTCAAATAACAATTTACAGACTCAATAAAAATACAAGTGTTAAACTGGTCCTTATTTTGTGTATAAATACCTTAAGAATGTTATTTTAATAAAGTCAATATCACATGGTAAAAAAGAATCATGTGATCAATGCAATAATACAGATGTCCATAAAAACACACTTTTAGAATGTTTTAAGTCACCTATATTTTACATATATTTCCAAACAACATGGCTCCAATAAAAGTCAAAAATTAAGATCTTTATAAAATTTACAATTTTTTCAGTTTTCAGTTTTTAAGCCTAACAAATATATACTTTTAATAAGTAGTACAAATTCAATTTTTTCCTCATTAATTTAAGATAATGTTCAAAGCTTGCGAAAGGGCAAACAATGATTGTGACTGTAATGTAAGAGAAACTTGGACTCCTTAGAAAACTAGACAAAAAATAAAGGTTAAGCCTAACGATTTTTCTTACTTACTCTCAAATTTTAGTAGTTTAAACTTCAATATACTTAAACTACCTTCATTTTAGGTCTAACAAAAAAAGTAAGAAAAAAGAACATAATAATTTCATGACACACCTATTATATGTCATAGAAATATTTAGAAATAAACTTAAGCAATGTTTTTTTAAAAAAAATTTACTGTAACTTCTCACTAAAATTATGCTGTACATGATGTAGACATATAAATAATTTAAATACCATATAGTACCTGGCTTAGTATGATGAAGTGTAGCTCAAGTTTCTCTTCAGCCATTATTTACCTGTGACAAAAATGAAAAAATTAAAGGATAAAACATACAAGACACAAAATACCAGCAATATTATTATGTCAGCTTATATCTCCAAAAATACAGAAAAACTGACTTATTTAATCGAAATCAAGATTTGGTTTTGATTTTTTTGTTATTAGCCTACTGTAAAATAATGGATTTGAAAAATTGAACAAGCACGTTTAGTGAAATTCGTTATTTAGCAATTTGACAGTAAGCATTTTTAGAAGGGGTGCAAGCCTGAGATTTAAATCTTCTTAAATCATCATTGATTAGAAACAACTGTTTTATTTCCTTTTCTCATTGTATGATAATTTTAGCATAATCTAATTGCAATTGGCTATTTAAGGATTTATATCCTAACTACGATATTCGAAAAAATCAGCATTTTTTCCAAATAGATCAAAAAGCTGATGATTTTGATAAAAGTTGAGATTATTTCAACCTTTATTAGGGCCTAAAAAAGGAAACTTTCGCAAAAAAAACCCAGAAAATATAAATAAACAATTAAATATATATATATTGAGTAAAAAATGAAATTAAAGTAGTGTATTTTGACCGTTCCCTTCCTCCTCACTTTCCCCCGTGCAAAGCATCCCCCTTAAGTGAGAAAATTTCAAACCTCCTTCAATCTAACACACAATCATTTCATTCTATATATATATATATATATTAATTATCCCCTAATGGAAAATATTCTCCATAATGTTAATTTCGACCAGAGCTATTTGTGGTTGTCTCCCAATAAGAGAAATTTAAAAAATCTGAGTCCCCCATTGCTTTGTGGCAATGTATCTTGACCTCTAATTAATGAACAGCATATTTTAAACTGTTAAAATAGAGAATTTTTATTCTATTAAGTTTTATGAAAATCTGCTTAATGCCAAAACCATTAATAACAAATAATTTCAACCTATATGAGTAGCAATTGGGATTGAGTCGAGGGCTGAAAAAAAGTCACTTAATGGAAGTTCAATAGGTAGTATAATTTGTCAATTTTTTTCCTGGAGTGTAAAATATCAAGTATAAGCAATTTTTGAATTTTTTAATACTTATATACATGTTTTAAAAAAAGAACATGCAATTAAAGTATTTTGATGATAAAAACATCTAAACTTAAAAAAATGGAAAAAATGCTTTTACATTTCCAGAAAATCTAAAAATTAAAGCTGTAGCTGCAAGAGTAACCCCGATTCGTTACCTGTCTAGAGTGGTGATAAAACAAACACCAAGCAAAAAGGGAGAATTCTGTTCAGTCACGAGTATAAATAGTGGCAAAAGAATTTCATTCAAAAAAGAAAACATATCATATTTCAAAACAAGTTTGAAACACTTTGTGTTTACATTATTTATTCAAGTTACACTATTATGACTACGGTATTACATTATAGACTATAGATTATAATTATTTTTATTATTATCTATGACCAGACAAATAAATATTTTTTAACAGGTAGTTAAATTTTTGTGTTCACCTATAATAAGGAACTAAAACTGCAACAAAACTTTACTGTACTGTACAAGTAAAAACAAAAACCTAAAATCCCTACCTTGTGTATTTCGATAGAGGTTTTAGGGAACAGTGGGGTCGGAGCTCATAGGTTTTTTAGAAAAGTACCATGTATGGAGTGAAGTAGCAAAAGGGGACAAGCTGTGAATTGCTTCTTCCAGCCAGTTACTATTCACTCTTTTTTGCTGCTGCTGATCTACAACTTCATGGAATTCACTCATTCAAATCAAAACCAAAACAAAGATCAAACTACCTACGCACTTAATTAGGGAAGTAAATAATTTAAATATAGTATTTATTAGCTCCTGCGGTTGTTTCGGTATCTCCATAATAACTTAACTATGTTAATGTCCATTGTGTACGCATAATAAACCAAAAGATCAATCTGAAAGCTGTTTAATTCTTTATCCCCCCGGTATTTACTCAATTATTACCAAGAATCAGGGGGTACATATATGGATCTAATTACAGCGCGAAATTCTCCGAATTCAGAGCTCGTGTGGCTGCAAATATGGTAACCATTTTACAAGAAGCAGCACCTTGTAATAAGTAAGTGCGTCTTTGCACCAAGGAAAAGCGTTACTTACCGTGGTTTTCCTGAATGTTGCTCGTCTAAAAAGTTTAAACATGAGTAAGACATTTGCTACTTTGTTTCTGGCCAGAACTTCTTGTTCTTCATTTAGCTAATTTGCGTTTGATTGTTCGAAACCTAAACTGGATAGCTAGCTACATTTTTTGGATTGATGTGCATATTTTACATGGTTAGCTTTACAAATATCGAGGAAAATACCCTGTCTACTATTTCCAGGAAGGGTCATGGCTTGGATGGGGAGTCCTAGAGTATTGAATGCTCATTTTGAGCTACGCAGACCCAATTAATTAGGTATTAGGGCCTCTGCCCTCCATCCACCAGACAACTCTGTGCAACATCCAACGGCCCACACAGTGTGCCATCTCCCCAATTTCCCTCACATGGCTTGTGTTAATCTGGGGCTATGGTAACATTCACTCATCCATATTGAATCGCCAGCAAGCGGAATTGAACCCCGGTCTCACACACAAGCATGAGAGTTATAAAGCTACGGAGCCACAAGCAGCTACAGAAAACTAAGGGTATAATTACAAGGCTAAGCTTTAAAATAGTTAAAATACCTGTAACATTAGAAAACTACATCAGTATTCACGAATGTTTAAAGCTTACCTCCCACTTAAAAACAAGTTTATTTCATATTAAAAAATGACTTAGAAAGTTGTCTAGGAATCTTTTTAGTTTTTTCGAAAAAACTTTATTGGTTCTTAGAACTTCCCCTGACATCATCTCCCTGATGCTGAAAAGCAATTGCCATTATCAATGATAATCGTAATGATTAAATATTAACATTCATTTCAATATGCTCCAAATATCAACCTAAATGGCTGAAAACATATGCATCATTATATCTTGGTTAAACTGTTCTGCCCGGATAATAAACGCTGCCCTGATTATGTGCGGCAGTTTGCCTCGGTTAAAAACAGGGCAGAAAATACATAATCAGGACAGGCTGGCTTATTATGTACGACAGTCTAATATCATTTGTTACTTAAAAAACGCACATAATCGGGTCAGGCCGACTTATGTACGACAGTCTAATATTATTTGAGACTTATAGAAGGAACGTAATCGGGGCAGGCCGGCTTATGGTGGCAAAGTTTTTTTTGTTCTCAAATAAAACGAAATTTCGTGGAAACTAAATTTTGGGATTCGCAAGTTTAATAACTTTTCACCACAAAACCCATGGTCACACATCCACTCCATCTGATTTTAAAGCTGCATTAAATGGACTGGCAACTAGCATTCTTGGTATTCAGAATGCAACTCTCCCCAAAATAATTTTTGGCGGGGATTTCAATCTACCCCATACTGCCTGGCCCAGTGGAACTCCATCAACAGGGGCCAATACCGAGGAGAAAATCATGATCAAATATCTCAACAAATTTTGTTGTGACTTGATGTTGAATCAAATTATCACGAAACCGACGCACAAAGATGGTAACACTCTTGATCTGGTATTCTTGAACAACATTGATATGTCTTTTGATTATCAAATTATTCCTACGCTACTCAGTATATCTCATCATAGCTTTGTTGAAGTACTAACTCTCTTCAAGGTAAAACAAAGCTTGCAAACACCCCCCGAAGAGCGCCTAACATCTTTCATGTCACTTAATTATTTTAAAGAAGATATAGACTGGGAAAAACTGAACAACAATCTTCACGAATATGATTGGCATAACGAATTTCAGAAAAAAGATGTGAATGAAATACTATCTATTTTTTATGCTATATGTTATGATATGTCTTCAGCAATAGTCCCAAGCAAATCTGCAAAAACAACTGTCAGATCAAACAAACATTTAAGATACTGAAATCTCACAAGAAGGAGAAGACGAATCCACAAAATATTGAACAATACCTCTTCACCTGCAAAAAAGGAAAAACTAGTCAAGGAACTCCTTGAAATTGAAAAAATTTTACAAAAATCTTATTTAAATGGAAATCTACAAAAAGAAAAAACAGCTTTAGAAGCTATCAAAAAAAATCCTAAATACTTTTATTCATATGCAAAAATGTTTTCAAAGATAAAAACAAAATTTGGACGGCTTATGGATCACAGCAACAAATTAACAAATCAGAGCAGAGACATGGCTGAAATCCTTTCCTATCAATATCAAAGAGTATTCAGTGAGCCAAAACATGTAGAAGACATAACAATCAACCTACCCCAACACACATCAGAAATTCCAGAACTCCACTTCTGTCGAAAAGACATCATCAATGCAATCGATGAACTCTCCGACAACTCTGCACCAGGCCTAGATGGCTTCCCAGCAATTTTTCTGAAGAAGTGTAAAACATCGCTATCTGTACCACTTCTTCTGTTATGGCAAAAATGTATGGCTGTGGTGAAATTCCCCAAATTTTAAAGCACTCACTTATCACCCCTCATTTCAAAGGGGGAAAGAAATCTGATGCATCCAATTACCGCCCAGTAGCCTTGACATCTCATATTATTAAAATTTTCGAAAAAGTTGTCCGAAATCATATCACCTGCTACCTTGAAGAAAACAAGCTGCTACTAAACGAAAATCAACATGGTTTTCATTCTGGTCGGTCATGTCTTAGCCAACTCTTAGACCACTTTGATAATGTGATACACTTTGTTGATGGAAAACTAAATTGTGACATTGTATACCTTGACTTTGCGAAAGCCTTCGACAAAGTGGATTTTACCATTGTCTTTTAAAAACTTGAAAAACTTGGAATCAAAGGAAAATTATTTAACTTTGTTGAAGCTTTCCTGACAAACTGCACCCAATCAGTCATTGTCAATGGAATGGAATCACATCCTGTTGCTGTTATTTCAGGCGTACCCCAAGGTAGTGTGCTTGGACCACTTATCTTCATCATCCTCCTTGGAGATATAGACTCAAATGTCAGTGACAGTATTGTACGGTTATTTGCTGATGATACAAGGGTTACCAAGAGCATCGACTCTCTCAGGGACATGGGCAAGTTGCAAAGTTACCTACAGAAAATTTATGAATGGGCAGAAGATGCAAACATGAAATTTAATGATCTAAAGTTTGAGGTCATGCGTTATGGCAAGAACGACATCATGAGCGTGTATATGAGTGTAAACAAAACAAAAAATGTTAAATTGTGATTGTGACAGCATCGTGAATCAGACTCGTCACACATGATACGCAGTCCACAAAGTTAGGTGTCTGGATAACAGTACTGTAATCTGTTCTTGACTTGTGCCATTACCTTTGAAATCTCCTCAAATATTCTCAATTTCTTTAGAAAAATATGATAATGCCCTCAAATCTCATTTTTTTAATGAAAATACCATCTTTTCAAAAAAGCTTGAAAATTCTCATTTTCAAAAGTCCTCAGATGTCCTCAAATTTGACTCTAAAAAGAGTAGCAACCCTGAAAGGACATTGGTCTAAAAGCACCCCATAACTTCCACGTCAATAATCATCTTTGTGCTTAAGTTAGTGCGTTTTTAATATTCATGAAATGAACAGTGCATTTTTTATATTCACGAAATGAACCTGGTGAGCTCAATTATGGCAACACAGCCACGGCAGTTTACCTGATGGATTTTTGTCCAAACAAAGAAGTCTGTTATGCTCACATTGCCACATGAAACATCCAGGGTACTTAGGTGGTACCCCTAAACACCGTTAAGACAGGTGGCCATTATAGACAAATCAAGTTGTTAATCACAATGTAAGATGTCCCAACATCAAGAAGTGGAAAAAGAGTCCTGGGGATGTGGTTGCATCTACATGATTTAATTTTGCTACCTTTAATCTATCGTTTAGTTCTATATATTTCTATTGCTCTCAGTACTCCTTATTACCACACTCTGTAACACAATTTTGTCTTGAATATTAATCTAATCGCTAATGTTCACCTTGCTCCTGTAAAGCGTGAAGTAGACAAATTAGTTTGAAATTCTCCAAAAAAATTACTGTTTATAAAATTTCATTAAATATCATAGAATTCAACCAATTCCTTCACTAATTTTGAATTTACACGCAAAGACAGAATTAGCTAGTGTGGAGGCAACGTTGATCTAGACTGGTTTTTCTAGAAAGATTATACAATGTATATAGAGAATGGCTAGTTTTATATGTGCTAGATAACACACCTATATAAATTGTGTGAGGGTGTGTGCTATTGCAGGCCTTTCCTGAAAAGCATGGAATTAGAAAATGTAACCAAAAATAAAGTAAAAGTATCAATTATTTCAAATGTTTAATTGCAATTTATTACTAACAATGGAATATACAGTATATACTGATTTTGTAATTTATATTTACAATTTGCAGTGGAGGTTCACTATTACCATTCATGTTGATTGGCTGTAAGAACAGAGTGATTTTGTTTAGTTTTTCATAGCAAAACCCTCAGGATTTCCTGATATTGTCTTCAAACTTCAAAATTATATTTTTTATAATTGCAGGCTCAAGAAGAGACAGCCTTCGAACTCGAAGATCAACAACCACAGAAAAAACACCAGGTATCAAAGAATTTAACTGTTACTTTACCTGTAAGACCTATGTGGTATATGTCCTATAAAATAAACTGTGTCCATCCATCTGTTACCAGCTTTTTTCAGAATTGGATGATTAGTTTTTTTTTGATTTAGACCCTTGAATGTGATGAAGTCATTTTTTTCAGAAAAATCTTATTGCTCAAAAATGGCAGATTTATGCACCAAATAAGCCAAAACAGTCCAAAATACGATTTTTACATTTCTCAGGATTGTATCATTAGTTTTTTTTCTGATTTTTTGCACAATGACAGAGAACAATAGAGTTTTTTGAGAATTTTTTTAGTTTAATAATGAGTCAAAACGGTTGAAAAATACTGATTTTCAAATTTTTTGGAGGATTGGTGGTTTTTCTGATGTTTTAAATCCAGGTAGGTCCATTGAAGTTTAGCTTGTTAAACAACAAATTAACTTTTTTTGATGTACTAACGCAGCCCTCTGAATCTACGACAGTATTCAGCATTTGCTGTGGTGAATAAGGTCTAGGCAGACCCTGACGACGGCAAAATTTTGCTTTTTTAGAGTGCACAAATATATCAGTATACTAACTTTTACTAACTTACTGACATATTGCTAGCAAGACTATTAATAAGAAAAAAAAGAAACAGTGCGATAAGTTGTGCGCCCAAGCTTTGATAATTTTGAAATTACTAAAAAAAATTGAAAAAGTTAAAGGGATTCCGAGGTACTTTTACAAGTTGGACTCATCTGAAAGATTTGCATGAGAAATGCTAAATGATATATTTACTTTTTGTTAAGACTTCATGTAACTCCAGATATAGCTTTTTAAATATTTATTTTTCTTGTTGCTCGGCTAGAATATCATGTTGAATTATTTTTTTTAAACAAAAACAAATCATTTGTACAGAGATCGATGTGGAAAGTACATTGGATTTTTTTAACTTTGTTGCCACAGTATATTAGTTGTTTTTGGCTATGAAAGTCATTAATAATAGCGAGTAAAAGTCATTAATTTGTTAGCGCTACTGAAATACTACGTAATAGGGTCACGTGCCACTAAAAAGGACTGGAGCTAGTCTGAAATTTTTAACGAACAAGAAGATCGAAGCGGCCATCAAGGCGGCAAGAAAAACAAATATTTAAAAAACGATATCTGGGGTTACATGAACTTTTAACAAAAAGTGAATATGTCATTGGGAATAACTTATGAAAATCTTTCAGGTAAGTCCAACTTGTAAAAGTACCTCGGGATCCCTTTAAGTAACAAAATTCCTTTGCCTTTATACACTGCACAGAGGTTGCTGTTTTGGCATTTTAAACCATATGAAACAGTTGTAAGTGGCGTTGTTAATTAAACTTTGTAACTGCTTGTGGAACAAACAAAATTTATATTTAAATTAAATTACAGAAAGTTGAACAGCAGTGAATAATGACAATGCTAACGATGGATTATGAGAATCATTACTTAACATAATAAATTGTATCCACGTCAATGTCAGTATGTTTTACGAAAAGATCACTACGGCAAAACTGACAAGGAGTGATTTATTTCCAGTTAATTGTTACAAAATATGTTCCTTACATAACAAAACTACAGAGCCAGGGTAAAAAACGGTTTTCTTTAAATCTTTGTGTTTTAAAAAATGCTATCCCTCAAGTATGGTTCAAAGAATACGTGTTCATCACCACTAGGGAAATGACATTACGTTTGTTAGGAAAGTATGATTGCCAGGATTCTGAAAGAAACAATTTTACAATCGTCAGGTTTAAAAACATTATTTTAAGCAGTGACAAGGTCGTCTTTTAGAAAAAAAATAACAGAAGTAAAAGAAAAAAAATGTTTGAAAAAAACAAAATATTATTTTAATAAATTAAAATTAAACAAAATACGACGGTTTTTTAAAGATAAGCTTTCAAAAGTGGATGTGTTCATTTTCATTTAAAGGAAATTTGTTTTATTTGTTCAGGGTTTAAATTAGCAGGTCGCAATGTGTGTTTCCATATTTAATTCTCATGTTTTGCTTGATTATTTTACGCTGGTAGCAGAAATAATACATCTATCCATTAGCGCATTTTACTTATACATAGTTAATGAAGTTTCGAATTAAACTAAGTGAGAAAGTTTCCTAACATTTGCTTCTGAAGAGCCGTTATAATTGTTATAATAACCTTATTATCAAACACAGCTCACTATAATAATCATATAAAATATTTACATGTTAATTTAACATAAGACAACGAAAAGTTTTCAGTTTCAATATCAGCAAATACTGGAAAGTGATAGCCTGCGAAAATATGGGATTTTCTGCCTTGACCGGAAAAATCGTCAAAGCTCAAAATCATAGTTTTCTGTAAAAATAGACCATACTTTGGAGAACGTTTCTATACTCTCCACCGCTACTGATAATTTTGATTTGGAGTTAAATTAGAGTAGAGGAAACATCCAATTCTCAATAGAAATATTGTGTCTATGCCATTTTTTATTTTCAGATAATTGACTTCCCCTTTAGGATAAGTTTACGATCATATGATATTGTTGTATGTATATATTTATATAACATATTGTAATTGTTATATGACTTGTGTACTTGAAAATGGCCGTTGAGCAGGCGAAACATTGTAAAGTGTTGTGCTAATTACTTTTAAGCCATATAATAACCATTTATTTTAGGCAATACCTTTCTATACTGTCCTCCGTCATGTATTGCCCTGGTAAGCTCAGGCAATAAATTGATAATTATAACTCATAATTCATAATTATTTACTAAACTTCAAGTTTACAAATTTCATTAATCAAGGTTCATATTTTTAGCATTAATATACAGTGACTTTTTCTTGCAGTTCCAAGAAGAACAGGTTTACGTAACCGATCAACCCCTGTTGTTAAGGAGAATGAAGTAAAGAAGAAGCTATCGTTAGAAACATCAGATGATGAATGTTCTGAACAAGATGAACTAAAAGACTTTCAAACATCTGCAAGTCTTGATAATACTACAGAGGAGGCGGAATTGGATAGCCAGTCTGATGATGAACCCATTATAAAAGCAAGAGGTAAGTTAAATTTTATATATTAATCGCTGTATAATGTTTATATTGTTTTGGTAGGCCCTATACTTGTGAAACCTTTAAGATATCAGAAACAAGTAAAAACGAAACGAATTAAAATGTTTAGATAATTAAGAAACTGCTGAAATAAATACATGTTTATTAAAACAGGAACCATGCACATGTATCAACGTTCAAGTCAAGTTTTTTGTTTACTGCCATACCTATTTAAGTGTATGCTAATGTTTGCACAAAATGTCGAAAAATATGCTAAAATTACCAGTATATATGAATCTTATTTACAGTTTATTTATTCATAGGAAAAGATCATAATAATGTAGCTGAATATTTTTTTAAACCAAATTGAGGAAAATAAATTGTTAAGCCCATCTCAAAATGTAAAAGTCAAAATAAAAAAGCAAATTAATATTCAAAAAGGAAGAAAGATGAAATAGACAAAAAATTTGTTCTTAAGTGATGAAACAATAATTCCCTCAGTTTTTGTATACCTTAAGAGTGCTCATTATAACACAAGAAATGTCAAATCACAAACAGCAATTTATGCAAGCCCATTCATTTCATGACAAGAGGCAAAACCCATAAACCTTTCAGTTAAAGTAATATTTTTTACAATCGTATAGCTTCTTATAAGTCAAGCACAAACATACAGGTTTTTCTAAAGTTGTACAGATGACTCCGCAATTTATAGGATCCAGCGAAAAAATATTTGTTTTGCAAACTAGACATGTTTTGATTAATCTCTGGAGAGAAAAAACATTTTCTCTAAGCATTTTATGTTTAACAACCACCACCACCCCGTATCTTATGACCTGATTCAAAAATCCTCTGCAAGTCCTTTTTTACATCCTCTCATGTTAGGAATTCCTCCTGCACAAACATGCATAGTTAAGTTGTTATTATCATTAGTTGCAATATTTCACCTCTTCGATTTAGTTTTAACTGATGATCTTGACAGTGTTGGTCATTCAATATATGGATTTAAAACACCAAAGAGGAAAGAAGCAATTGCAAAAGCTGGTATGATTATTTTTATTGTTTGCTTAATTAAAAAAGGATGAACAGATTATTACCGTGTCTTTCTAACTTTAGCTAACAGCGTTCAGAGATTTCCATTAAATTCTTCACGACGATCAAAGACACCAAGTGGTATTTAAATTTTTTACATTTTGTTAAGTATGATAAACAATTGTCTTAAATTGGTTTAGCTATTCAGTTTTTGTAGCGGAATTCTAAGCTTTACTTGCAGTCTCATGTGCAGAATTTTAGGAATTTTAGATGAGGGAGAGCCTTAAATTCAATTTAATTTGATTTGATTTGAATTTTCAGTCAAAATGTTTTAAAGAACCTAGAGTCACCGGACAGTAGAAGAGGTCATGAGAGTAAAATAATGCATGCAAGTAACAAATGTGACATGCCACAAAGTTTCTTAGTATCCCTTACGTTCTTTGCTCTATTTCTGTGTACCAAGCTTTCAGATTCTCAAGCAGTACATATGTCGTAGATGCACATGAGAGCCGATACAATAAATGGTCTGCAATATTCTTTTTAAAAACCTCTTATCAAATAGACAAGTACGCATTTTTAAGAAGGTGCATTATATCTCATAATTCTCTTGGAAGAAAACTGTTACACCAAGATGGAACTACTTTCTGTCTTCCTCCTTTTTTAAATTGTATACATTTTATATTCTTTGTTTAGATAAAAAGTCTGTGGAGGTATAGCTTTTGTTGCTTTCTTTGTGTTATGTCCTATATCAGGGGTATGGAAGATGTGAATAGTTTAATTTTATCAACATCTATGAAATCTAACTTCTTCTTTCTTCCTAACTGTTGACTCAGCAGTTGCATGGGCACTACCATGACCATGTAACAGTGTGGACGGTTACCTGTTTTATTTCTAATTGATCTATCATTGAAGATAAAAAAATAAATCAACAAAAAATACAATTGTCTTTTTTATTGTACTTGTCTTGCTTTTTATTTACTTTTTTGTTATTGTAAAAAGAAATTTAAAATACTTAATGTTTCTTTTAATAGTTTGCAGAACCCTTGGTGATATAACCAAAAATAATTACAATAATTTCAGTATTCATACAGAAGTGTCTATAGAAGGTTTGCTGATAGATTTATTTCTGCAAATTTTAGAGTTCAGTGGATGATAAAAAGCAAAAGAAGAAGACTTTACTACATATACATGGTATAGTAATTTACTGTTGACACACTTAGACTATTTTTTTAAATCTTAGGCAAAAAAGACACGATTTACATTTTTTATAGCTTGAAAAAGGGTTGTTTTTTTTATTATGGAATGTAATGTAATTAAATAAAAGTGCAATTTATATATATATCGTAAGAGAAATGGACATCTTGTGAAGATATTTTTATACACCTGACCTTTTTAAGCAAGTTTTATAATTCAATGACATCATTACATCGAACGAAAAATGTCTGACTCTCAATAAACTTCATTGGACAATGAGGTGAAAATATATTTCTAAATAATAAGAATCGTTTGAAAATTAACCAAACCCCAAATACACTTGTCATAAGACCAACAAAAAATTACAATTCTTTTACAATTCTTTCAAAAAATGGTGTTTAATGCATTTGGGGTCTCCACAAACAAAATTAAGAGGTACTATCGAAGCAACTCGAGTTTATTAATCTTATTTCATACATGCATGTTATTTTTTCCAGTCTCTCACCAGGGTTGTCTTCACTCTAAAAAAATCCCAAATTTTTGTCTGTCACCTAAATCCTCACAATTGTGAGTTAAGCATACTGATATGTGATATTGTTTATTTGAAAAGTAAGAAGAGCTGAATAGCTAATTATTTGCTTATGTTTTGTGTTAATGAACTGGCTCTGTATATAAATGACCAACTGATTTTTATTTTTTTAATTTTAACTAGCCACTTCTGTCACTATTTTAAGCTGTAAATATGAACAACAACAATATTGATGAGAGTGATGACGATTCTTCACATACAAGTAGTGTAGAGTCTGAAGATGAAGACAGGTAATTACTCAACAATCCATTGAATGCAAACTTTCTATACTTTCGAAGATAAACTGTTTTCTGCTCAGGATATCAGGAAATCTATTAAACATGTTAGTCAGGTAAATAATTGATGAATTAACAAAAGCAAGATTTTTTGAAAAAAATCTAATGTGATAGTGGACTTCCTGCAGTGTCAGCATCATGTTTACATTTAAATAGTGTCCTAGACAAAAACCTCAATAGGCTCATTTAGAGGGACCTTTCACTGATGAGTTGATTAGTGAATGTCCTCAAATTAAAATTAATGTCCTCAAATGCTAAAAGTTTGTTTAAATAAGGCAGTGAAACACCCATGGTGTAGTTTTCATTAAAGTAACTTTGTGGAAGAGGGTACATCAATGGTTGGTTTATTTTGTTTGTTGACTTTGGAACAACAACCAGGCTTAGCACCAAAATTCTACTTAAAAATTCCTAAATTATAAACAACTACAGAGTGGAATAATTGAGTAAGACATTGTGAAAAGTCTTTTGATTTATCATATTCATTAATTGGCCTATTGTAGTTAATTTATTTTACTGTGCAAGTGGCTTACAATTCCGAACTATCAATCAAAATAATTTTCTTTTAGCGGAGGTACTGATCATAAGGAGGTAGATTTTTTTGTGTTTTTTTCACTACTTTCCTATAAAATAATATTCTTATTTTTGTCACCTTTTAATTGGCTACACATTTCTCATAGAATCACGATTTGCTAGATGAGTACTTTCAAGTACATCACACAAGCCACAAGTCAATTACATCTGATAAAACACTAGCTAAACTGAGTAACCCGAAAATGCAGCAAGACGTAAGTCTTTTAAATTACTTGACATACAGAATTTTTTGCATTAATTTTACTTCGATCTTTAAGCGTGTCTTAACACGAGAAAAACTTCAGGATGACTGAACAAACTTTAAGCTGATAAAAAAAGTTGGGAATTTTTAAAGTTTATCACTATCCAGTGTTCTGACCATGTCACAACATGAGCAAGTGATTTCCCTAACTCTAGTGATTTAATACTGATAAAAAGTTCTGGCCTGCTAGTTTACCTGATTTGAGATTATCCAATGTATGTAATATCAGGAATATTTGAATTTCAAAAATTGGCCCTCCCTCCATAAAATTAGAAGACATCAATGTGTCAACTCTGTCACTAAGTCCCTGTAATGCACATGTTTACAATGTCAATTTTTATCTTCAACTTGTATTTGTATCATCCTTTCTTTCTTTTTTTCTTCATGTATATGGCGTTTTTTTCTTCCTTAAACAGTCAGCTAGTTCATCAGTCATAATTATAGGAAAAGTAGTGGAGAAAATTCAAAAATGTTGGGAAAATGTCTGAAATGTCAGAAAAATCGAGGACAACCTTTGAGTGGACACCTTGAACATAGGAAACGTCCTCCACTAGCAAGTTAATTGTTCTGAATTTAATGTTTTATAGGAATTGAAGCATCATTTGAAAGACGTGCAGAGTTCTCACATCAACGAAACTGTTAGACTACATAGTGAGAAAACTCTCCTCTTCGATAAATGGATGTTTCAATTGCTGTAATTATTTTTTGTCGTATTTGCTTTACCATGTACTATATTGGACCCGTACTGACAAAATGTCTGCATGTCTATTCTAAATTGACTATCATAGGGAAAAATTTGATAATTAACTACTGGTAATTGAGTTGTCAGTGAATATCGTATTTACTCGAATAAGTAAAATTTCTGAAAATTCTCAAAATTAAAAAAGGCCATCAAACTAATTTGGTTGTATTTTTTTACTATATTGAACAAATTTCCAAAGAAAGAAATTAACAATTTTGATTTTTTTTTCGCATTTTAAAGAACATAATTCTAACTACATGTGTCCGTAGTGCCTGTTGTGGAGTTTTTAGTTTTTAAAGGGTAGCTTATTCAGCAGGAAGCTTAATTTAAAGTGTGAGAACTGCAATATAAACGAAATAAAAACTACAATTTAATTCCTTAGATGCGGTTTTAACATCCTGCTTTATGGTTTTGGTTCAAAACGCGACCTTTTGGAACAGTTTCGCACACATTGTCTTAAGAAGTGTTGGCATCTTGTTATAAATGGATTTTTTCCAAATATCACTGTAAAACAAGTAAGTTAGGTTGTTGTTGTTGTTGTTTTTGTTGTCGCTATTATTGCCGCTGCTGTTATTTTGTTGTTGTTGTTGTTTTTGTTGTTGCTATTGTTGCCGTAGCTGTTGTTTTTGTTGTTGTTGTTGTCGTTAATGTCGTTGATGTCGTTGTTTTTGTTGTTGTCGTCGTTGTTTTTATTGTTTTTGTTGTTGCTATTGTTCCCGCTGCTGTTGCTGTTGCTTTTGTTATTGCTGTTTTTGTGATTGTTGTTTTTGTGATTGTTGTTTTTGTGATTGCTGTTTTTGAGATTGTTGTTATTGCAGTTTCTATACCCTTATTTGTTGCTTGCTGCCTGTCAGTTTCAGTTTGTCTTCAACACCTGCTTTGTTTTCCTTCTAGATATTAAATTTAATAACAGAGGACATATTGTGCAAGGATATCTCCTTCAAAAATATCTCAGACCAGTACACATTTATAAAAAACGAGTTTAATGCAGGTATGCTATATAATAATTTGTTTTGTTGGACTTCTGGTACAGGTCCTATAAAATGACCTGAGCCCGTCCGTTACCAGCTTTTCTCAGAATTTAGTTATTAGTTTTTTCTGTTTTTTTTGCACAATGACAGGAAACAATACAGCCTATGAAGTGACGAAGTCAGTTTATTTTAAGATATTAATAATGGTGGATTCGTGGGCAAAATGAGTCAAAAATGCGGATTTTCGAACTTCTCTGAGGATTGGATTATTAGTTTTTCTGATGGTTTAAATCCATATAAGTCTATTAAAGTTTCGCTTGTTTTACATGAACCAGCCGGAACAATGAACAAATTTGTTGGAGGGGTTCTAAAGTAGCCCTTAATTTTCAAAGCTTAAATAACACGAAAACATTGTCGAAAGTACGGGATAGCTCGTCCAAGTGATCCAACCCACCAGAATGCAAAATATACGAATCAGTTCAACTTGGGCCGAGTCGTGCCGTTTAGTTGAGCTGGCTCGTTTTGCCTTCCTGAACCAACACTGCTATGGGTTGGTTCGACTCGTCTTATTGTAACAACACAGATTGACTCAGTATACAGCTCAGAAAACATGGCCTCTCTATTGAATGTTTTAGATCAGTACCCATAGTTCTTCTTTTTCATGTTATTACATTTCCATCTGGGTTAAAAGGGATTATAAGCGAATGAACACGAGTCATGTAATGACACCCTAACACTAACTGAAGGTTAATAGAATTTTTGGAATGGAGTGCCCGACAAGTGAATACTTTATATCTCCCCCATGTTTTAATTGAAAAACACAGAAATATGAAGTAAAGTTAACTACGAGCTAAGGAGTATTATTTTGGCAAAAAAAATTATGTTAATCAATTCACCTTTATAATATCTATGCATTGATAGAGTTTGAATGCACATCCCTTAACAGGTCTAAAATTACTGATGACAGAAAATATCAAAATTTGCTATTACTCAAATATGACATCATAATTTATGCAGCATAATTAAATCTGAAATTCTTTAAATGTAACTATTTTGAGAGCGAAAAGAGCTTTTTAAAAAATTTAAAAAGACTTGTTAACCAACTTTTTAAGCTCTATATAAGTCCAACATCATTTTATACCTCGGGTTCCCTTTAAGGGAAAAAAAGTTTGCGCAAGAAAAGATTGCGGAATTAAAGATTGCGAATTGGTGATACAATCATAAAATTGCGGAATTAAAATTTGCGAATATGATATTGTGTCAAGAAATTGCGGAATTTAAAATTGCGAATTGAAGCAATGATCCATGAATTTTTCTACGAAATCGCTTGATAACTATTTTTCATCTTGGTCATTAAGATTTGTTCCTTTGAAAATCCCAAATAATTCAGGGGATTCCATGTTACCCTACATATAGCAAAACAACCACAGAAATGACTTGTCTTTTTCTTCGAAATCGACAAAATTAGATAGCGAATTTTATTTTATTTTCTTGGAATTGCAGGGGAAAAAAATTGCGAATAGCGTAATTTTTCTAGGAATTGCGGAATAAAAAAAGATTGCGAATTTTGGCCAAATTTGCAATCTTTAATTCCGCATTTTTTTCTTTCGCAATCTTTTTTTGCGCAATAATTTCTTCCCTTAAGGTATTTATCGTTTTGACGGTTTAAAGCATTTGTTTGAAAACTTTAACTTGAAAGGCTTGCAAATGTTATACGAAACCATTTCATTTTAAGTTTTGCTCTAATGTGAAAAAAAGATGTTTCTACTGTCATTTAGTGCTTCACATTTTCAAGGGTACAAATTTCTTAAAGTTTCAGTTTTGTCCACCTTTTGCGGACCAGCGTTTCATGACTTTCCCATCGTGCTGAAATTTTTTTGTATAAAGAATGTTTTTCTTCTACTGTAGATATAAAATCAAGATTGTTTTTACTGGTCCACAACATTGATGGTCAGATGCTGAGGTCTCAAAATGTGAGTGCGTTTTTATGTAATTATACCGCGTTTTTTTTTTGTGCAAAGCTTTTATTTTTTTATTGAACATAATGAAAAAAATCTCGTTCCCAGGCTGCCTCATTCGATTTTATTTCGGTCTTGATCAACAAACCTAGAAAAATGTATTTATTTGAACAAAGATACTCATGGATGTTTAACTTATTTTAGGGGGAAGTGGTAATTACTTGTCCTTGGCCTGTTAAAGGCAAATTGGGCAAATATAAAATGAAAAAATTGAAAAAAAATTGAAAAAATCTTTTTTTTGAAGAAATGATGACGTCAGCAAATAATAATGACATCAAAATTAATTTTTAGATGTTAATCACTTCTTTTAGTTTGGTTAGTTACTGTGCCAAGTTTCATAGTCAAAGTCATTTGTCCTTTCTTCAATTCAATGTGGATGGTAAAATTGCCCCCCCCCCTCCCCCCTCACCATGTGAAGGGCATATTAAAAAACAAGGGATGGGTAGTAATATTTTCCAAAGTACAATAGAGTTATCAAAGTGAAGGTATTAAAGAGCTTTCTCCAAATAGTATGAAGTAACTAACATAAAAGAGAATGAATTATCATTCTGTATCTAGAAATCAATCACACTAAAAGAATTCGTGAATACACAAGTTGGTTATAAGAAGTATAAATAACTTGCCTATGATTGTACGAATGCATCAGATTGGTACGAAATAACTGGATTATTAGAAACTGGATTTTAGCGCCATATGATATTTAGTACTGATTATTAAAAAAACGTTTGTACTTCGCCGGAAAGGTGTCTAAGGTGATAATGATATTCAACAAAAAAAAGTTCAAAGCTAGAAAAGCAGATAAACAGGATTTTTGTTGCACCATTTAGTTTTCTCTTTGGGACTGTTTTCTATATTTTATAATAGACGCGAATAACTATCGTTTTTATCCATCTATATCAATCAGTCATCATAAAACATTAAGATTGATATGTGTTTTTCCTTTTTGTTTTTCATATGTTGTTCTTATATCTGCTAATAGCTTTCAAAAATTATCATATTAAGGCATTGATTAATTCTCGTTTTCAGGCGCAAAGTGCTTTAGGACATCTAGCTTCTGCAAAGAATATTCACGTTATAGCTTCGATTGATCATATCAACGCA
This sequence comes from Hydractinia echinata, assembly GCA_030067915.1. Classification (NCBI taxonomy): domain Eukaryota; kingdom Metazoa; phylum Cnidaria; class Hydrozoa; order Anthoathecata; family Hydractiniidae; genus Hydractinia; species Hydractinia echinata. The sequence goes on from JASGCC010000018.1 coordinate 3,057,736, forward strand.
CCTCTGAGTATGTAGTTATATTCTTATTTTTGTATGTACTTATCAAGTTGCTGCTTTTTATTTTTATACACTATAACTAGTAGAAGAAATCTATTTCTATCCTCCTGGACTATATCGACTTTACATTATTTACTTGAAACAATGAGAGTAGCGCGTCGAAGAAAGAAAAACAAAAAGGTTCGATTTAGGATTCGAATTTAAAAAAAACATAATGGTATCTTTTTCGAATAGCGATTAATGAGGAGGACTTGTCTACTTTAATGGGATAAATTTTCGCGGGGATTAAATTTCGCGGATTTCGCGGATTTATGTCCCTTCAAAAATAAAACAGGCCATCCGCGAAAATTTGTCCCCGCGAAAATTTGGAAAAATTGCTCGATCCGCGAAATTTTAAATTTTTGTTTATCTTTGTTTTCAAAGTCTGAGGCTTTCTTTTTGTAGGCCTAATTCTACAACCGAGTACTGAAGATGAAAAGATAAGACAAAAATGACAAGAAAGTTGTTTTAAGTAGCTAGTTTTAGCAGGTGTTATATTTTCTAATGATTCTAGAAATAAAGCGAGTTTAAAAACTACTTAATGAAGTACAATAGATATAATTTCAGCTGGTTTCGCTTGTTTTTTTCGACTGTCTTCACGGTAGGTCCGGTTCTGGCAGCACCGTTTAAAAACATCGTTCTGATGTCACCATCTCGTCGCGGTTTCTTGGATGGAACAGCAGACGAATCTTTACTCTTTTTCTTTTTTGTCGCATTTGGCAGGGAACCCGCATGAGATAAAGCTTGCAAAATGATCAAAGAAGTTCTCAAGCCGAACATAGAAAAAGTTATTAAAGAACAAGTAAAATTATTAAATTTACCACTTGATCAAAAAGCCTTAGTCAATATGGATGTCTTTGCTGGACAAATGACGAAAGAAGTCTTGGATCTGTATGAGAAAGAAAATATCGAAATCGTCTGCGTTCCTGCTAATATGACGCACTTACTCCAACCTCTGGATTTGACCGTAAACTGTTACGCAAAGAACACACACGTAAAAAGTTTAACGATTGGTATACCGCTCAGATTGGTCTGCAACCAGATGAAGGTAAATCGCTGCATGACATCACCGTCCCATTGCAACTTACCCGCTTGAAGCTCAATGGATGGTGGATTTATACAATGATATGACGAAAGAAGGTGGCAAGAATGTTATTAAAAACGCCTGGAAAGCAGCAAGTATCACTGAAGCGCTTGAAGTTGGTGTAGATGGTCTCGAATCACTTGACCCTTTCCAGGATATCGATCCTTTGCTCCCAGCTTCTAATGCAGATGATCAACCGAATTTGAGTTCTCTTCCCAGCCTTACGAATGAACAATTGAAAGTTGCTTACACCCCACGAAGTGAAATAGTAGTGGATGAATCGGATGAAGAATCAAAATATGAACCCGATCTCTGGAGATGAAGATGATGTTGACTTCTCTCGTACCGCGTTTGACGCTTTTGATTAACGATTAAGATTCGTTTCGTTTTTTATCTAGTTGTGTTTGTTTTACCTGACGTTATAGTTGTGTTGAAAGAGCTTTGAACTAAAATGCAAAATTACACTTTGTCTCGGTCGGTGTAGAAATGACCGGTGTAAAGAGGGTCCATGGGACAGTGCCATTCGGCCCCGAACCCTTTTGACACTTATTTTACCTTTTTCAAAAATTGCTATTATGACCTCATTCGCGAAATTAAGTCCCCGCGAAAAATTAGAACATCCCTCATCCGCGAAAATAAGTCTCCGCGAAATGCTAAAATTTCGCGGATGAGCTCAACCGCGAAATTAAATCCCCGCGAAAATTTATCCCATTAAAGTAGTTTGGTACGAAGGTACACTGACCTTTAATTGGAAAGATGAAAGTTGAAACAAATGCACTAGAGATTTGCCTGTTCGTAATTCTGATCCAGGCTCTTTTGTTGTCATTCGACAATATCGCTACCGCATTTTCACCACGGCGACGACCTTTTTTCTTTCTATTAAACGCCGCCGCTACATTGAAAAATGATTTGAACTGGTTGATATATGTTACCAAAACCGTGTGTTTCTTACAGTAAAGTTTTACGTAAGTCCTCGCGTAAAAGAATATGTACATGTGAATGTGGCTTTAAGATGTGTATTGCTGTGTTCATTAAGCAGTGCGCGGAAATTAAATGTGCGCTAAACCTAGGTGCACAAAAATTAGATTTAAAATCCAACTCGCGCGAAAAAACTTCTGAATTAAGGTAGATTGTATACCATGTTAGTGGAATAATGATAAATGTTTAGGCTGACTGCTCTCATGGTTGAAGTTTTTTGTTTATATTTAGTTTGGGATCAAAACAAATCAAGCCAGTTTAACTGGTTATGGTATGATTGCACGACCTTTGAACCATACTCAGAAGAAACATCGTACGAAAACTCAATGTTAGTTCAACAGTCCGGAACATTAGCACTCAGCTCTTTGACGCATGTCTTGCGCAGTTTGACACCTAACGCGTGTGGTATATTTAAACTACTCGCAAATTGTCAACTGGATAACGAAGACAACACAAGTTATCAAGGTAAAGACATCTCCATTTAGAATATGTCAACTCGGAATTCTTCAATATGATTGGCAGTTTGCTAAATTTGTTAAGCAGAAAAAAATCTGATATTTCGTTTTTGTTATAGGTCTTTCATTCACAGAACTCTACTCAAAATGTCGCGAACGATTTCTTGTAAACAGTGACTTAACGTTACGCGCTCAGCTCACTGAATTCAAAGATCATAAACTTATTAAAACGAAAAAAGTAAGTACGTGTTCATTCCCTCCATCGATCTGTGTATGCAACAAAGTGTATAAGAGAGTACATGAATACAGAAGTTATTGAGGTATCCTGTCCAAATTCATAATGTTAATTCATTTTCTGTCCTTTAATTTTCTGCATTATTAATGTGGAAAAAAGATGTATCATAACAACAGCAAAAGGATCTATTGTTGAAATATTTTTGAATTAAAATAAATGTTTTGCCTGGAATAAGATTCAATCATTAGTTCAGGAGATATGACCCGAGAGCCCTTTTATACCCGGTTTTAAAAGGCTTTAATCTCAATAACGAATCTCAATCTCTCCACTTTTTACCTGGAAATCAACTCAGGGGGAAGTAATTTAGAACAAATTCAATTATTACATGTCAAATTTACTTTTCCGCGTTAACTTAAAGGCCACAATAGCGCAGATAGGAAATTCAGACGCGCGGGAAAGTAGCAATCCACGTTATTGATTTCTTATAATAGAAATGATGGAGTTTTATAGCGCTATTGTATTTTGGGCTTTTCGAATTTCATTATTCGAAATTTGGATAGGAACCGCTCGATCAGTATTAGTAATTTTTTTGTTGTATTCTTTTATTTCGTTTTTTTTTAAATAGGTTTACTTTTTTTAATTTCAGGGCTTTGATGGGGTAGAATATTTGTCAGTAGCCTTAGACATATCTACCATAAAACAATACATGGAAAACGACAATACGTAGTGGATGAACAACATGAAACTTTGCTTGTCGTCAGTTCGTTGATGTTGAGACAGAACCACTCATACCATCGCGCTACATTTTTTTACACCTGTTTGACTGGTCATCAATCGAAGGGTGATGATGATGCTGGTATATGTATGATTGTTATGACTTATATCACTCGGCGTTGTAAGAACGCGGACAAACACATCAATCGTTTTATTTTACTTGAGTTTACAGTGGAACCTCTCTAAACGAGGAACTATTTCAACTTGTTTTTATTTCCGCGTGAATATTTCGGTTAATTTTGACCTCCATTGAGCGGACATTGATAAAAAAATTTATTTATCGACTTCTTTTTTAAAAACGTTTTTATTTATAAACAGCTATATATTCCTTTAAAATATAAGTGACTTTATCTCCTTTACATCCCAGGCAATGGCAAAGATGCGAAAGCCCTCCTTGGTTAAGTTTTTCTATCAATTTTTTCATCTTCTTATTTTCTCTTTTATTTCTATCTTTTCTTCTTCACATTAATAATGCATGTTGTCCGTATGTCCGTGCATCAAAATGGTACCGCAATAGCGATAGCTCCTTTAATTTTGCCGTCAAGCTAGCAAAAAAAGCCTTCACACCTGATGATGCTAATGGCGTTAATGCGTTCGAAAAGACGTCAATAAAGAAAGAGGAATACGAGAAAAAACCACCTGGTTTACTTCCCTGAACTTGATACAGGGGGGACGGCGTTATAAAACAAAAAGAATCTAAGTGAGAAAATATTTGAAGAGGAAAACAGACGGGAGGATGGTGATTGTCACAACCGCATATAAGGAATGCCTCTAGTTGACAAATATTCTGTTTTTGTAGTATTACGCAGGGCAAGTTGTCATATTGTTTAAAAGAATGTTTTCATTTTTAAACACTGGGACAGAAAACGTTGACTTGCAACGTGAAGCATTCTGTGTTAAATATCAAATGTTTGAAATATTCAATTTGTGACGTGCATGCAAAAATCGAATAGTTGAGAAAGGAGAAAAAGAACATGGCGGAACGAACAGACGAATGATTATTCCCTAAATGGCGTCGAGACAAAAACGCGCATGGCTCAACTGACCAAAACGTTTTAATGAACATGAATGCCCACAGTGTCAGAATAAATTACGATGACCGATGCCATAGTTTTGTCTTGTATGTTTTTCATCTATCCACGCACATGTTTATGTTCATGTGTGTTGTAATCCCATTAATGATGTGAAAATTGCACGAAATAAACGAACAAGCAAAGGATTGTCGTCCAGGGCTGTTTAGCAATACCCTCGTTATATAACTCAAAGAAAAAAACAGAAAGAATAATTATCAATTAAGCGCCTTTGTACAAAGACGGACACAAGGACAATCACCATACTTCTGTCTGTTTTCCCCACTCGCATTTTTTTGTTTGTTTTATAACATTATCTTCGCTCTCGCAAGATCAAAAGTAGAAGTAAATAAGCTGCTTTTTTTCTCGCATTCCCCATTTTATCAACTTACGATAGGAAACACGAAACTAATTGCGTTACTCTCGAGTGCCAAACAACGTACTGTATATGGACACGTTTTTTTTTTTACTGTACCAAAATTTCATATTGTATGAAGTTCTTGGTAAATCGTAAATCAAAAGAATTATTTTTACAATAATTTTTGCGAAATTTACAAAAAAAATAGAGAAAATTAATTCCTTTACTTTAAGGTAGTACCTTTACCAAATCTAAACTTGTCAATGTTCATAGTGGACTCAGGACTTCTGACGTCAGCATGGTTTCCGCAGATGAATATTTCGGTGTGTGGGCGTGCCTGGGAATGCGACTAACAAATTTTGAAGATGCCTGCGCCTGGCCTACGTGTGCGCAAAAGTAGCGACTACGCATACCCGGCTCCAATTAGCCTGGCTTCCAGACGCTCTCTTGTCGGCATTATGGCGACTATGGTACAGGGCCGCAAAAAGTAGAAAAAAATCACTGAAAAACTGCAGAAGAAAAAAAGTCAGGCATGCCGGCCTCTGCAAAGCATTAATCGTTTGAAGCATTTGTTCATTAAAATGACGAAAAAACAGCCAACAATATTTTTGTACCTTTTAGTTTATATTTTGTTCAAAATCCAATGTAGATACTTTTGCACTTTGTTTTTTTGCTCACGATAAATTTTGTAACGGCAGGCAGTGTTTCTATTTGAAATTTTACGAAAACTTCTTTCGCAAAATATAAAATGCTGCAAAATTATTTATCCTTCCTTCCTTTGTCAGAGTACAGACGGTTTTTGTCCGCCTGTTTCATTGGACATTGTACCGCTCGGACGAACGACAAAATGTTTATGCAAATATGTCCGCTTCATTGTAGCTTCTGCAAAACATGATAAAACAGGATATTATTAGCAACAGGTTCCAGTGGATCTTTTAGCACCTCGGCTCAAGCCGCAAGCGTCACAGTATAAGTGGCTTGAGACTAACGCTTAGGAAACACTTTTGTGCTGTTCATTTCAAATCAAGTTTGAATTTCTTATGAACGTTACAAGGAGGACGCAATTTCACGATTTTGCTCGAATAGCTGCCATTTTAAGTTTCTGCGCGCAATTTTGTTTCTGGTGGAAAAATAAGGTGCAACGAAGACCCAGACCCTTTATTCATTTCCAGTGCCAAAAAACAGGAGAGTTTCAATAACGCTCGAAGTATTGTGTATTAAGCTAAAAATCTTGATAGTTCCTAAGCTTCATGTATACTTTTAAATCGATATCTCAACATGACTGATTTGCGACAACTACTCCCTAGATGCGCATAAGAATGTTTACAAGCCCGAATCTAATGGTAACAGATGGCGCGATCTTTTGCATGCACTGACGCAACAAGACTACAACAATCAATTATTGGTTCGTTTTTTCTTAAAAAGTAAACACAAAGTTCTTTTTTCAACTTGTTAGCATCGCATAAAATAAATAGAAAAGAAAAACCCTACACCTTTTTTTAGAGGGAAACCAAAGAAACTACTTCCTAAAATCTTCCATTTTTTCTCAGTGGCTTCTTTCTTCTCTTATAACTCAAGATATCTCCTCGTTAGCCTGTTTTTGCTTCTTTCTTCTTATGCACAAACTTTTTAAGCCAGTTTTTTTAGAACTTTCAAAAGCTTCTTTTCTTCTGAACCGAACCCTAAAGCTTATTTTCCCACATTCTGAATGCTTTTTGCTTCTTTCTTCGTAAGATGGAAGGCTTAATTTTTTCTCATAATCTGAAAGCTTTTGGCTTCTTTCTTCTCTTTTTTTCTTAAAACTTCTTTCTTCGCAAAGCAATCAAAAGAATACTAATTTCTGTACCCCCTCAAAGTTTTTAGCTTCTTTCTTCTAAAATTAGATGTGAACGTTGATTGCGAAGCATTTTGAACTTTCTTCATAAATTGAAGATTACAAATTCTTGGAAGCTTTTGGCTTCTTTCTTCGGATAACTCATTCTGGTTCAAACTTCGTTCTTAATCAAATTCCATACTGAAAAAAAAACAAACGTAAAAGCTACTACTATATATAAATTAAAACGAAAACTACTATAACGATCAATAATGTTTTTGCATGCACACGAAATGTGTTAAATAGAAAAAAGCTGGGTGAAACATAAAACAACCAGGAGATTTTAGTTCTGCTTTGTGTTGCATGATCAAGCTTCAGTAACGATCACGATCTATAAGAAATAAAAATAATGCATGAGAAATAAAGGATAAAAGCAGAAATGTTAAGAGATTAAAAAATGCGAAACTAAAAAGTACGTATTGAATCAGCTGAATAAGCCATTAAATACAATTCACCAATTTAGGTGTACCATATATTAGAACTTTGCTGATTTTATTGTTTTGTAAATTTAACCAAGCTGTAGTTTCATCACATCCACATTAGCAACTTTTCTACTATTGATTATCCTCTTAAATTGACTGTTACTTACAGTAGGGTGACCTGGATCGAGATCTGGAATAAGAGCGTCTGGAATATCTTCCTCCTCTGTCACTGCCTCTATCACCGCCTCTGTCACCACCTCTGTCACCACCTCCACCTCTGTCACCACCTCCCCGATATCCTCGTTTAGAAGACCTAAATTTTAATGTTTGGTTAAGGATTTGGCTTTCATAATTTTGACATATTTCACTCATAAATTCTACTACACACGTTCTAATAAGAAAAATCTCATGACATGAACGACCAAGGCATATAACAAACTTACTGAGTTGGTCTACCCATGTAAACACCAGGCGTTGGAGTATGTGGTCTTTGCGTTATAGAATAGTCAACACGTATACGCCGTCCATCCAGTTCGCTACCATTTAAACGTTCTTTAACCTAAAACATCCATTTTGTTGTCACAGAAACATAAATACTACAATTTAATCATTTTTAATACTGTAACTTTTAACTTACATCTTGTGCGCCAGACAGTGAGGCCATATTTATGAAAGCAAAGCCACGAGAACGACCAGTCTGAAATTATATAGTAACAATATAAAAACAAATTGATCTGTCAACAGTTTTCAAAATTGAAGTCTAACTTACAGCATGATCGTGGACAATGTTGCAATCAACAACATCAGCATATCTTTGAAATGCACTCTTTACTTCTCTTTCTGTTGTGTATATACTAAGACCAAACACACCAAGACATTTTCCAGCTGGAGGAGCTTCCTGTTGAAAATAGACAGATAATTGTTAAGCACCTAAGCTCCATAATCCAGCGTTCTCAGTTGTCGTTAAACAGCTATTTTTCAACTGAAATTTATCCTTGGTTCATTTATATAAAAAAATTAAATAGTTTTTGTATGAAAGGTAAAAAAATTAAGAACACCTACCCTGCTTCCAACATGACGTTTTCTGCTTGACATAGGTGATCTATAAAAAATAAATGGTTAAAACTTTACATGATCAACGTTTAAATGTACTTTTGACCATATTTTATTTCATAAGAGTAATATTATTTTTATATGATCAAATTCTTTACGTTGGCACATGGTAATTGCTGACACAAATGCCAAGGTCGGGAAATAACAAGTTTAGATTAAGATCTACAATGAATTTGTAAATTGCAATTTACGAGATGCTAATTTGAACCCTGCATAAATAGACTGAAGAATGTAAGGATAATGGTTACTTCTTAAATTTGTTATTGAAATTTTTTATCTAAAGAGTAGAAAGTGCAGAACATATTTTTGAATGACTACATTTTCCAGTAATTTGCAGATTAAATTTTTGGTGAAGGTTCAATAATTTTAGTAGAAGCAAAAAACAGTATTTTGCTAACACAGCTTTCTGGAATAGTTGTATTTTTAAATGAGCAATGAAGAACTTAATGGGAGTATGGAGAAATGAAAATATCATTGGTAAAAATTTATACAGATACAAGAAACAGGAATTATGTGGATGAAAATTTTAATTTTTATGGCAGATTTCGGCAGATCATTTCATGAGATCACAAATATTGTTATAAGATATTGTAATTTTTGTATTTCGATATTTGTGTTCCGTGAAGTAGTGTTTTTGTGATTTCATAAAAGTCAAGCTTTTATTAAAAACTTACTATAATTTTTTAATGTTTTTATGGTTGTCTTTAAGGAGAATTAACTTGAATAACTTATATAAAATAATTAAAAAATAAAAAAAAAATTGACAATATTTGAATAGTATTTTAAGTAATGATTTTAATGATCCATCCTTAGCGTTGTTAGCGTGGTAATGTTAAAAATTGTTTTAGCTCCCATTCAACTTTTCGTACTTTGATTTACATTAAATATTGTTTGTTCCACAAGTAGTTAAAATTTAATTGACTTATTCATGAATTTTCGTACATGGGTTAAATTCCCAATCTTGAACTTTGATGGAACTTGCTCTTTATATGTTCCCCATGCCAAAACACTAGCCCAGCCCCTGTATCTTCTCAAAACCTTGAAACAGTTTCAGTTTCTCAATTTTCTTAAACATTAACTGAAAACTTTTAAGTAATATTTTGTATTTTCTATTTTAATGTCATTACGATTGACAGTTGCAGGGAGCAAATGTCAATGGTAATGACCAAAACATAATATATAGCTAGTACCTTAGAGAAAAATTGGGTATATACCAGGGTTAATCCAGAAACTTTAAACAGTACCTGTCAGACCCAAATTATGAATTTCATTGAGTGACCTACCACAAAGTTTTTTTAATTTCTAATGTAAAACATGGTGGTTTGAGTTAAATTAATTGAAGAATTCAGCAAAATTTCTGTTAAATAGCTGTGCAACAGCTGCTGAGAATGCTGGATTACACCTTGGGATGCAACTTTTTACACCGATTACTTTAAAAAACACCTGCAATTTGAAACAAATCAGTTGCTACAGTGGCATACTGGCAATTTCTTCTATACCTGCTATCTCTACCACGCCTTGAATAAGGGGATCTTGACCGACTTCTGGAAAATGATCTTGACCTTGAATATGATCTTCTACGGCGTACAGGGCTTTTGGACCTAGATCTTGAACGACTTCGTGAACGCTTTGGAGATCGACTCCTTGATCTGGACTTTGATTTGGAAGCAGAACGTGACCCGGACCTTGATTTAGAGGCAGATCTTGATCGTGAATGAGGCTAAAATTAAAAAAGAAAATTGATTGTTATAAAAATCACTAAATTCCCTAATATAACATTCAATAAATCAAAGAAAGGTGTAGACATTTATTTTTTACATATTTATAGAAATTAACCATATATGAGTTACTAAGTATACAATTTATCAGTTTTGTCAATAAAAAAACCCTAGATGTATGGTACATTGCACAACATTTTTGAGTTACACAAAGGCCTTGCCATGAGGGGGCATGTTATTGCATCTGTGTGCTTATAAGCACACGTGGAAAATCCTAAAAATGTATAGCTAGCATTTATTTATTTATTTATTACTTTTTATCTTGATTTTAAGCCCACTACGAAAAAATAATTTACATACGGTTATTTAGAACAGGGTAGCTAGTCAATTATCATGGTAGCTGGTCAATTCTCACTTTGATTCTCCTTAATTCTAGACTTTATGCTTGTCATAACACCATCCTCCATTATAATATTTCTAATTAATATAGCAAAATATTAAAAAAATATATCCTTGATAAATATTTTTTTTTGTATTTTACTTTTTTGATACTTTTGTTTTGGAAAAACACGTTCCTGTCAGTGATGGCAATTTTCTTCTACGATATTTGTCCAGGGTCTGTCCACCCTCCTAAACCTACTTGAAATTATAAATCTTCTGTTTAAAATTTCTCACAAAAAATAATATTACTTTTCATGGCCAGGCCAGAGCCTTCTGAATTCTTTTGTTTGTTTCGGTATATACTTTTCATTAGACGAGTTGCAACATGACAAAATGTTTTGATTTTTCATCTATAGCTAAAAAGATGCTGACGCTAGGTGAAGTAAGGTCCTTTTCAGTCTGTTTTTTTACACGAAGGAATCGTTACGACTTTATATGAATATATGTCAATCATCTACACTTGATAATAGTCTAAAGCCTCAACAATGCGTTTCCGTAGAAAGAAATGGGCTGAAAAAGACCTTTCTTCAGCAAGCTCCCGCATCTTTCTGCCTGGCACGGCAGGACTTACCACGAAAAATGTGAACATTCAAAAAGGCCTATATACGTTATAACAATGTATATATTTGGTTAATGTGTCATCCAGGATCATCAGGTTTTTGGACATATATTTCAACCGCAAAAAAATCTCTACATAACGGCCGCATAACGCTAAAATAATTTAAGTCGTAAAATACATTGTTTAGATTTACTTACTGCCATTCTTTTTTTGAAATTTCTGTTTCGGACAAGACTGTGTTGGACTTCTGTAAAAAAGGTCTTTGAATGATAAAACCGCGTGAAAGAAAGGGTAAATCTAGCTAAATTGCATCCAGCGAAAAAGGACGGTCTGAAATGATGTGAATATACGCGTGAATAGCAAAATGGTAGCGAAGCTGTAAATCTTACTACATCAACAAGGCAAGGCGCAGGAAGGGGTGCTGTACTCTACGTTCTTGACGGCACAATAAACAAATGTTTCGTCCAGGACTGCAGGTTAGAAAATTGTGTGATAAGACAAGTGCATTTTGAATTTAGCGATTTTCAGCTATCCAAATGTAAATTGACCATACAAGCTTTTGCTAGCTCTAGACTTTGCTGCGAAATAATTCCCCAATATGATGATGGGCTAAACTTATATCTATCTGTGTATCTGCGTATAGCTATCTGCGTTGCAGCTTTTATTTTTGTTAATGAAAACTTGGATAGCCACCTTTTGAAACACCTTTACTTCGAAAATGTTGAATCACTATGGGTGAAAGTGTGCCTGAAAAAAACTAAACCTATTTACGTGTGTGGGGTTTACAGGCCACCTGGAGGTAGTGATTTGCAGAGTACTGAAAACCTGTGTACTCATTTTAAACAGTGTTTTAACAAGCTCCCAAAAGAAAAAGAAGTTTTTATCTTGGGAGATTTTAACTGTAACATGCTTTTAAAATATGCTCTTTCCTCCAAAATAAAGGAATTATGCTCCACTCTTTTCCTAAAACAACATATTACGGAGCCAACTCGTGTTACTGAAAATAGTAGCACTCTTATAGACTTGATACTTTCTAACAGTTCTTGTATTTCTAGAACTGGTGTCATGGATTTAGGCATCAGTGATCACAATTTAGTTTATGTGATCAGAAAATTCAAAAGGCCAAAATTTGAACCTAAAACATGCAAGGTTCGTAGCTACAAGAACTTCAGTGAAGAGGCTTTTCTGAAGGACCTCAGGAATTTAGACTGGTCATATTTTAATAATTATGATGACCTTGATGAAGCATGTGAGAAACTGAATAAAAATGTTAAAACAGTGGCTGACAAACATGCCCCTTTCAAAACACATAGATTTTCTGGCCGTGTTGAGGCATGGGTCACTGATGAATTAATAATAGCCATCAAAGAAAGAGACTTCTTGAAACGGAAAGCATCAAAAACAAAATCCATCATAGACTGGGAAGCTTTCAAACAAAAAAGGAACCAGGTAATAGGTCTCAAAAATCGACTCAAAAACGAGTACTATAATGACGTTTTGCAGGACTTTCAAAAACCGCCAAAACAACTTTGGAAAACCCTAAAAAAACTGGTTCCTGATAAGTCAGGCAATACTACCTCGATAAAACGAGTAGTCCAAAACGATGGTACAGAAACTTCTCACCCAAAAGAAATTTCCAACACATTCAATTCATTTTTTGTCAGTGTTGGTGCCAAACTAGCCTCTAAATTTTCTTCTGACACTACTAATGTTAATCCACCTGTTAGCAGACACGATTTTCGGTGGGCTCGTATTGAGACCAAAAGTGTCGAGAAAATAATTAGTTCACTAAAACTTAATAAAGCTACAGGCTTGGACGGAATTGGTTCACGACTGCTAAAAGCAGGTTCGTCAGTTTTAAGTATTTATTTATCAAGTCTTTTCAACAAATCTTTATTTACTGGTTATGTACCTAAATGTTGGAAGACTAAAAGGGTCTCGCCTATTTTTAAAAGTGGCAATAAAACAGATCCTACTAATTATCGGCCTATCTCCATTTTGCCAATTCCTATGAAAATTTTTGAAAAGTTAGTGCATGAGCAAATGTCTCATTTTATTTCTGAGCACAACTTCCTGAATGACAGACAGTCCGGATTTCGAAAACTCTTTTCCACAGAAACTGCAGTAGTCGATGTCTCTGATTTTATTCTTACTGAGCTCGACCAACATAACTTTGTTTGTGCTGTGCTCATTGACCTTAAAAAAGCTTTTGACACTGTTGATCATAAAATTTTGTTAAAAAAACTATGGTGTTTTGGCATCAGAGATGCTGCCTTTGACTGGTTCGAGTCCTACTTAACGGGCCGAATGCAGCTGACTCTTGTAAACGACACAGGATCAGATCTGCTTCATGAAGACGCTTTTGGGGTGCCGCAGGGATCTGTGTTGGGGCCCCTGCTCTTTCTTTTGTATATTGATGACTTAAAATCTGTCATCAATTCAAACTACCACCATCTATATGCAGATGATACAATAATTATTTCGTCTCATAAAAACTTGGATACCCTTGTCTCCCAGGTCGAGTTAGAACTTTCGCAAGTCGACCTCTGGCTGAATAATAACAAAATGACTATTAATACGGACAAAACTGAAACAATCTTTTTCGGCAACCACAGCCAGTTAAAAAAAGTTGAGAAAAAAACTATCAACTATATGGGTATTCCTTTGAAGAGGAGCGAAAAAGTTAAATATCTTGGGGTAACATTTGATCAAAAAATGCAATGGGAAAAGCACATTAATGACATAAATAGAAAAATACTAATTAAATATTCTAAAATTAGAACCATTGCATCCTGTTTAACACCTCACACAAAAAACCTTTTAATTAATGCACTTGTCATGCCATATTTCAACTACTGCTCCTCGGCATGGGCTTGTGCCACCCAAGGTAGATTGGGAAAACTAGAAAAACGATTAAAATGTGTCCGTACCTTTCTTGGGAAAGAGAGGGAATATTCAATGAATAATTTACTCATCAAAAACGATGCCATATTAGTTTTCAAAGCCATGAATCACATTGCTCCTGATTACATGCGCTCAAAATTCCTTTTGACAAAAAACTGTCATAATCATCAAACAAGAGGAGCTTCAAAAAACAGGTTCACACTTCCCTTGGTCAACACGGAATTTGGCAAAAAAGCCTTCCCATTTAGAGCTGCAAAAGTGTGGAATAATCTTCCAGACCAAGTGACCTGTGATGGAAGTCTGCTTTCGTTTAAGACTTCCATCTCTAATGTATTTGGCAAATTCTAATGGAGATCACTTTTTAATTTTTGTTTTTTATTCTTTTTCTTTTCAATTTTCACAGATTATAAATGTTACTATGTTTGATTGAGCTGAGGCAGTCTAAGGTTTATCATTTTTTGTTTCTTTTTTGTTCTAGTGGCCCCCAGTGGAAACAATCCACTAACTATAGGTTTTTGTGATTTTCTGGGCTAGCCACTTTAAATATTTATTATTATTATTATTATTATTATTTTTATATGATACTTGAAATTTCTTATTCTTTAAAGTGCGTATATGCGTTGAGCATTTTATTTTTAATTATAAATTTTTCTGTAAGTTGCTCCAAAACTAAGGGGTCAATTGGGACATCCAAATGAGGCAAGGCTTGATTGCACGACTTTGTATGGCACGCATCGTACACATCAATAAAAGCCCATGGTATAATAATTTTTTTATCTTCAAACGAAGCGACTCAAAACACGTATGGAAGCCATTTTTCAAATGAACCCATCGTTAAATTCTTACATCACATTTGAAAACATTAAAAAAAGAACACTTTCGATCGATTGTGACATCAATCCAAATTACGTAATAGCTTTTTTGAAATAGGATGCATCGAGTATATTTCATTTCTTTCCTTGTGGAACTGTAATGAATATGGTCATCTATATATGGAATTTTTAATTATTTTTAATTATTTATTTATTTAATTATTATATGTTTTACTATACCGGTTCAGTAATTTTTTTATGCAGGGTTAAAGAATGTGGCTCAGGGGCAACTTAGAATCGGAGGGTCGGGAAATAAAGCATAACATATTTTCATTCTCTGGAGGGAAAGTGAAGACAATAATGAAATTTTTTTAAATAATGAAATTTTTCATGCGGTGGTAAATATACATGCTGGTGGCAGACGGTAGACTGAGGTATGACTTCCTTCGGGCCTAAAAGTGATGAATGTATGCCCCTACGATTCAAGGAATACATATATTTCCAAAACTTTGTAGCAACACAAGATTGCAAAGAATTTTCATAAAAATTACGACACGTTTTATTTTTATTAACATGTTTCGACTTTACCAAAGTCATCTTCAGAATATTATACAAAAGTTAGTTACATACAATCTTTATACACAATTTTTCAAAAAGTTATTTGAATATTTTTTGAAAACTGGTAATAACTCACAAATATTTAAGCATATGCAGTCGAATCTTAATTGTAAATTACTATGTAACGAAAATTACCTATATTATCCTCAAAATAGCTATATACATATCATGTACTCATTGCACAAGAACCATTCCTTAGAATTAAAAAATCATTGTTAATAGAAAATATAGTTGTTGATGTAGAAAACGTTTCACAATACAGGCCTCGTCAGGAAGAAAAATGCTGGCGTGCGAGCTTCGCACGTCATGATTCTTTTCAATCATTTCGAGGCGTGCGATGTTCGCACGGCATAATTTTCAATGGCGTGCGATGGCGTGTGCTCATTTTTGTTTTTTCGAGTAATCATAGAACTCCCATACAGCAACACTAATTTTGCCATGTTTTGAAAAGCAGGTAATTTGTTGCGACGAAACTAAAATGTGCGATGCGTTCATTATTCATTATTTTTGAAAAAAAAATTATATGACGTATAAACAGGACAAAGAAAAATTATAAAACATGCATGTTACAGTCATAAAACTCTTTCAGTTAATAACTTTCTTGTAAATATTTTTTTAGATGTAAATACTTTTTATTTTTAGATTTTTCAAAAAAAATATATATATCATTAAACATTAAACTGTTTTTTATAAAAAAAATCCCTCACGTTATTTTGTTGCTTCGATCTTAAAAGATCCCCCCCCCCAAAAAAAAAGATAACAAGCTTTGTGACGTCCTGTTTCTACGGCAATATTTTAAAATTATACAGATTGTTGTCTGAGTTATAAAGCAATGTTTGTTGAAAAATATTCAGAAAGCAAAGTCTGCATGTGGCAATTGATCACCATAACTATAATTAGATATCATGCTGACTCTGTGCTTGCGAAAGAACATGCAGGAAGTGATTTCATATAACGAAAGTAGCAAAAGCATTTAAAGAAGTAAGAGACGGAAAAGTTGAACTTTAAAATCTATTTTGTTATTTTTTTTAATTTAAAAAGAGCAACTAAATTAAAAAAAAATTAAATGGTGAATTAAAATTAATGTCTTATGTTTTTCTTTAATATAACTCGCGAGTAATTTGATATATTTTTTTAAATATTTACTTGCGAGTAGTTTAATTATTGTGTACTCGCGTTATTAAAAAGATTACTCTTATTTATTTTACTCGCACTCGCATTGTACTCTCACTCTGAATTATTTTACTCGCATTTATTT
The DNA here is from genome assembly GCA_030067915.1 of Hydractinia echinata. Lineage (NCBI taxonomy): Eukaryota > Metazoa > Cnidaria > Hydrozoa > Anthoathecata > Hydractiniidae > Hydractinia > Hydractinia echinata. Next base: position 3,074,444 of record JASGCC010000018.1, read on the forward strand.
GTACTCGTACTCTCAAAGATGTGTAGCTTTACTCGCGATCGGCACTGTATATTATTCCCCTACGCCTTCATTGAACAGAATATTATTTATTTTGGTGTGCGATTAGCGCACGCCTGAGGTATTTAGTGTTTTTTTTGGCATACGAAGATCGCACGGGAACATTCAAACATGGCATGTGTGGACGTGTGCGCGTGCGATCGCACGCCATTCCTGATGAGGCCTGCAATATATAAAGAAATATATATAGAAATAATTTCCGTTTCTCTAGCTTGACTCACACTGTTGTAAATAAGCAAAAAAACGTGATCCTGGGGTTGCTGTATTAGCAAAAGAGCAGTCTGTTCGGAACGCAACAGTCTATGGGTCTATCTTGTTTTCAATCCGTTGACTAAAATTTTAATCACATGTTAAACAAACTTGGCATCCAGCACCCTTATGCCCACCCTTACAGGCTTGGACAGGAATGGCGTGCGATCAGACGCGCATGTCACCGCACACGTCATTATTGTTTTTGGCGTGTGTATGATCGCATGCCTAGAAAGTATTTTGGCGTGTTTTTAAAAAGTGGGGATGATTTAACCAGTGAACCCCAAACATTGGAGACTAAAAAAGCCTTTAAACATATAAAACAAAATAAACACGTTTCTGTAGTTACATCTCCCCTATTATAACTTCAAAAATTAAAAATTGAAACATGCAAAATAACGAGATAATTCAAATATAATCTGTCTCTTTTAATCAACCTTCGTTTGGCAGCTATTTCGTTTTGTTTTTATCTGCCATGTGCCATCATGGAAGTTTTGTAATCATGATCACACTTACCACAAGTAATAAATGTGTCCAGGTGCCATTAAAAAACAAAGTAAGGCTGCGCATTTGAATAAGCCAATTAAGTTGCAAAAATGCCATTGCTAAAGAAAACTTAAAACATATAAAACAAAATAAGTTTTTAAGTTTGTATTATTATTATTTGTAAAGTCATCACAAGCGAACAGGAAAAAATATGCTTCATTTTCAAATTAAAAAAATCTTTTAAGTTTATCCAAGTGGCTCAAATAAAACTTAAAACATCTTAACAAAATTTATACAGAAAAAAAATTATACCACATGTGGGTTTCGTTTTTAAAATTGTTGAATAAAAATAACACTTGTAGCATTAAGAAAAAAATCAACCTGCTATGGTTTCGAATTGTTTTGTCAAATGAAAAAAAGTTTTTCCTTTACTTGCAACCCTCCATGGTCTCAAAAAAAATATTTAATTAATTTTATTATGAAACATCTCCCAGTGAGAGCATTCGAACTGGTAATAGAACGTCGGTCGCTTGTGCTTGAAAATAATTATGTGTCTGTTCCGCCTGTAAGTGCAGTTTTGCAGACTTGCTTCATCCGTGCTCCGTCGGCGTTCACCTCCGCATTAGTTAAAAACCGCATGGCTGGATTTCTTGTGTAAGACTTGGTTACCAACGTCGAAGGGGCTAGGCAATAGAGATTCATGTCTACGTAGTTCTTTTAACTAAGCCAGGAGTCGGTGAATTTGCTAGGATGGTCAGGTTGGCTATTTATTTATTTATTTATTCGCGAATATTTATACAGGATAAAAAAATTCAGTTTCTAAATACATATTTACAAAATATTTTATATAAAAAAACTGTTATCAGTGTTTGTCCTGTTATAAGCTTAAAAATAAAACATAAACAGCATAAAGGTAGAAAAGACTAAAATGGTAAATTAAAGGGTAAAATAGGTAAGAATACTGAAAAAACATTACGAATAAGATCTGGAAAAAGACAGTGAATTGTGGAAATTAACTCCAGATAAAATCAGGAAAAATTTAGTTATGACAAACATAAGATAAAAGATAAAAGTCTGTTCAGCATACATAGAAATCGAAATAGAATAGTGTTAAAATAAGACCAGAATAATTATTGTAGAAGTGATTTTCGTTCTGTCAAAGATAAATTATTAAATAATTTAGCACCACCATAATAAAAACCAGATCTTGCGAATTCAAGCTTCAATGCTGGCAATTTTAGACAGAGATCGTTATTTCTCGTCCTTTTTTTGTGTCATTGAACCTCAAAGTATTTGTCAAAGGTTTCGTGACATAACTCTTTGTTTAGACATTTTATAACCAGAGAACGGACTTGTTGTTCAATAACCTTTACGATAGGCTGAACTGGTTTCCAACTATCCTTTCAGCACGGCGTTCAATCGAAGAAAACTTCCGTCGTTGGGTTTCGGTGAAGCAGGTCTTGATAGTTGAGCTGTAGGTTATGATCGGCAAGATCATCATCTTGTAGATGAGAGTGGCAGCCTCGATGGTCAGGCTCTTTCATACGTTGGACAGGATTCTCAATCGACCACATGCTTTCTTGACGGCTCGATCGAAGTTGGCTGTTAAAGACAGCTGGTTATCGAGCAGCTTACCAAGATAGACATACTCAGTAACAAAGTTGATACGGGTGTTGTTGTAAACAATATTGAGCTCCCTTCCGTTTCTTTTCGGTCGTTGGGAAGTTCCAAACAGCATAACTTCCGTCTTCCCTTTTTTAAGGTTCAGCAACAGTTCATTTTGTTCACAGTATCTACCCACACTTGTCATATCCACGTTCAGGGTGTTTTCGATGGTTTGAATGTCTTTACCAGCAAACAAGAGAACAGTGTCATCCGCGTGCTGAAAGATATCACACTTGCTGATACTTTCTTTTATATCATTGAAGAACGTGATGAATAGGAGGGGACCCAAGATTGATCCTTGTGGTACACCAGAAGTAACACAGCAGGTATTCGAAAGTAAACCATTTAGCTCAACATGTTGGGATCTGTTGAACAAGTAGTCAGTAAACCATGACAGCTCAGGTCCATTGATTCCATACAACATTAACTTTTCGACCTATCTGGCTTTAGATAGGTCGAGAAACAAACCACCGACCATGAAGCCATTATCAACGTTTTTGCGAATTGTGTCACAAAACAAGGTGGTGGCGAGTTTAGTGGAACGTTTTTTACGGAATCCATATTGACAGTCACTAAGAAGGTTGTTTGTCTCAAGATACTCATACATTTGCTTGTGTACCGCTTTCTCCAGAAGCTTCGACAAAACAGGTAGTACAGAGATTGGCCGGTAGTTTTCAACAAGTTCTGCATTTCCTGATTTAAAGATGGGACATATTTTGGCAATTTTCCACCCATTTGGAACAGTAGAAGTCTGAAGAGATTTATTAATGATAAACGATATAGGTGAAGCAATCTCACGGGCGCAGTCCTTGAGGAGATTCGGTGGAAGACAATCAACTCCAGCAGCCTTGTTCCTTTTGAGATTTCGAAGTTCTTTTTCGACGGAGACGGACGATATATACGAAAATTTGAAGATGGATTTCGTACGTAACCGGGTTTTTTTCGAATACCGCCATACAAAGTCGATCAGAGGATAAGCTGTTTTTTTCAACACAGAAACAACGGTCGAAAAATACTCAGCAAAGCAATTTATGCGGTGCTTTGCATCATCAGTTCTTGGAGAAGATACTTTGGGTTTGGTTGGAAAGATTGACTTGATAGTATTCCAGAACTTGCGCGGGTTCAGGTGGTTATCATTGAGCATTCTTTGATTGTACGATGCTTTGGCTTTCCGCACAGCACTGGTACACCGATTACGCTGAACTTTATACTCGTTCCAGCTTGCTTCGTCGTTGTTCGCTCTTGCTCTACGTAGCAATCGGTCCCTCGCATTCATTTGTCGTTTAAGGGGCTCGTCGATCCATGGACAGGGTTTTCCTCGGACGCGTTTCTCAATCAGCGGTGCATGTTTGTCAAACGCATTTTTCAGCTGGGTAGAGTATTCAACGGATTTGTTTACCTCATTGGAATTGTAGACATACGACCAGTCAATTTGGCGAATGTCATTTACAAGTAGCTCAGGATTATAATTAGAGTAGTCCCGACATTTGATTACACACGCTTGTGTGTTGATTTTACGTGTAAGGCAAATCAAATCATGATCACTGAGACTTGTGCTGACGACATTAACTGTTGGGTAGGAGTTTGGTTTGTTGACAAAAATCAAGTCAATTAACGATGGCGTGTCTTTTGTAATTCTTGTAGCAGTTTTTACGAGCTGTTTGAATCCATAGGAAGACATTTGGCTTTTGAAAGCCTTTGAGACGTTACTGCGACTATAATCAATGTTGAAATCACCCATTATAATAGTCTCCTTTTGTTCTTTGTTAACTTTTGTGATTGTTTCATTGAGAAGGTCATTGTAATCTTTAGGTAGGTAGTTTGAAGTCTCAGGAGGGCGGTAAGAGCAACCGAAGATAATTGGTTTACTCTTTTTGACAGAAATCTCGATCCAAATTATTTCAAGTGACCACTTCCGTACAGTTTTTGAATGATAGAAAAAAAACATATGCACGCCAAGTATTTAAGGCGTGTACTACGCACGCCTAACTTCACTTTATGGCGTGCGGTCTGTTGCACTTGCCAACAAGATTTTTGGCGTGTGATGGCCCGCACGCCAGAGATTTTACTCCTATCCAAGCCTGCCTTAGGTAAATGTCTACTCCTCTGGTGTCAGTGATGTGTCTTAATTTCTTGGAAACAAGATATATAGGTACCTAGTTAGCTACAATCACCCATCTCATTCAGTCTTGAAAAATGGCCTTTGGCATTGGTAACGTGTGACCACATCAAACATTGGTCTTGAGGGCGACAGGAAGTATTATCTGTAGAATAAATAGCTATGTTCTTTCGCTGACTTTGCTAAGTTTTTGTGGTCCTTGTTTTTGTCTAAAATATGCCAGAGCCAACATATTTTATGGATGGAGGTTACCAAGCATAAGCTATGTGATGGATATTCCTAATTGGAGCAGAATTATGTCACTCACTGTGCAGTATGTGTAGCAGCCATGGTTTCTTTGTATCTGATTGGATCAGAAACTAGGATATGGTGGTAAATGCTCAGTGCACAGAAAGTGGACTAAAAAAGCACTCAAGGAGTTTCCTGTCTTTTTAATGTCGATGACGATGCAGCCATATCTAATTTAACAAAGAGGCAGTATATTTTTACACAGTTTTTTATTCCTGGTTAAATTACATTTTTTGTTAAAAGAATTTTATCAGAAACTTTACCTGTGAGAAACTCCTTGATTTTTCATGAAACAAAATAAGATTCACAAGAGCAACTGAATGCTCAACAAGAAAGCTAAGCAGTAAGACTGAATTAACCATCCTGCATTCAACTGTTATGCGAAAGGAGGGTAATCTCTTGCAATTATTGACAACACCCAACAAGATGCAGAGACTGCATAAACTATCTTGCTATTAAAAAGGTGCAACTAAAATACATTCACAATAGTGACGCACCCAATTCTGCTGTTTAATTAACATTTAAGAAAACCAAAGTGGTGTATACTACTTGGCCTGTCACCACAAACCATGCTACAAGGTTTTGAAGCCTCTTAAATTACTCTGGTTATGTTGCTAAAAGAACATTTTGGACACAATAAAAACTTCAGACGTCTAGATGTAGTCCCTAAGTTTGCACAAATTTAAAGCAGCTAAATGGGGCGACCAGCGATATTTTTTAAAAAATAATTTTTTGAGGAAACAATTTCAAAAATGTGATGGTTAACGGTACACACGCTTTTTTAAAAATATCAAAATTCAAACCGGGCCTGGTCATTATTTTATTTCTCTATTTTTTAACCAGAAATACCAGCAAACAAACCAGATTCTCATAAAAGCGTGATACAATATAACCAAAATAAGCAAAGGTGCGACGGTGGTTATCCGGACGAGTGATAAGGGTTGCTAAAAAAAAGGAAAACGGTTGGGTAGGAAAACTTTATATAAAGTGAGAATAGTGTACCCCTACATGCTCATAAGAACATGCTTTATAAGAATACCAGGCTTGGAATTTTTGGTTAAACACAATTGGTCTATTGTTTAAACAACAGAGAAATAAGAATAATGACCAACAACTTGGTTAGAATCCGTTGTTAGACACCGCAATCATTAATCAACGCGAACATAAATCCATGTTGTTAAGGTATATTTTTTTACAATTAGGTAAAAATACCTTTTGCAAAACCAAAGAAATGTATACTTTCAGAAGCTTGTAATCCATTCACGGAAACTTTTGCAACACTAGCAATAATATTTATCAAATTGATACGTTTTAAAATAAGTTCTGCACATTAAATTAATTGTCTTTGCGCTAATCTACCCAAATTGTTGTTTCTGTTGTCTGTTCAACAGAAGCGTCATTCCTTTTTTATTTTGCACACAGGAATTTTATTGCATTTTAAAAATTCTAAGATGGGCGAATACGCAACCGAACAGTACGTAGAATGCTTTTAAATTGGGTAATTTTTTATGAAAAAAAATGCATGGGTTTTGCTTCGCTCGTAAACTAAAGAAAATCCCTGAATCCCCCCCCCCCCCCCTCCGTCATACGTCTTTTCCCTTTGAAGTTTACCGTGTTGTGATAAAAAATGTTGTACTATACGAAGATCGAATATTTTGCTCAAATAAATGCAACAGTGGTAAAAAAATAATGTTTTCTATTGATTAACACACCAGCCCAAAAGAGAGCACCTCCAGTTGGTTAGCGCGTTACACTTAGATGCAATGTTCTGCTGCGGTGCTGGTTCAAATCTCCCTAGGAGACGTTTTTCTAAAATAAAACTTTGCGCATGAAAGCTCGCTGATGACGTTGCAATTGACCATTTGGGACATAGTTAGTTAGTTAGTTAGTTTAGTTACGAGTTAGAAACCAATACTATCCTCGCAGGCGAGATCAATCACTCTGCAAATTCCAATTGGCGAGGCAAATACAAATGTGTTATGATTTTTTATGTTGAATGTAACTTGAAGGTTTTCCTCTCATTATACTGTTGTGTTTAAGAGTATGTGATTGCAACACAGAATATAAGTTGCTGACATGAAACATAATTTTGCCAACGTGAAGCAGGCAAAGAGCATTTTACGTTGAAATTTTTTTATGACGTGATATAAATTAAATTAGTAAACACTGTGTGTAAATATATTTTCAAGTGCATATTTTTAATCAAGATTTATGATTTTTTCAGGGATCCCCAGGTCCAAATATGACTGGAAATTGGCAAAGAAATATGAGAGCTAGTCAAAGTCCTGCAGGCATGCAAATGCGACAACAAAATATGGGAGGTCAACATACTCCAGAAGGTGTGAAACGTTCTTCAGATGGCAAATCACGCTCAAAAAGGTGACTGTCTTTGTATAATCCAATACATAATATTTCTATATATAAACACATCACAGGTAGAAAGCATCTTACTCTAATGCTTATTGCATCAAATTTTTTTAGCTCAAAGAAGAGAAAGATAAAAGATCGTATTATAACACAACAGGTAAAATGCTTAACAAAGGGTTGATTCTTGTTTGTTTTTTCCTACCATTGTGCAATTCCGTCCTGTAATCGAACTAAGATAATTCTACAGATAAATGCCAGTGAATTTTTTAATTGAATTTCTGATTCATAATAAAAAGATACTTAAATAAAGGCATTTTTAAGTCAACTTATGGTACTTTATAACCTTTCATAATATAACCATTTGACTTGATGTGACAATCTAATTTCCCCGTAATTTCTAATTTTTTTCTATTTTACTATTTTGGAAAGAATGGAGGAGGATAATTGGGTAAGAAAGTGTAGAGACTTGATAGTTCCTGGGGCAAAGCCCAGAGGCAGACCGAGAAAGACTTGGCAGGAGGTTATAAGGACAGACTTGATACAGAGGAAGTTGAGTTTAGATCTAACACAGTCTAGATCAGATTGGAAGAGGGTCATTAATATACCCCGTCCAACCCATGCTAGCATGGAAAACGGACGTTAAGCCAAGAATGATGATGATGATGATTTAATGTTTCTTTGTTACAGGTTATTGAGTTAGTTCCAGAATCACAAGCATATATGGACTTGCTTGCTTTTGAAAATAAACTTGATTCTACCATTATGCGTAAAAGACTGGATATTCAAGAGGCTCTTAAGCGACCAGTAAAGGTTCGTATAATCTGAATTTGCCCAGACTTTACAGTTGTTTGAATGTGTGAAAAGTAAAGAAAAGCAAAATACCTTTAGTGGCAAAATGAATAGCAGAAGTGATATATACCAGAGTATGTAAAATATGACCTTGAAACTAACTCTTAATGTCGTTTTAAATATATTTTTTTGTACATTTAGCAAAAGCGAACACTGCGTATCTTTGTATCAACTAACTTTTATCAACCAAAAACAGAGGATGCTACGGTGAGGTTTGAGCATGTGATAACATTTTATAAAAATCCAATGCATTGTATGTAGATACCAGAAATTAAGTTGAAAGGGGTTTGGGGTTGAAATCTAGTATGTGATAACATACTGTTATTATGTTACTTTGTTGCCATTTTTAATAATGATTCACATCTCTACCAATGCACAAGATTTTTTTTAATTGCAGTAAGTATGTCTATCAGTGGTTTGGGTTTTATACTATAAGGTCTAGGACAGATATTTACAATAATGAAAAACACCTCGCTATTGAATCAAAACGTGCATAATTCACATTTGCCACATTAAAGAACTTTTAAAAATCGCAACACTAAATTTTGTTTAGAGAGAGGCTTTTCCTGCTGCTGTTCCAGAATGGGAGGTCCGCATAGAGGGACGTCTTATTGATGATGTAAGCTTATAGCCTTATTTTATTTTCTATAAATTTTATAAGAAGTTTAACTTTTGTTTCTGAATGAAACACGAAGCAATACTTAATATTACTTTTTCGATTTTTATATCAGCGGAAAAGGTTTGGTAAAACATTTATTTGAAAACATATTTCCAAAGGGCTTGATCAGATTGGAATTACTAATATTATCAACAAACATTTAACATTTTACAAATTGTTTTAACCTTAATTTTGTCTGTCTAGCTCATGATTCTATCACAAAACTTACCACAGGGTTTTTGCATAAGGACAGGGAATAGTGACGGCGAAGTTTACTGATGTGATGTTTTTAAGTTCTTGTCTCTAAGAACTCTCTAAAAAAAGACTGAGAAGGCTGGGATGTTAATTTTCTGGCTGTCTAATAATAAAATCTGTGTAAAGTTTCTGTCCAACCTCTTTCCCAGATCCTCTTCTGGGCATCTTAAGCGAGACAAGGTTGCTTTTTTGATGTCAAAATTTGTGACGGCCTGTAACATCGTATTTTGTTAAAAATCTTTTCACAATGTTAGACAGATGGTGTACCAAAACACGCCCCAAGTGTTTTGTTGATTGAATACCTTAAATATGGTTTTGAGACACCTATTGGGGCGTTCAGAAAAACATTTGAGTGTAAAGATTTTTAAAGAGGTACAGAACACCCTTTGGGTGTAATAGAACTCCTGGTAGATCTTCTCTGCAGAACACCCAAAGTAATGTGTTCTGGAACACTTCAGTAGTAAGCATTTAAAAACACTCTTAGGGATGTTTTAAAACACTCGAGTGTGATGTTTTCTATGGAGCTGCAGAACACCTTTAAAGGTGTGATAGATCACCCTGTAGGTGCTCCACTGATGGAACACCTCAATTTCTAGAATTCTAGAAGTTTCTAGAGTTCTAGAACACCTCATACACTCTGAATACAATTTAGAAATGTTTGTCCATTGTGTTGTGCATATACGCTTATTAAATGTATATGGTTTGTATCAAAAATATTATTGCATAGTGCTAGTTTTATTGTTGATTTTTCATAGTTAAAATTGTAGAATCAGTTTAAATTTTAAGTGAGATTACTGTAGCATGAGACCAAATTAATATTTGTCATGCATAGGAAGTAGGGCTGTTAAGGAACTTTCCTCCTAATAATTTTGCACATGTTTTTTGTTTTGTTTTCATTCAGAAAAAGTGATTAAATAGGTCGCCTAATGTAACTGTTGTTTTTATTGTACTTGTTGGTTATTTTAGCCACTTTCACAACAAAAAGAAAATACTCAAAAAAAGAAAAAGTTTTCATGCTTCTTTAAAAATCTGGTCATAGAGTTGGATCGCGACATATACGGGCCAGACAACCATCTTGTTGAGGTAAATGTGTTAGAGTAACTGTTGGTTTTAAACAGGGAGAGGAAAAGTAGTATTTTACTGATTGATTGATTGAAGACTTAGATGCACATTTGAAAGGGATAAAAACTTCTTATTGATTGTGTTAATCCCTTCTTTTTTAGTGGCATCGAACAACAGGCACTCAAGAAACAGATGGTTTTCAGGTAACTTTTCAAAAAATCTTTTTATCAAAGATTATACTTAGTGCCAACATTTTTAGTAATCTTAATTTTTCTTATTGTTAGGTTAAAAGACCGTTATCAGTAAACAAATCAATTAAGTGCTCCATATATATGATGATGGAATATCAAGTAAGTTTAAGACGTCATGCTTTTTTAGTGTTGAAAAATTTTTAGGATTTAAAATAGCACAAAAAATGAAAAACATTGGGTTATTGTCCCTTAAATTTTCAAAGTTATGTGAAGTAATCTGTAAATTCATTCCTGGCAGGCCACACAATGTTGCCCAAGAAACAGGACAAAAACTTTCACCACATTGAAAAGTAACATAAACTTGAGAATATGAATATGCTGTTGTTAAATAAGTTCTGCAAAGTTTGGTTAACTTAAATTTCTTCAGCATGAAATGATAAGAATAAGAATTTGATGTGATAAGCGATAAGAAAAATTTTAGATAGCAGTTAGAAAGAATGAATTTTAAGAACATGAATATTTTTCTCTTTTCACACAATTATGGCTTAAAACTGAACTAAAATAGAAAAAAAATTCTTTATGTTTATTGTGACGATTTCTTCATAAACATCTTTTTTGGCCAAAAGTTGAACTTTCGATTCCCTACGATTCTCATATTTTGTCTGTTGTGCCAGTAGAAAAATAATTCAATTTGATTACTTGAAGTGAATTTTTTTATTCCTAGACAGTAGCTCTGCAGCTCTTTTTTCAATAAAGCATTTGTTGTTTTTTAGCCTTCAAAGTTTAAACTTTCTGCACAACTGGCCAGAGTGTTGGGAATACATACTCAAACCAGACCTATGATAATTAGCACTTTATGGCAATACATCAAGGTAAGAAACTTTAGTATGAACAGATATTAAGGAATTTTAAAATTCCATTGTTAATAATGTTCCAGTGATATTTTTACAGACCTTTTAAATAATCTCGCTCTGTATAATAATAATGTGTTATTAGACAGAGATGGTGTAGTGGTAGCGCATTCGACTTGTAATCATAATGTCTCAGGTTCGAACCCCCACTCCAGCACACTTAAAATGTAGTGTTGTCAGCTCATTTGGTGCCATCTACTGACTGCTAACCGGCTGGTGTGGCAGGCAAGCAAGTAAGAGCAATGCTATACGTATCTTTGGCGGTAATGTAACATAGTTACAGTCGGAGGGGAGGAAGAGCCAGCCATTAGGATGGAATCCCCAAGGACATTAAAACTTCCCGTTACTATGCCAGTTGCCCACAAGTTAAAGGGAAGAGGGAATTATTTTGAGAAAGTTTTTTGGTCATTTACGGCATTTAAACAAGTCCCCATACTCAACAATATTATGATATTCACATACGACCAACATAAATATTTTTTGTCATATCATTGAGCTTTGCACTGACCATGTGGGTTGTTTGATTTACAGTTTGAATAATTTAATTATGATTCTCACATTGAAATACATACGAAATAGTTAAAAATTATCTTAGTATGTTTGAACATGGCTAAGCTGTGTTAAATGTAGAATTCTACAACATGTGATGTTTCATTTTGTAGAGGAACAAGTTGCAAGATCCTGAAGAGCGAGAGTATGTCACATGTGATAAATATTTAAAAGAGGTATACCTTCTTTATTCAATATTTTTTATTTAAGCAACTTAATTTTTTTTCTATTGAAATTTTGCACGTTAAGTTTAGTTGATCTACTTTCGATACAACCTCCTAGACTGTTCTAAGGTCGTTGAAGAATACAAAAAACAGAATATTTTGTGCCTAAGGAAGCAGTTTAATGTGAAGCTATCACACTTGTCTATGAACGACGTTTAGGCTGCATCTTCATTTGGCGTAAATATTCAAGATTGTTATGTTAGGAATTTTTGTGGAAAAAGTAATTTTAGGCATTTGACATGCTTTTGTTTCATCTTTTGATCCTTCCCAAAATGTGCTTGAACAAAATGTTAAGTTTTTCAAAATCAATTGCGAAATTAAATTATAGGATTTTATATGCTCTCTAAAAATGGCTTTGCTGCCAGTGTCTTTTTAGGTAACCTGTTCTAAACAGGGTTCTCACGTCTCCTCTCAAATCTCGTACAAAAAGAAAACCGGAAAAAACGAAAAAAAAAGTCTCCTCAAATTTTATCTAAACACAAAGACCAAAATTATTTTTAAAAATATTTATGATACTTTAACTTTTTACAGTATTCAATTTATTTAATTTTCCAAAATTGTTTTTTTTTTGTACTTCTTGCAAGAAGGTACATAATTACCTAATTGAATCTTCATTATAACGAAGAACCCCATCCCCCCCCCTTCCCTCGTAATCTCCAAAAACCACTAAACCACCGGTCAATTTATTTTGTAGATTTTCAGTTGCGACAGAATGAAATTCTGTGAAATACCACAACGTTTACAAGTCCATCTTCTACCTCCAGATCCCATTATCATCCACTACACCGTAGAGTAAGTAATATGTGCTGTGGTAGCACATAATGAGGGTTGGGAACGAAGTAGTTTTGTTAAAAAAACGGTTTTGTGATTGCAGTAAGTGTTTTGAAAAACGTCCAGTGATGTACATGAATGAATGAAACTTGTTAGTGTTGAAAATAATAAATAAAAAACAAATTAAGAAAAGATCTAAGGACAAAATTCAATCTTTAAGTATTGAACTTTGATATAACCTGTGACATTTATTTATTTGTTTTTATCTTTCGTTTTTATCTTTCGTTGACTTAAATTATGCTATGTTGTATTTTTTTCTTAAGGCATGGCTTTTTAGTTTTTTCTTTACAGCATATTCCTATAAGTATTTTCTGGACAAGCTTCGTACTTTACTATAGCTCCCTCCTGTACTTACGTGTGATACCTTTTTTTATCTTTGCAAGGTATATTAATGAAATAAACATGTAGACACTAGTATGTATCCAGTGAACTAAAAATAAAGACATCTTGCGTTCGCTTTTTTTATAGTCCATCTAAACCTGAAGATAAAAATCCATCCTGCTTTGATATCGATATCGACCTCGTAAGTATACGATGTTTTTGCGACCTTATCATCATAAAGCTTTTAAGAACTTTTAGTTCGTAGCAAAGAAATGAAATTTTTATTTCTTTGACCGTCTAAAAATTACGTAGCTACCTATGGGTAAACAAAGTCTGTACAATGAGAAAATTTTTGGCTCAGAGGTTTTTTTACCGAACGAAAATTTTTTCCTTTCCGACTAACTATTAACCATCTATTTTTTTTACTGAGTAATTTTTTTTACTGATATTTGCTTTCCTTAAGGTAATCTTAAAATTTGTTACTTTTGTTAGCAGTTTTTTTATTTTGTCATCGTGTTTTTCTCGTCAGTCTCACTCCTCCATTATTCTAACTTTTAGGATGACAGTCTACGTGATATTATGCAATCCTTTCTTTTATCCACCGCAAGTCAACAAGAAATAGCCTCACTTGAATCGAAGGTAGAGTTAATTTTGGTATCTTGTAGACGAAGCTGGACAAAGTTAAACACTACTGTAACATTTAATGCTAAAATACACCACATACCTGGAAAAATAAATACGCACCACACAAAATAAACGCCTCCCACGAATAGCGTCAATGGATAAAAACACAGGAAATGTTTACAAACGTTTGTGTGATGTATAAAGTGGAACCACTTCTTTTGTTACTGTTATGAAATAGTCATTTTCTATAAAAAACCTCTGAATTCTCACGCCTAGATAAAATTTTGAGTTTCTGGCCGTTTATTCGAGATTTTATAGTAAATAAGGCTTTTTGTTGATAAAAATTTCACAAAAAAATCCTGCCGAATAAGTTCCCGATGAGAATGGTCAGCGTATTATGTGTCACTCGCCAATTAGGCACTCCCTAATTTTAACAACAGAACAAATGTTTAATGTGCTATAAAAAGACAACATAGAATCTTTTCATCATTTTTTATTACAATCACTTTTGTAGCATGTTTAGAAGATGTTTCCTTAACAACGAAAAAAAATAAACGCCTGCGGGTAACCTGTAAAGGAGCCTTGACGTTAAATTGGTCCGTTTCATGGTAGATATCATGATTTGCCAATTAATTAATTGATTACAGTAATGTGGTATATTAAAATAAAAAGTATAATTGACATGTGTTGCAGCCACTAATTTGTAGGCGATTCCCTTGCAACGTGTACAAAGAAAAAACCGTAATGAGTTTTGTTACTGTACTGTAAATTAAACCCAAAAATCGTGTAAAGCATCACGAAATAAAATGTTGACAATATTTCCCCGCTCTTAAAAAAAGCCCCAAATGAAATTATTCTGGTGTGGTCTTAATTTATTGGTTCTGTTGATTCAGCAGAATGATTGGTGACATGTCTGATCCTTCATAAAGGATGCGAACTTGTTTTACGGAGACCTCGGGAAACAATCTCGACATTCAAAGTAAATATAATAACAGGAGCGATGATGGAAGTATTTTTCCAAGTATTTGTGTAGACTTTTTTTTTTTTTAGATCCATGAGACGGTTGAAGGTATCAACCAACTGAAGGTTCATCGTGACTTCTTCCTTTCCTTCTCTACAAACCCACAGGTTATGATTCACATTCTATTTTATGCGATTGTTGTCACACTAGTGTGTGTGTCCAAATTTAAATTTGCAGTAAGAAGAAAAACAGTGAGGTTTTCCTGACTCAGGAATGTAAAGTTAGAAATTGAAATGACGAAGCATGTTGAAAAGCGTACTTTACACAATTCGTGAAACTTTGCTGTAAAAATTAAGACTAATACCCCATCCTACTAGTTATGCCAAACTTTGTATCGAATTATGCAGAAAAGACGCTTGTCCGCCCATTTGGCGTTGAGTTTAAACAATGCTGTGAGCATCTCTTGCCAGGTTAAGTAACAATGGATGGAGTCTACTTTCCAGAACGACAAAACATATTTTTTCAGCGAATATGATTACCCGTTGTTGCTTTTTGTTGTTGTTTTTTTGTTTTTAAAAAACTACAGTTGGACTTCGTTAAAGCGAACACCTTAATGAGTCTGCATATTTTTATATTTCTGCAATATTTACAAACGCCAAAGGTTCTTGAAACACATGCATTATGTTCAAAACGGCGCCATTAATTTTCAAGGCCGTGTAAATGTTGCACGAAATTTTATCAGTGTTTTTCTTAAAATAATCGGGAAGAAAACCAGGTTTTTCGGAGAATCATATATCTTTGAACTGATGGAGCCAGGATTATTAAATTTGTCAGCCGAAAAGAATAGTAAAAGGATTTTTCAGATTTTAAAATAAAGAACCCTTTTTTTTATGATATTCTCACTGAACCAGATGTTGTGCTATGAATTATGAATATCATGTGGTTTATTCATTTTCGAATGTATTTTATTTTAGAAATTTATGAACGATTGGCTGACGTCACAATGCGCCGATTTAAAGGTACTGTCGTTGATCTGATTAAATATTCATTCACACTTCTTCGCAGAGTGTTTTATCGGGATAACCAGTTTAGATACAATCAACGCTATAAGCAACATCTTGTAAGCAACTTAAGGAAATTTTGAAAAAACGAGCAATGTCTAATTAACAGCAACACAAAAACTTAAGGAACATTAAGTCTTAGCCAAAATTTTGTATTGCTTCTAAAATTAAGCGTGTATACTTTAAAAAGACTATATCTAAACATCTTTAATTCTGAACAACTTCTTATTTGTCAGTCGTTATGTAATATGCTTTCGTTAATTAAGACCATCTGTTTACATCCATGTGTTTTCAACCTAACGCGGAATTGACGTGATTTTAATGCGCCACAGTTTCCTCACAACTTAATTAATTAACTCGGGCAGTTATATTTAGTTCTGGTCGGCTTAAAATTAACTTATGACGATATTGTTATTTATTTTTCGGTTAGTTGTTGCGTCACTGTTTGTGCAAGGATTTACTGAATGAAGGCTTGTCAAGTGCTTGCTCGTTTTTGTATTTACATGAGGCGCGTGTTTGAAGTGGCGATAATATCATCTGAGAAGGAGAGATACCAATCACAATATTAACTATTCGTAAAAAAAAGTTATTTTGAATTCAGTGAATGAAGAATTTTTTTTTTAATGACGCGTTAAAAACATTCTTGTTGCGAGTAAATCCAGTGAAATGAGAAAGTTAATAATTGCTTTGTTTTGTATTCTTCTTTGCAGTGTGCGTATAAGAAGTTTGAAATAACTATACATTTCAACACATACACGCGTAGGCTATAGGGTAGAAATTTAATTCCACTTGTTAAAGCGACTCGCAGGACTTGACACGATGTGTAAAACAATGTTCTATACGTGCTCTCAGCATCCCTACAATGGCTTGATAGAAAATTTAAACTTTTGAATGAAAGAGTTTGGCTGGAGGTAAACCTTCTGCGCGCGCTTATTTTGGATTAACTTTTTGTGTGTAGCTTCATCAACTTATGTGTTACATTTCTTCTTCTTCTCGCGTCTCATATGCCTGCTAATTGTTTCGTTTAAGCATGATTTCCAATCATTAGTTTTGATCTATCGTGAAATATTATGCCAGGAGTTTGCAAAATTGTTTATATATAAACATAAAAAATGTATATAAGCATATATAGAGACTTATAATTTGCGGGTATGTTCTACAAAAAAAAGGGAGTCAACATACTTGCCGTCTGCAAAAACGATTTTACTTATTATTTCTCCTGCGAAAGGATTTAATTTCAGTGAGAACAGGTCTTAACAAGTTAATTCTGTGTTTGAGAAAGTGTATTCCCTGCTGTGTTTTTAGACGATGACTGATGTATCAGGTAATCCCGAGGAAGAACGCACATCTGAGTTTTACAACCAACCGTGGGCAGAAGAAGCCGTTCACCGTTATTTTTACAGACAGGTTAGTATGAAAACAAAGCTTGTCCAGCTCTGACGTATCAAGCTGATAATTTTGTCATAATGGTTTATTTTCTGTGTTAGTAATAAGATAAGTAAATGCATGAAATTAATATACTTCAAAGTATAAATCTTTTACCGTGGTATATTAAAGACCGTGATACTTCTTAGTTTGCATATGGTACTGTCCGAATATGGAGCGCCGTAGCCAATTGGGAAAAGGGAGGAGTTGGGAGTGTCCTATCCCCCTCCCCACTGCCAAGTAAAAAAATGGTTAGTGTGGGAGAGACCTATGCAGAGGATTTTTCTTTGGTGCGCTAGCTGCCACAATAGCGTGGCCTTGTACATTGATATTATTTATTCCTGTTTCGGTCCCACAAAACTTTGATACATACTATAGTTTATACATTAGTTTATAAACTATAGTTTATAAAATTTTTATTCTGTTGTCATACTACAATTGTTGTCAAACTTATATTCCTTTGTTTAACTTGCTTTTTTTCGTTACAGGTTCAACTTAAGCGAGCTGAATTAGAACAAGCCCTGGGTATCCGTAACTGACAGAGCTTTCCTTGGCTGGTTTGGATGTGTAGAAGATTTTGGGTGGTTTTTTGCGCTGCTTGTCTGAGAGATGCAACAATTATGTCAATATTTAGACGAGTTTTTATTTAAATTTTTTGAACTCAAAAGAATGTGTAAACTAAACATGGTATTTCTTTTTCTCCCTACTCCTTTATTACTGTGGTGGCTATATGGCGAGAGCTTCGCACCCGTAAGATTGGTATGCATTTTAGGAATATATCGTGTCATCAACCCGAAACGCAATCAAAAACAGGCCTTTTAAATTTATATTCCATACCTTCGTTCTATACGGATAATTGACTTGTGAACCAGGCTTCAAAGCACAATCTAAGTGAGCAGCAGAAAAATAATGGGACATCTTTTTCTATCACACACCTTGATCGCGTTGCGATTTGATGTGTGTTTTTGTTTGCTGTGTGTGGTGTGGATGGTGGGCAAAAATTGTATTGATGATCTTGAGAGAAGAAATTTTGTCATAGAAATAATGATCTAAAAGGTGTCGATCTCTTCTAGGAAACTTACCGCCTTCAGGCGCCCCTCATTTCTTGAGATTTTCGCCTTTTCTGTGATGAGAGAAAATCCCTGGGAACAAGGGTGCCTTGCGTCAAGCAAATTGGTCATCAACTGTTGTGAGATTAAACTCTAAGCTTATCGGTTTGGACTCCCTGTGGACATCGAAGTTTTCGAAATAACATGTTTTTATTTTGCGTGATTCAAGTACAGCGATTGGTGGCAGTGTTTATGTTTAGAAGTTGCGGCTATGCGTCATAGAAAATCTTATCAAGTGTCATAGTGCTGCGACATATATAAAGAAATAAAATTATTACGCACACGATTTTTTTCTGAAATCAAAATATGAATTGCTTATGTCTTTCACGCTGATACATAATATACTTTTGGGGTCATATAATATTTGAATATGAGGGTTACAGTGTCCTTCGGCGAAGCCAGAGTTATCGTTCCTTGTGGTGATGGCGAACTTACTGTGCTGGAATTAACAAATAGAGCTATCAGTAGATATCGCAAAGCACAGAAGGTATGTGAGCAAGATATTTTTAAAGGTTGTGCGTGCTAGCTTATTATTTATTGTTTAAGTAAATTGCCATGAAAGTAATTAAAAATATTTTACTTGGTAAATTGCCTGACCAGCTAAACAACAGTTTTAAAAAGCAATACACAGCTAGCATGCATTTTTCATTAACTTTTGCACAAGAGTGTTTTGTTTCTGTGTATTGTACGCCATAGGCTGAGCAGCCTAAAAGAAAATCACCTCACTTGGCCTGTTGTCCTGTTAGCAGCTAGCTACACACATAAAATTTCATATTTATTGTTAGCTAGCTAATTGTTTTAGATTATTTTTTTGATATGTTCGAAATATTTGTGCACAACTCCAGTGCATTTTTAATTGTGTGTTCCTAAAAATCTATATGTGAATTTACATAAATAGCCAATTTGACCGATATATGTGGTTCTTCTGTTCTTGCCTGTCAGAATGCGCACACATATAAATTCGCAACTTGTCTCGTTCTGTAATTGATGAGAGAGAACAGAAATGAGGTCTTAGCTTGTCATTAAACTACCAAATAAGACATTTTCCATGCCAATCCCATGCTTTTTTCCTGGTTTATTTAATCAAAGTATCTATATTCGTTAAAAAATAACTACGAATTTCATTATACTAGTTGGGGCTGGTGGAAAAATCTACGTCTTCTCCTGTCCTTTTTATACTGCATTGTGTGCATCTCGCTAGTTGAGGTACCATTTTGCTTGACAGACAGACATTATAGGTATTATAATATAAAAACTTCAACCTCATAGATTTTGCTATCAAGTACCACTAACAGGGCATCATTTTAACAAATACTGTATATATTTGTGAGACCCATTGTTTAGTTGTTTTTTCTGAGTAGTTATATCCACTAATTGAGCCTTTTAAGCGCCTTCAACACTTTTCCAAAATTTTGGTAAATCTTTGCACACATGAAAACAAATATCACAAACAATTACATAACAAAATGTACATTTATATCTTTAAAACACAATGACATACTTCAAAAGCATGTCACATTTAAGAAAATTTTCCGTTGTATGCATAGTTTTAGATACATGTTCTTCTTCATATCCTTCTAAATATGAACTAAGGAATCAAACGCTACCTGAAGACGGGTATTTTTCTGAATATATTATATATCAATTGTTAGAAATTGTATATACAGCTTTTTTTGTAAACAACCTGGCTGAAGAAGACACCATGCTGACTATATTTTTTTTAATCATTCCCTGTGCCAAAAGAATCGATAAAGTATATATAATGCAGTAGCTTCTTGGTTTTTTTAGCATGTTTTAAGTCATCAGGTCTGAGAAGTTCACGTGTTGGTTGAGGGTTGCTCAGCAAAATTTTTTAAGCTTACTTTGGTTGCTGCATAGACAACATTGTGGACGTAATGTTTATCTGTTTTGTCTGACAGAAGAATATTATATGAATGCTGAAGGGAGGAAAATTCAAAATGGCTTGGTATTGAGAGGATTAAATTGCCTAAATAGTCAAAGTTGTCTCTTTAGACCATATAAAAGTTATATCTATTAAACTATACTTAAATTCATGTTATATACTTGTTAAAAAATTGTCCTAAAATGGAGTTGACTCAGAGCCTGCCTATTGATTTATGTAATTAATACATATTTTGCTTAGTAGTAAGTGACAATGTATATAATAGGATGTTTGGAAAACTGTCAACAAAAAAATTGAATGCACCATTGAGTCAATTATGTATGCCAACATTACCTAAAGGAATTCAAGGTCTATTTTTTACTACATTTTTATTTATCAACTTATTTGTCAACTGAATCAATATATATGAACTTTCTGGAATGTGTCCAAGCTATAAAAGGTCAAGACATGCTATCTTTCTTAGAAGTTGTTTGCCGTGTTAGTGCTAAACTTCCTTCCATTCCAAATTCATTGCAAACATAATTCTAAGATACTTTAAATTTAATTTTACAATTTTAGGTACTTAGAAGAATGTGTTAACATTTAGCTAAATTCTATTTAATTTGTGTATCACATAGATCACACTAAATGTTTACACATGTTAAGAGAGGTCTTCTCAATGTGTATGTTGAAGGTCACTTTTTATTATGTAGGGTTCAGGAAAAGTCCGTGTAGATTGTCTGAAAACAAAAGAAGAACATGCTATTCTCGACATTGATGACTTGGTTGTGGATGTATGTGATGACAAAGACATGGTATGTAAAATAAACGTTTTTTATTACTTTTATTAAAATAGTCTATTTGATTATAAATGCATTTTTTGAATACCCTATTACCTATATCACATTTGGGATTAATAAAATCATTATCTTTATTGCCCATAGCGGAAAAAGATAAGGTCAGTCAAAGATCATCTCATTTTGTTTCAGCGGCATTTCATTGTTGCAACAAAACAAAATGATATAACAAATTAGGTAGGCAATAAATTTGAAGTGTTTATTTAAGGCATGAACCCTTTGTACAGAAGCAAAGTAGTGCCATTAAAAAAATAAAAAATTTGGGTGATCTCCATATATTCCGATTTTTTTCTTGAAATCATCTGGAACATGTTTATATATATTCGCAATACTTTCAAAGCTAAGAAATATTTTCCAAAATGTTGGTTTCTGCTTCGTCACCATTCATTGTTCTTTACTGACATTCTAATACTTTGTTTCACAAGAAACCGTAAATTTGGATTTACTTATGTACTTATTTAAACAATTTTTAACTATCCTGAATTTTGGCTAAATTTCTTTAATTGGCAGACTAAAGTATCTTTCTTGGTCAGATTTTTTTTCCAAATGTAGGTATAAATCCTCTTATTGTGGAAAAAAAGCAAATGGAGAAATATAGCTTGCTATCTATTATGTCTTTCGTTCTAATCTTTTTTATACGAAGTCTTGATTTGTTCTAGCCAAATTTAAGCTATATATGAAGAAAGTTTCCATTTCGTGTCTACCATAGGTTTGTGCAAGTGTGCAATGTAATATAGATGTCAACAGTGCAACTTAATTAAAATATCCCAGTATCATATTTTTACATGTTTAAATATTTTCTTCCATTAACTACTTAAACATGTTAAGAATGTAAATTACTCTATGATGAAATCAAAGACATGTTTTATTTATTGTTCTGCCTTTACCATAATTTCCTGAAAACAATTACTGTTTAACTGTTTTAATTTCAATTTAATAAGTTGACATTTAGTAGTCTTGATATCTTTGCTCTGTGCCATGCCCTTGAGAGCTTAGCAACATGATTTGATTTTGCTGAAAAATAAGAACGAAATAAGAACAGCCCAAAGCGTAAATCATTGATTTCAAAACTAAAAACAACTCAAGAATTTCCTGTAAAATAAGAAGAAAAAAATGAGTTTAAATTCTAAATTAGTGGTTGGAAGGAAAATGATTAATTTAGCTTGGTATGTTTTGAGTAATATTAATTTCATAGTGGGAAGAACTATTAAGTGATATTATATTCACATGGCATTTTCATTATTTTTTTATATATCTTATTGTGTGAGAAAAGTATGCCTTCACTTGTTTTTGTTTAATTTTACAGGCAACAAAAAAAAAAGATAAACGTATGAAATTACATGAAATTATGAGGTTTTCTATCAAGTTTCCACAAGCCTGATACAACTTGTTGATAGGTGCAAAATATTGACAAAGTTTTTTTAAAAGAAAAACAACGAAAAGCATTGGCAACAATAAAAAAAATTGGATTTTAGTTAGTTTCTAATGTACATTTTTAAATCATACAATGACCATACAAAAAATCATCTTAGATAGTTACTTGAAATTTCCAAATATAATATTAAATATAATATATTAAATTTACTAACACCTTAATAATTTCAATCCTACGAAACTATTAAAATTATGCAATGCTTTTAAAAGCTGCAATTTCCTGCTTTATCCATAAACAATCTTAACAGCTTGGGTCTTTTACTTAACTGACAATAAGTTAGGAGTCAGGAGGTAGGACTACAGTTTGATGAATAAAAATTTGTGTGAAATTGGTGTATGTTTATGATTTTGTGTTATTTTGCAGGTTTTTTTTGTAAAATGTATTTCTTTCTTGGTGATATTTTTTGTTCTGTTATTACTACCATGTTGCTTTTAGTGTGATTTTCTTTTTCTATTCAATTTTATTTTATTTTAAATTTATTTAATAGTTTACTTATTTATTTTTACTAAAAATGAACCGCTATTAAAAAAAGTTTAAATATACTTTGTACACATTTATGAATGGATTAAAAGAAAAATAGAATAATTTAAAAATAATTGCCATGGTTTAGTGAGGTTACATTATCTTAGATAAATTGTTTCTGCCAATAGTGCGGTTTTCCCCACCATGTTCATTGCCATTTTCTTTTTGTTAATGGGTGTCAGTCTATGGAATTAAGCATGTTGCAGTAATTACTTTGTTCAAGTCATTAAATATTTTTTACGACCAATTACATCTGTAAAAAGAATAGAAATCCTTGGTTGACAAGAAGCATTATGTTGTAATATCTTTTCATGGTCCCCCTATGAAATCTTGGTTAATAGCACTGAAGAGCCTTTTTCCATGTTGTCATGTAAAACTTGTTTTATTTTATGTTAAAAAAATTCTAATGTAAATAAAACTTCTTTTTTTCTTGTATGTGTTCAAACTGTTTTCTGACAATAATGGTATTCTTTTAAAATTGTTTGTTTTTTAATTTGTATCAAAGGAGTTAATCTTTTTCTTGTTTTTTAAAAAAACATATAGGCTTTCTTCACAAAGTTAAATACCTGTGATATAACTGACATACTAATTTTCTGAATTGTAAAAAGTTTGACGTAAAAAATCTTATATGTTGTGAATAATTTTTGACAGAGTAAATGATCCTCTTTCAACTTGAATGGGCTTTCAAGTTTACAAAAACAAGGTATTAAGAAGTTCGTTGTTTTTATAACATGACATGTATTTTGTGACTGGAGTGGATACATTGAGAGACTTTAAAATTGTTTCTGTCCTGCAGCTGGATTATAGAGAAGTACATAGTTGGATTGACATTGTGGATGAGATGAGGGATGGTAATTTGACTGATGTCTTTGTGAATGTGCCATCTTCACCCGGCAAAGGCTATAATGTTTTAGTTTCGCCTATAAAAATTGCGCATGAATGGGGATCGGTAAGTTAATTACAAGTCACTGAGTTGGAAAATATATTGCCAAATATTTTGCTTCAAATTTAAGTAGCAAAGCATTATATGCCTAATTTAATTGCTATACATGTACATATACATTGTGTCTGTGTCTGTGAGAGAAACAATGCAAAATTTTATAAATAAACTCATATCCTTTTTATGTGTTTCTCATTGATAAGTTTAAGATAGATCAATTTAAGATAAACCTTTTTTGTTATTTTAATAATATCCTTTGTGAAAAAACAGTGTCTTAAAATATCCCGACAACAGTTATTTTTTTCATATAACTGTTAGCAGTTTGTTGATAATAACAAAATGCTTTTCCTTCTTTTGTGTTAAGAATTTTTTCTTTTTTCGTGAGAATGTTAACATCTTTTTTAATGTTGTGTTTATCTACTTTGTTCAATATTTTTTAACTGATATGTTAGACATTACCTCATTCAATATATCTATTCTTTTAGTATTGTAATCCATTACTCACTGTTTCTTATGAAAGACGATTTTAATAATCATGTACAATCTTCCGTCTTAGCAAAATACATTCATTAGTTAGACTTAAAGCTTATTTATAAGTTTTTTTCTTCTTATAGTAAGCTAAGGATTAAAATATACAGTGCCGTGCCATCTGTATAAGTGATGATGGTCTGAAAATTTTTCTTGTCTTTTCCATTGATTTAAAATCTTTTCCTGCTTGGCCTTTTATTAAAAATATATGTATCACATCTAAGACACAAATGCCTGCTTAACAATGTTTCAATTTTATTTTTAGTTAATAGCGGTGTATGATGAAACAAACCCAAAACCCGGCAAACATGATCGGTCAGATATTGACAATAACAATATCGCACCCACACCTGTTGATGCATATTGCAGCAAGCAGGAGGAAGATACTAACATTATCTCAGCACTTTCTGATAACGATTCAGGCGTTGCTGCTGACTCTTATGGCATATCATCAAACCAGACTAGTACACACACATCTTTGAATTCTTCTTCACGGCCACCACGAGGAATTCAGCGAAAATTTCCACAAAATAAAAATGCATCCTTCAGGTCGTCAGTGTCATCAAACTCTCCTGCATCTAGTCCTGAATTAGCCAAACGAGCTTTAAAAACCAGTTTTTAGTCGTGATTTGAATCGAAAGTCTCTTTCAACGAATCACCCTATGTTATATTCTTGGATTGATCAACAGGACAAATTTAATTCTGGATATAGGGTGAGTTTTCGAAAAATTACTTTAAAGTGTATTAGGTGCCTTGTTTCTACTTAATGTAAATATTAACTCCCCTGATTCATTGAACAAACATGGTGTTTTCTCTTTTTTTCAGGTTTCACAAGAACAAAGTGATGAAAATGATTCTGAGAAATCAAATGAAGAAATCGAATTAGATAAACATGCTTTAAAGAGTGTTGATATAAAACCATACACAACTGCAGATGGCCGCGAAATTGGTTTGGTGGTCCATCACGTAATCGAAGGGAGTTATGTTGATCGTACTGGTGAATTACAAACTGCTGACCGAATAACTGAAATTAATGGTATTCAATTAGACAGTCTCAGTAATGCTGCAGTGCAAGATATTTTCGAGGAAGCACTCATATCTGACATTATTAAAATAAAGCGTACACGCTCACATATGTTTTTAAAAGATCAAATTAAATTAGACCACATACCTCAACAAGAAGTTCCGAAGGAAGTTTTACAAATGAGTAAAGAAGCACCCAGGGTGTTACCAGTTATGCCAAATAGTGAGCCTAATGAAGCTGCTATAGAAGGTAATACTTGTTTTGTGGTATGGAGAGAGGGGAGGAGCAGATATCTTGGTTATGAAGGTTGTTTCTCGAGCGATCTAACTGTCTATCTCTGCTTATCATTAACCAATGATGTCTGGTTTTATGTGCTAAATGTTAAAATAATTTCCTACTTTAAAATGTTTTGTTATTTTAAATTTAGCACCATCCACAGAGTTAAAAAATGAAGATACTGGAACGAATAAGAAGATTTATTTTCATGTCAATTTACTGAAAGGTAAAATATTATATTATTGTTAAAAAACGTGCAAGTTTACAAGCTTTTCTTATATGTCTTGTGTATTCTTCCTGTAGGTAAAGATGGACTGGGTTTTAGCATTACTAGTAGAGATGTTGCAACAACTGAATCTAGAATGTTCTTTGTCAAAAATGTTTTACACAAAGGAGCAGCAATTGTTGATGGCAGAATCAAAGCCAGCGATGAACTTATAAAAGTATGTTTTTACTAACAGTTTAAATTGAATATCTTGAATAATAAGTTATTAGAGTATGCAGATTTTGCGAAAGTTTATTTTAATTCATACTGGTACATGCTGTATTAGGCCATTTCAACGTGATTCATCATTTATGTTAAATCTCAAAGTTTGTTATTGTTTAAATAATTTATTGATGAAACAAGTCACATGTGTGACCACGGAGAGCATATGTGGTGAAAGTTTGGTATAAAAACCTATTGCTAAATGTTAGAAATGTTGAATAATAAGGGCATCACGTTTTGGTGCAATTCATGTTTATGTGTTCAAAACATTATCCATATGTTATGCAAGTGGCCTTAAGGAAAAGGTCAATATTGCCCTATCAATATTTACGTTTTTTGGTAGGGATGTTCATGGGTGTAGTATAAAATTAATATACCATCTGTAGGTAAACAATGTACGGGTGAATGACAAAAATCAAGCACAAGTTGTTCAGCTGTTGCGACAAGCACAAGGCATGGTTGTTCTACAGTTAGCAAGACCTAGAAGTTCTACCACTGAAGAGGATGCATCAACTAGCTTAGAAAGAAACGTAAGTTCTAATGCTGAAAAATTTTTACAATCACTAGTTTTACTTGATACTTCAAATACTAAAAAAAAATCCAGTTTATTGTGTGGTTCCTTATAGAGCAGCATTTTTCGGAAATTAATAAAGAAATAGGCTAACTATAGAATTGTAGCTGATTTATAAGGACTCACTTTTTGCATAATATATCTTTGGGACAGCCTTTGATATTACCTTTATTTCACAATTCCAGGAAGAAACAATGTCCAGTCACCAGGAAAGTGTATCACCACAGCAAGAAGATATACTAACATTAACCATACCTCTTACAAGTCAAGGATCAGCTGGACTTGGAATCAGCGTCAAGGGAAAACGTAGCGGGGATCAAAACGATGACCAAGGCATATATGTTAAGTCTGTCATTAAAGGAGGTGCTGCTGCTAAGGTAGGTTTACACATGATATTTTTTTCAGATGTAAATTTGAATCAATGTTAAAAGAACTGTCTTATTTTACAACATGTTTTTTGCCTTAGGATGGACGCATAATTGTCAACGATCAACTGCTGTGCATTAATGATACATCATTGATCGGGTTAAGTAATAACGACGCAATGAATGTTCTTCGAGCAGCAATGGAGAAGTCCATAGAACTTGGAGCTATTCGTATTATCATTGGTAGATCTCAAGGTACTCCAAAAGATTCTCGACCAAGTAGTGGTAGTTTTAGCAGTGGTGCTCCAAGTCCCTTCCGTGGCCCTAGTCCGATCTTACATGGTGGTGTCAAAATACTACATGGATATAGTCCGATGACTAAAAGAAGAAGCTACTCAGAGCAAGGTCAGCATTCTAGTTTTTCTGATTAACATTTACACCATGTTAATTTAGACGTTTTTAGTCATTATTTTTAGTCATTATTTTTTTGCATTTAGATGTAGAAAGAGAATTCGATGAAAAATATTTAAAAAAACATTACTCTCCAAATCGACATAATATAAATCGAAATAAGTCTTACTTTAAAGCTGTCTCACCTCGACCTGAACGTAACGGTGGAGACTCTGAAAGTGAAAATCCATCGCCGCGTTCAGTGTCTGTCTCCTCTGGAGAAATACCGATAATACAAAAATCTACACCTGTTTATATTGAATCAGGAAATAATCGATATAACGTGGACGTTCGCAGCTCAATGAACGAAAAACACAGAATTCTACCGTCTTACGAGGAAGCTTTGTATCGTAGGGACACGAACAGTTCGAATTCTTCGCAATCGAGTCGAACTGAAACGCTAAAAAGCGACACGACGAAATTCAAGTTACTTCCAGATAAAACTTCGATTCCCAAAGAGGAGAAAATATTGAGTAGTCATTTTGAAAAATCGCTCTCACTAGACTCGCGGACTCATGGTAGTATGAACGACTTAAAAGATCCTGAGCACGAGTTATATAAGTCAATGTCGATAGCTTCGCAGTCCTCACTTGACTCGATACTAGTGGGTCCTAACCAAATACCCTTTAGTCGGCACGCCTTTGGGCGATCGTCCATCTCTGAAAGAAAAGGAAGAGCTCATATTGATGCGACAAAGAGTGATTTTTATAATAAACTGAAGAAATTTAAAAGTATGGAAGAACTAAGAGGTAGGAAATGTTGTTATTTTTAAGACTAAATTATGTTTTTGTAATCAAACAATCATTATCTGCCCCCATTTACTTTCTAATCTCCGAAATATTGGAGTACATCCGTGTACAATGACTGTGTGTTAGGGTATGTACGTACAACTAATGCAGTTTTAGGCTTGTTTCCATCCTTTACGATTTTGTTGTTACAGGATCGAAGATGTTAGATGACGAGGATATTGTGATGGCTGAAGATAACCGTAAGTAGTTTCCTAATCAACTAAGTTATCCTAAACCCGTGTGCTGCTACTTTGGGACTGTTGATTGCGCTCACGAAACGCAAAATGAAGGAACGTAACACATGTAGTTCCACTTGCACAAATTAAAACGTTGAGGACAGTAACCTATTGTAAAAGATTTCGAGTGTGACCACGCCTCCGTTTATTTTTTAAAAATGGTTTTATTCGATATGAGCAATAGCGGAAATTTATCGCAACTCGTAGGTGGAGGAAGGTCGTGGTGGTGGACGTGATTACTTTTTACTTGTGCCTGTGCTATACAGAACGTGTTCAGCTGAATGTAAAAACGCAACGTTTCGGCTTCCTCATTTGTTAAAAAATCTCTAAAATATTACGACTTTGATTAATATTAGGAATTTGATTAACCTGCAAATACCATCATGTTCAAACACTCCCCGTCTTGATCTTTTAGACCTGTAGTAGCGTGTTTGATAAAATTTAGATACGGTGCTTTTATTACTAACATTTGAGTTTCTTTTTATAGAGATGGTCAGTAACAGGAGAAGCGAGTCTATCGATACACTGATTAGTAAAAGTAAGCGAGTTAAAATTATATCCACACTCCTACGTTGTGGGTGTTTAAAAGCGCGTGTCTGTCTGAGTTGTATATGGTTTTCTTTTAGTTGATGAGGAGGAGCGCTCGCCGTTCTATAGAGGGACGGTTTTTAGTTCAAGTACGCCATGGTATACCACATACACAGAAGGTGAAGGAAAACTAAAAGCTGGGTATGAATTTTTTTTACTAGAATTTCATTTGTATTCCTCACTTTGGACAATATGTGAAAGCATCATGGGATTCCTTGACTATCAATCACCCACTAAATTATCTTGTTCGAGACATCATGATCAGCGCATTAAGTTTTTAGTTGTTGAAGAAGATTATATTTATAATTGTTTTACAGTAGTTCATTTTCGTGTTGCACGAACATCGTCCTTTTAATCATTTTCTCCATCAACATGCACTATACGGCTGATTAACTTAAAGAAGCTATTAAACTAGTAAAATGATAAAGACATTCGAATACTTCATTTCTGTTAATTTCCAGTATATAAACAGTGTTATTACATCTTGACTTTTAGGCTCGAAGAGGGGACAAATTGTAATTCGATTGATACAAACGATAAACCTCCAACCGGTGTAAAAATGCGGCCCAAGAATAATTATAGCAACATAAAATCAAGACCATATTCTTGCATTTTGGACGATGCAAGGTAAACACACAACATAACGATAATAATTAATACTGACTCTTTAACCTCATAATACCTCACTAACTAACTAACTAACCCCGTTTTACTAATAAAGAGCTTTGTAACTTTGTCTTGCATAACTTTTTGTTAGTTTCACTAAACATTAACCTTAATTTTATTCATAAATCATTAATATGCACGATATATTGCATGTTACCACCTTTTTCATGTTTTGTTTGTTTGTTTGTTTGTTTCATTTTTTATTCTCTCTATTTTCAAAAGATCGGCGGACGTAATATCAGTCAATAAATTCTTTTATCTTTTAATTTTTGTCGAAGTGGTCGAATTTACCTTATGAGAATTAATTTTCGCGGGAATTAGTTTTCGCTAGTTTTTATCAATTTTGCGAAAATTAGTTCTTGCAAAAATTATCAAAATATTAATTTGGATTTTTGTTCCTTTTTGAAAAACAATTTACACTAACATTTCTTTTGATTTACTTAGAACAACATATACTATATATGTTAATTTCAACTTTTCTGTATTTCTTTATTTCATGTTTTCTACATAAATGTGCCTTAAAAATGGTATTAATTGAGAAAGAAAATGTCATCAAATTTTTTTTTTGCGAAATTCGCGAAATATTAGGACTTACCAACTTCGCAAAAATCAGTTCTCGCGAAAATTACTTCCTTTAATTGTTTCATGTGACTGATAGCTTACGTACTTGCTTTGCCCTTATCAAAAAATATCTAAAAACGTTTTTACTTTTTGTTTCGATTACTAGAGGAAAGCAAGTTGCCTGTTATTTTGATTTAAATGCTAAGTTCTTCTTCTGTAGAAAGCGAAACAACGCGCTGAATACCAGTTTCAAAACAGCTATTGATCGGCCAATGGACGAAGATCAACAAACATATAACGAAAAGAAAAAGAAAGGATTCTTGAAGGGAATCTCTACCTTGCTAAAGTATGTTTTTATGACATTGCTTGTTTTCCCAAATGTGTTTTCTCACCAAAAAATTAACTGATCTTACTATTTTTTGTTGTTTATTTCTGCTGTTGTTGTTGTTGGTGGTGTTGGTGTTGTTGTTGTTTTTATATACAATGTCTGGACATTTTTTGTTTTAGAAAAAGCAAAAAGCAGAGGGAAGATCGTGGTCAATCACCCGAATATCTTAATCCAACCAATTCCACCAACAACGAGATGTTTATTGATTCGTTAAAGCCTGGGACGAATAAAAACAAAAATAAACGACCCGTAAGCATGGCCGGAAATCTTATTGTAAACAGGACGGCCGACAAGAGTTCAAAATATTTCCAAGCAGATCAACTGCAAAAGGAGTTAGTTCAAGCGAAGATGGAGGAGATGGACAAACGAAAAAAACGAAAAAGCCACCTCGGTGTTACGACGAAAGAAAAAGAGCAAGGAGAAACGCAAGCTGCTCCTCACAAATCGAGTTATCGATCGTGGGAGGCGCACGACGCGGCGAACATGCGCGAGAAAAGCAAACAGTTATTTAACGAGGATGAAATTCGAACTTCGAAAAGAAGTATTCAGTTACAACGACAAAGTTCGTTACCTCCTCGTAATAAAAAAGACAGTGTCGATCAGCGAATATTACCGCAAATGCCATCCGGCCTCACATATAAGTCCCCCGAGACTTCACCGAAAAACAAACACGATCATGCTCGCGGAAGTAATTCCGCACCGAACTCAAAACCAAGTACACCCGTACGAAAAGTTCCTAAATCGGCGTTCGACAGTCTACCTCGAAAAAAGCAGTTAAAAAAAGACTCCTCTCAACATACGTTAGGATCTAGACAGCATGTGAATAGTTCAACCATGTATTCAAGCATTTCAGATCTGACTAGAAAAGGGGGTAGTGTGTCTATATCACACAAAGCTGACATCTAAGAAGCAAATTTTTTTTTCAACTGTATCTTAGATAGGATATTTGCTTAACTTGCATTGCGGCTTGGTGCTTAGTATGATTTTATGAAAATGGAAGAAAATGTTTTCTCTAATTCATATGAAAATCCTTTTATTCTCCAATCTATATGTGAGGCACCCTTTAAAAAGCAGAAAGTTTGACTCCATCGAGGGAGTTTTAAATCTCTTCCGCACTTTTTTCTGCTAAGTACCAGGTTGTTAGTACATACCGCCTGAATGTTCAGGTTCATAAAAAGCGATAAAGTATACATTCTATAATATATAATGGATTTATTTATTGTGTATAAATATTTTTAAACGATTCTGCATGTACGATGAAACATTTGAGGTTGTTTTGTTCATCTTTTTATAAACTAGCAGTTTTGTTGAAATTCGTATGTAAAATAGAAGCTGAGTCAGCGTTTTATGACTATTGCATAAGTGCTTGTTGCATCCGATGCAAAAATAATAGTCCTGATAGAATTTTCCTCAATATAAAATGAGGACCAAGATAATATTCAATCCTCTGTCTCTTTTTGCCGTCAGGTACGGCCTTTTTGTTTTTCCTCTTTGAATTTTACCGGGCGATAAACAATCTTAAAAATTTTCTGGCTTATGAAAAAGTTTTAACTTTCAATGTTACGTGATTTTTCACTTGTTTTCAAGAAGAAAAAATGGTGACTATATATGTATATATTACAGAATGAATGAATGAACGAATGAATGAATGAATGAATGCATGAATGAATGAATGAATGCATGAATGAATGACTGTATATAAAGTTTTGTGAAGTTTGATTATAGACTTTTCTTTTTTATATATATTCTTTATAAATACCACTTTGTACATGTTCCTGGGAAAATTCTTTGTAAAATATTAAAAAGTTCAAAAAATAAATAAAATTCAACAAATTCTAGAAATAAAAATGTATTTTCTACTAATGCTTAGTTAACTACTGTCATTCGATCATCAACAATCCTGCCCCGATGATTTGTCTTTAGGGAGAGCTTTGTTTAATAAAAAATAAAAATGACATCAAATATTTAAAATAAAGCATAGCAATAAGTGTTCGAAATATTTATGTATTAGAAAAATTGCTTCTGTTAATTTTGTCTTGTGTTGTTAATTCAACTTTCGACTGTATACATCTTTTTATATACTCGTGACGTCATAGTGGACTCAAAATATAACAATCTTGTTTACTATGATCATATTATTGAAGTTCCTACGTAGATTATTTAAAAATATTGAATAATCGAGACAACTGATGATGTATGTTTTGTTTTCTTGAACCAGGTAACAAGTGAGAAAAAGTACATTTTAAAGAAATGATGGAAACTCCTGCCGGCACTCTTGTGAAAGCTTACCATAAGAAGGGTTCGGTATGTTACACGAGACCAGGTTATCGTGAAGCACGATGGGAACGTGCAGTTAAGGTAGGGATGATATCTTGAAGTTGGTAGTTATTTTAAATTAACCTTGTGTAAGAAAAAGTTAGTAAAAGGTGAAAGAAATTTTCTTCTATTTTTTTTAAAACATTTTGATAGATCTATGTTGATATATGTGCTGTGTTTGTTTTCGTGAAATAATCCGCCATAGATTTCTGCAGTTTGGTTGTTTGAAATTTCTGTAAAAACCGTGCAATGTGTTTTCCACAACTCACAAAAAATCTTAGCTAAAAAAATCGAGCTAATTATAATTCGATTTTACAATTGCAAATTTGTTCAAAAAAAAGAAAAATTTCAGAATTTTTTTGCTTTTTGCTATAATCAGGGTGATCGTACCAAAACTTAATAACTCCAAAAATGGAGACCCCTGTATAACCTGAACC
This sequence comes from Hydractinia echinata, assembly GCA_030067915.1. Taxonomy (NCBI): domain Eukaryota; kingdom Metazoa; phylum Cnidaria; class Hydrozoa; order Anthoathecata; family Hydractiniidae; genus Hydractinia; species Hydractinia echinata. Next base: position 3,108,023 of record JASGCC010000018.1, read on the forward strand.
TGTATAACTCTATATAACCTGAATTTTAGACCCAAATAATCTATTTCCTCCTAAAATCTCCTAATTTTTTTACATTGACATAGATTTTTATTCAATTTAAAAAAGATAAAAATACTGCCAGTATTTATGTTAATAATTCTTACTACTAGCTATTAGTATTTTGGAGAAGACAAATAGACACAGGACTGGTATCCAAAAAAAGAGAAGGCTCAGTTATTGGAAAATCTTTATTTGCTCCTAAAATTTTGCTAAAATCTTCTAAAATACGGTTTCGTTTTTATTTGTCCTAAAGTTATGTCCTATCCTAAAATCTCCTAAGTTCACACAAAATTTCCTGAATTCACACAAAATTTCCTGAATTCACACAAAATCTAAAATTATAACATTTTAAAGCTGTGACCATCCAGAATGGTTCAATTAAAATGTGTTGCAAAGACTTTTAATATAGAACACAGCTATAAACCGTACTTAATTTGTCTCGTTGACGGCTAAAGAACTTCACTTGTCTTTCTGTTTTACAGTAAGGGTCAGGGTGGCGTCCAAGAAATGGATTACGTTCATTACTCTGTATGAAAAGCTAAATTTATGAGAATTTTTTTCAGCGCAAGTGTCGTGAATAATCAAAAATGTTCTGATTGACAGGTTTACTCTGATTGACAGGTTTACACAATCAACCAGGAGTCTAAATATTTGTTAATCGAAGGTGTACCAGCCGTGGGTGCTTCAAAAGAGCTGATAGAATTGTTTGCGTTGTATGGAGAAGTCGAAGAGTAAGCAAGTTGTTTCTTTTTTATCTGTAGGTGTGGGTGTGTTAAAAATAAAATGGAATTTACCGGCATGCATTACAAATTCAAAATGTTAGCATATTTCAATTTTAGATTTGAATTCTACTGTAGGTTGATAAAACTTTTATGCCATGCTTTTGATAACCTAACTGTTGGACAGTAGCAACGCCAAATTTCATAATATTTAAAAAGTATTTGGCACCACCCATTTTTCAGCCCCTCCCCTTTTCCCTCAATATCCAAATTAAGAAGAATTTTCAGTAGAATTGAGAGATAAAAGAATGAGGCATGTGTATTTTTTAATAAACTTTTTTAAAAACATCATAAGGAAAGCAAGTATACATGTTACATAAGAACTACACTTTTAGATAAAAAAAAGTGTGGTCTAACTAGAAGAAGTTCTGGTAACACAAATTAAAAATTAACCCCACCACACCGATTTCTCTGAATGAAACCCACCTACTTCAATTTATTGACAACCTCAACTATCGACTTGAGATAAATTACCCCCACTTCACCCCGTATATTTAGGTTAGTGAGAGTAGTTTTGAAAAGGAATTAATTGAAGCTTGGAGTTTAAGAGAATTAATTTTCGCAAGAAATTTTTTGAAAATAAAATTTTCGCAAGAAATTTTTTGAAAATAAAATTTTCGCGAAGTTAGTAAATCCTAATATTTCGAGGCTTTTAAATTTCGCGAAAATTAATTCCATAAGGTAGATCATTTTTTCTCAGTTTATTTCATCATGATTTAATTTAAAAAAGAGGCAAAACAGTATTGCTTATATTTTGTTATTTTTATATCATTAGGTATCGCCTTCTTGATGACTATCCAGCTGAACAATTTACGGAGGTGTATTGGATTAAATACAGAAAAATTCAAGCAGCTAGGTAGTTAAGTTTTTGGTGCCTAAATTTTCCAATTTTTAGTTTATTTAAGTTTTTGTTTAGTGTTATAAAAAATAAAATTTCATAATTGTAATGAGGCTATCTTGATAATATTTGGATACACTTGTCATCACTTGCATACAACTGTTTCAGCCAAAATTCTCGTCGCCATCAGAAAATTTCGTCAATTATTAGGCTGACGAAAACTCTTCTTTATTTAGTGTCGTCCTATCTTCATTCATTCGCTAGTTTTTATTCGTTCATTCACTCCAACTCCCATCTTTTATTTCTATTTCTATTTCTATTTTCTATTATCTATTTTCTAATGTATAAAACATATTTAGATTCGTCAAACGAAAACTAGATAATCGTTCTTTTTTCGGCGGTCAGTTACACGTGTGTTATGCTCCCGAATACGAATCAGTTGACGACACACGAGAAAAACTCAACGAACGACGAAGGATGGTTGCTCGAAAGTGCAGAGGTACAAAACGGTTTGAACCGAATGTTACCCTGTTCAATATTTAACCCTACTTTTTCAGCTTGTTGAAGTTAATAATTTTTACTTATTCTCTTTTTAATGTCTTTCTAAAATAAATGTGGTTGTAGATAAATATCCGAAATTTTCGGCTTCTTGCAAGAAAAAGAACAGACTTCTATGCGATGATTGTATCAAAAGATTTCTAAAAAGAGTTACAACTGGAGTATCAAATTATTTTCTCAAAAATTTATTGTCGTAAGTTTTTATTTTCAGAATATTTCGGTACAACATCTACGTCAAAACCACCTTCAACTTCCATCAGTACTTCCACAGTACCGCATACTTTTGTTGATCAAGAGACAAACAAAGTCAAAAGTAGCAATCCGATACGCCCTAGCGTTTCCAATATAGATCAAACTAACTTCATGTACCAAAATCTCCCATTATATCTACAACCGCCCCCGCCACCACCAGCTATAGACAAGTCATTACCTCGAATACCATCTGCACACGCCACTTTACCTGTGGAGATCCAAAATTTATCAGCTTCAGAAGTTTACGGTGAACACGCAACACAATCGTCAACACCTGCGGATACCAATCAATCTGAACATAGAAGTGAACAAAACAATGATCCTGACAATAGTGTTACGAAACGCCAGGAAAGCAAAAAACGAATTGTTTGGAATAAAAGAAACGTAGATAGCGGAAGAGCTCACTATACAAAAGAACCAGGAGCTTGGTCAGTCAGTCAAATATTCTTTTCTGTAACAACTTGGCGAACGTTTACGAACGCATAAAGAGACTTGTTTACTTTTTTAGGGATCCGTTTAAAGAGGAGAGAAGACAGATCAAAAGTTTAGTAAGTAAAAAAAATATATTCAATCTTTTTTTTTGACCCAACATTATGCTAAGCTGGATGATCAAAATATCCTTCAACAAAAGGTAATCTTGTTTAAACAGAAGACATTAACATATTTTAGGAGCTTTTCAATACTCCACTTATTTTTTAGACTCAAGATGAAGACCTTGATGCAACAGCTTCTGATATTCGTAGAAAACTTGGCCAGGTATATATATGAGCGTAAATTATTGTGGTTTTCTGCAGGCTGCCGTTTTCTCACGTGTTTCAAGTTTTTATTTGTATGCTTTTGTAGACTAAAGAACCATCACATATACTACTTGGTAATATAAATGAGGTATGTATGACCATGATTTTATTGTTGTGACATTGGAAGATTTCGCGCCAAAAATGAGGTATGCATGACCATGACATTATTGTTTTATATGAGAAAAATTTCGCGCCAAATATTTGCTATTTGTAAACTTATTTTCCCACAAAAATACCGTCATCTTCTCCACAAAAGTTGAGAATCCTCATCAAAAGTCCTCAAACCTTTATAGCATGACACAAGAATTGACGTGACACTATGTCAGTCACATAGTCATTCTCCTGATGTACTTGTTATGTTTCGTCACTTTCAGGAAGTTTCATGTCCGTTACAAAATATTCAATCCACCCACCACCACCACCACCACCAACAACAACAAAAACCCGCTGCTAAGAAACGTAAAAATGATGGCCGCAAAAGGATATGATATTATTTTTATAATTAAATATTATATAGTTATTTAATAATTTAATATATAGTGTAAATATGTATAAATCTTTGATGAATTTTTGATCAAACGACAATAATAATGCCAAAAACTCCACTCCTCACTTAAACTCACGTAACTGTTTTTGAATCCTACCCTGGGCCTTTACTAATATAGTTACTCCCGGGGGTTCGACTTATCGAGTGATTTTTATGAGAAATACAGTGTATAGAAAAGAGTCAAGCCACTGTAAAACCGTTTTACCGGTCCTTTAACCCAAAGTAACCCATTAAAACCCCAACTGCAAATTGTCCTAGAAAATCCACTTTTAAGGTTTTCAAGTACAATCTGGAAAATGTACTGCAATGAGTTTACTGAAAGTTACTGAAAAACAAATGCTTGAATTTTAAATTCACTTTCTACATTCCTGACACTTTTGTCCAATTTTCAAAAATTTTGTCTTTTTTTTAGTAACTTTTTGTGTAGATAAAAAACACTTAAACGACACTAGATTATAATTCTAAGACTTTTACCCGACATTCAAAGAATTTTGGTCTCAATTTCCGTCGGATTAAATTTTTCTTGACTCACTTATTTTGTCACCCCCGAAAATTTTCGTCAATAGGAAGGGCTGACGTAGTTTAGGCTTTTTTAGATGTACCGCATGTCAAAGAGTAGATGTACCGCATGTCAAAGAGCGCTGGGATGCACTATATATTGTAACAACTTTTACCTTTTCTCAAACTGGGACTGGCTAAAGATTATCATACATGACATCTCGTGATATCTTTGAAAGTCAACTTCGCAACAAAAATTTTAATCTATAAAATTTGATTAAGGAGGACATCAGACTCTTTAGTTCCTATTGTTACTATTTCATTAAGCTATTTAAGCTACGAAAGCCGTGCAAGCACAGTAATCGCTCAACTACGTAATCGCCTAAGATATCAATCTTATTCTCATGCTGAATGCTTAGTCGAAAAGATCGTAACACATTTTTAGTCTCCTGACTAGATCTGAATCGGATGGGATTTAAGCCACATCTTTAGTACTGTAAATAAACGAAATACCACTACCAGTTGGCACGACATACCACCGCGAGGTGGAGTTTATAATACCCGATGAGGAAAAAAAGCGAGATGTTGACCCAAGGACTTGTTAGGCTTTTTATATTCGGACGGCCTAACAAGTCCTGGGGACGATTAACTTAAAACTAAAATTGTATACGTGTATAAAAATCGGCCCAAAAAAATCAGAAGTTGGTATTTTAGGAAAACCTTTTGTCCAAAATACACTTTTTTGATATGTAATCAACCAATTAACAACTAACGCTGGGATGGTACAACCTCGTCCTCAGGGGTTCTTGGTTTTTTGACATCGAGGCCGGCGGCAAAGTAACTTGTTAGCCGTCAAGAAAGCGCTAGCGAAGAGATAGGAAAATGTATGTTCTAGCGCAATCGCGCACGCACTCGCGCACACAACTCAGGGAAGTTCCCCACACCCCCACCACACCCCACCCCCACCCCTTACCCAATTGCCATATGATGGAGAACTTCCCATAAATAGGAACTGCGCTTCCTGCTGACTACACCTCAGAGGAAGCAATAGAGGCCGGGATCGGTCGGCAAAACCGTGTTTTGATTGGGGTGTATTTCTAGCGCAATCGCGCACACACACGCACAACTCAGGGAATCCACCTTACTCATTTGCCGTACGATAGGGGAAGTTCCCATAAATAGGAACTGCGCTAGTTGTTGGCCACTTCACTATAATAAAGGAATGAATACATACACCGTAAAACAATTGAGAGATATCGCAAAAGGTCGTGGTTTAACAGGGTATTACAAGCTACGCAAGGACGCATTAATAGATATGTTGGAGGAGGTACCGGCGAGACTACCCAGGGCCGTACAACAAAATCCAGTCAGGCCCATGACTATACCACCAACGCCGGAGGATGTGCCACAGAGGCCACCAAGAAGGGCCGGACAACGAAAGCCTATAAGACCTGTAACCCTGCTACCAACGCCGGAGGCCATGGATGTCTTCGAGAAACGGGAGCTGTCGAAAAATCGATCGATCGTGAAAACTAAGATGCGGGGATGGTACAACTGGTTAGTTGATGCTGTCCCCAAACCTATAAGGGAGGGGGTTAAAAGGACCTATGCAGCATTTAAACGTAGGGTGATGGGGCTCTATAATGGGGCAGCCAACATAAGACCTACACTGCATGACGAAGTGGAAAAAGAGGCCGAGGAAGACTACACACCCCAAGAACATAAGCATGCTCACTATAGGACCTTCCGAAGTTTCCGCATTCCCGGCATAGGAGGGGCCGACGTTGACGGCTATATTGGGATGGTGCGACCAAACGTAAAAACCTTGCTTGAGGGGCAGGTAGAAGATATGGGGTCAGCGAAGGTACAGCTGTCACTATGGATTATGTGGAAGAAGCCAACAGATATAGAGGGGGCCAACGACGGGGAGTACATCGAGGTGAAGAAGGTCTTTCATAGTAATATGGCCTCGGTCTTCCAGGGTAGCGACGTAGATGACGTGCTGGATACGATGTTTGGCCAGGTTAAAACACATGTGGAAAATCCGGCATTGCCTCGGAGTGGCTTCACGATCTCGAAAATCCTATACCTTGACGTAGACTTCCACAAATTGAGGCTAACGAGGGGCTCATCATACATCGAACTACCCATTTGGGTAGCCTCGAAAAAGGCTTTAATTAACCCTAAAAATGAGGAGGACGAGGAGTGTTTCAAGTGGAGCGTCATTGCATCCTTGCATCATGAGGAGATTGAAAGGGATTCACAGAGAATAAGCAAACTGAGACCCTACGCGGGCCTCTACAATTGGGAGGGCATAGAGTTCCCCACAAGCATCAAGAGCATATGCAAGTTCGAGAAGAATAACCCCGACATTGCGGTGAACGTCATGTACGTGACGGGAAAGACGATCAACATCCTGCGGCGATCAACGCATAACGGGCGTGGCAAGCAGGTGAATCTACTGCTCTTTACGGATGACAAAAAGACTCACTATACGGCCGTCAAAAGCCTATCACGGCTCCTAGGCAAGGAGACCTCGAAAAATACGGCAAAAATGCACTTTTGCCTGAACTGCCTACAGGCCTTCCCCACAATCGAATCGAGAGACAAGCACCACCGCTACTGCACCGATCACGAGGCTGTTAAAATTACGATGCCAACAGAGTCCGAAAAATGGCTATACTACAGTGATGGTCAGCAGCAATTTAAGGTACCCTTTGCCATCTATGCAGATTTTGAGAGTCTGCTAGTCCCGGTAGAAGATGCCAGGGAGACCAAGACGAAGAAGCTGAACAAGCATGTACCATCCGGCTGGTGCACATATAGTACCTTTGCCTATGGGGATGTTCCGGACCCTCTGACAGTCTACAGGGGCAAGGATTGCGTCACCCGCTTCGTCAACCATCTGGAGGATGAGGTGAAGCGTCTCTATAATACCTATCTACAGCAGGACATGAAGCCTCTAACAGAGGTGCTAAAAAGAGAACATGACGAGGCCCCGAAATGCCATATCTGTCTAAAAACCTTCGATGACAGCAAGAATAACCGCAAAGTTCGGGACCATTGTCACTATACGGGGCTGTATAGAGGCGCGGCCCATAACAGCTGTAATTTGAAGTACAAGATACCCGGCCACATACCCGTGATCTTTCACAACCTCTCAGGATACGACGCACACCTGTTCATCCGAGAGCTAGGTGAAAAATATGATACCCAGGACATTGGTTGTATTGCCGAAAACACGGAAAAGTACATCAGCTTCAACGTGAAAATCAAGGTACCCCTTGGAGGTATGGGATCTGATGATGATGAGGTGTAAGAAGATCGAAATCAGGTTCATCGATTCCTGTCGATTTATGGCATCATCACTGGACAAATTGTCAAGCAACCTCATTGGTACAAACGCCGCAGGTATGAAATGCCACCAGTGTGCACCCGCACAGGGATCAGATACATGCCTTGAATTCCAGGGTATAGACGCTGAATACATGGTAAAATTCTGGTGTAAAAATTGTAACTCTAATACCACGAAGCAATTAGACAGGGAGCAGGTAAAGGCAAACGTACCGTCCATGACAAAGTTCATCGATAAAGATGATACCTTCAGGCTGATGCTTCGAAAGGGCGTCTACCCCTACGAGTACATGGATGGATGGCAGCGATTTGAAGAGTTGGAGTTACCGCCCAAGGATGCCTTTTACAGCAAGCTGAACATGAAAGGTATCAGCGATGAGGAATATCAATACGCGAAAAAGGTATGGAATTGTATCACCCCGGAGGGTGATAACGTCACCATGGGGGGACTACCACGACAAGTACCTCAGCACAGACGTCCTGCTACTGGCAGACGTCTTCGAGACGTTTCGAGATGTCTGCTTGGACAACTACAAGCTTGATCCCGCCCACTTCTACAGCGCACCCGGGTTAGCCTGGAAGTCAGCACTGAAATTTACGGGCACAAGGCTAGAGCTCCTCACCGATCCCGACATGCTCCTGATGTTCTAAAAAGGTATCCGTGGTGGTATAGTCCAAGCTGTACACCGTTATGCCAAGGCAAATAATAGGTACATGGGAGACCAGTATAATCCGGAGGTTGAATCATCCTACCTGCAGTACCTCGACGCAAACAACCTGTACGGCTGGGCAATGAGGCAAGATCTACCCACTGATGGGTTCAAATGGGTATCGAACGTCGAGACATTCACCGAAAAGCGGATCGGGAAGCTCGTTGAAGACAACAAGCATGGGTACATCCTGGAGGTTGACATCGACTACCCGGAGAGACTACACGACAAGCACAACGAGTTGCCGTTCCTACCCGAACGCAAGATGATCCACAGGGTCGAGAAGCTGGTACCAAATTTGGAAAACAAGCGAAAATATGTGGTGCATATCAGAGCCCTTCATGAGGCCATAAAACATGGACTTGAGCTCAAGAAGGTCCATAGGGTCATCCGATTCAATCAAAAGGCGTGGCTTCGTGGGTACATCGATCACAACACGAGGTTGAGAACGGCTGCCAAAAACGAGTTCGAGAAGGACTTCTACAAGCTGATGAACCTCTCGGTGTTTGGCAAGACCATGGAAAACATTCGTAATCACTGCAACGTCCAGTTAGTCACAAACGAGGAGAAGTACACGAAGCTCGTGATGAAGCCTCACTTCAAGGGTGTAAGTCGGTTTAGCAAGCACCTCCTTGGGGTTGAGATGGGCAAGACCGAGGTGAAGATGAACAAGCCCATATACATCGGTCAGGCCATTCTGGACATGTCGAAAATGGTCATGTACGAGTTCCACTACGACTACATGCAGCCCGCGTACGGTAGCAAGCTGCAGCTCTGCTACATGGACACGGACTCGTTCGTTTACCACATTCCAACCCACGACTTTTACAAGGATATAGCCAACGACGTCGAAACCCGTTTCGATACCAGTGCCTAAAATCCTGATGATGGAAGGCCTCTCCCCATAGGGAAAAACAAGAAGGTCGTGGGCCTCATGAAAGACGAACTTAGTGGGAAGGTCATGACCGAGTTCATCACTCTGAGAGCCAAACTCTATGCCTACAAGAGCCTTACACCAGAAGGCGGGGATCGCAAAGCCAAGGGTGTCAAGAGGTGCGTCACCAAGAAATCCATCACCTTCGACGACTATCAACGATGCCTGGAAGAGGGCGTTGATATTTACAAAACCCAAGTCTTGATCCAAAACAAGGGCCATAAAGTCTATACCCAGGAAGTGAACAAACTGGCGCTTAACAGGGCAGACGATAAACGGATCGTGCAACCGGACCAGTTGACAACACTTGCCAGAGGCCATTACCGCCTGGCGTCTACGGGGAAATAAGTGATGGAACTGTGCCTACTAATTGCACTCCTACCGTATGCCCTGATTGCCTACCTACTTTTTCAATACAGACCATTAATAAACAGGATGTTGGAGCTTGCACAAGTATTCAACGAATCCGCAGAAACCTATGAACAGATAGAGAAGCCCATCGACAAACGTCAGGCTTTGAAGGATGCTCTGAGAAAAGGCAAGGGACACTTTTTGCCCAAGAAATGTACCGAGGGGTTTGTTGACAAAGCTCCGGAAGAGGCCATCGATAAGGTCTATACCGAGTATGTACAGCGGGAACTTCAGGAGAAGGGTGAGAAAACAGCTAGGGCACTGTCTACACATGTGATCAGCCTATACGCAAATTTGATCGGAAATGTTGTGGATATTGACTCCGTTGACGAGCTACGTCGGGATATCGAGGAAGACCCCATCATCAAGGATTCCATGACAGACTTGGGGATTCTTGTGTATTGCACCATTGGGAGATGTCTGGCACCCCTCTTGGTAGCAGGCCATACGGCCCGGCATATGACCAAAAAGAAAGAGGAGGCGGTGGAGAAGGAGACTAAAGATAACAAAGATGAGCAGCGCGTGTAGTGTTATTATCAATCAACAACAACCTGCGGAAAAAATTATTGAAGTACACAAAAAGCACCCGGGAAGAGTTGCTCAGGGGCACAAGCTAGTGGCACTGATGAGGGAGAGGAAGCTTGGAATAGCCCCACCAAAGAAAGAACCCATGACGTTTAGAGAGTTCTTGAGATACTTCGAGAGAGATTTAAACACCCCCGAAGCTATACTCAAAGGGATAAAAGAGACCATGGAGATCCTTGAGGACCAAGGCCTTACTATCCATCTTGATGTAAAAAAGAAGTAATTTGTTACAAGTCTTATGGCTTATAACAAATGAGTGAGGAGTCTACTAACCAAGTCATAACCAAGAAAAATGAGGGCCGTGTTGCTGCTGGGAAGAGACTTGCCGAATGGAACAGGAGGAACAAGGCCGACTTACAGAAGAACGTGGGCAAAGGTACTTCACAAGATGAACAGAACCTGTTGCAGGTCTTAGCAAGTCGATGATCCCAACGTACATCTATGGGATCGGAACGCTTGCCGTGCTTGCGATAGGAGTTGGGGGTTGGTATAAATTTGCCCCCAAAAATGGCGGAGATAACAAGCCAGCGACTAATCCAGAGCCTCAACAAAAGGCAAAACCCAGCCAAATATGTTCAAAATATTGTAGTAATAAAGGATGACCACAAGCAACGTAACCCCGAAGGAAAAGGAGATTTTGGACATGTTGTACGAAACCGTTGTAGACCTTGGCTTCACCTTTGCCTATGCACTTGGCGGCAAAAAGTTTCTTGGTATAACAAGGCCCTCTACCAAGATGGATACCAACGATGTTCTTAAGATGGTAGCGTACTTTTCTGCAGGTTGAGCAAGTCGCGAAATGGCTGTAAGCAAGGGATGGATTCCTGCAAGCATAGTCCCAAAACCAAAATAGCGGAAATTTGTGTCTACTTTGTGTTTACTGTGTGGTAGACACAAAAATAAATGACGACTCTAGACATTGTCAAAGACCCCCACACGGCAATCTTCACTGGACCGACAAGTTGTGGCAAGACTCAGCGTGTTTTGAACCTGCTTGAGCAGGAGTATAGGGGACACTATCATAACACCGTCATCCTGTGCCCGACTATACGATGGAATACCACTTACTTTGACAGAGCCTCACTCTGGAAGGACCCTTACGTGTTCCTTATAGATCCCAAGGATCAGCTGTTTGAATGGATAGCGAAATTATCCTCAATGTTGGCGGGCGAAGAGACGTTGTTTATCGTTGACGATATGATAGCCGACGAGAGTCTCGACAAGCGGCGACAATCCCTACTTGAGCTGGCTATCAGTGGTAGGCATCGCAAGCACAGCTTGTGGCTATTAACCCAAGCTTACACGGCTTTACCCAAGAACCTTCGACGTCAAAAGAAGCAACTCTTCCTCTGGTATCCCTCGGAAAGGAGTGACATGAAGATGATCGACGAAGAGACGAACCTAATAACGGAGTGGACCGACATCAAGACTGAGTTGAAAAAGTCCAAACATGCATGCTTGTACGTGAGGCTGGAGCACCCCAGGGCTTGGAGGATTCTCGCTTGACCCGGGTTGAGCATGGACTATAATAGAAAATGTCTTCACAACTCGCCTTATTCAACGCAATACCTGCTGGAGCCATCGAGACCTTATTTGACAACCAAAATCAGCCTCGTTTTAAACGTGCTGATCTGGGGAGGTTTTTGGGGATTGGAAAAATTGCAGAGTCGTATCGAGATATCACTACCATTTCGAGGCATGAGATAGGGTTGGTTTCAAACCAACCCCTATCAGGTATGCAAGGAGGCGGGAAAAATCCCCCGGTTGAACATGGACTATAATAGAAAATGTCTTCTCAACTCGTCTTATTCAACGCAATACCCGCAGGGGCCATCGAGACCTTATTTGACAAACAAAATCAGCCCCTCTTCAAAAGGGCCGATCTCGGGAGGTTTTTGGGGATTGCTGATATTCGAACCTCCCGTAGAGCGCTTAACATGGTGGAGAACACACGCTTTGAGCTTGCTCACATCTGACTTGAACTCACTACCATTGTCGCATTGAAAGGTTTTGGGGTAGCGTAAGCCTCCGGGCTTCGCGTAAATGTCCTTGATCATCTCGGCAATCTCGCTTGCCTTCTTGGTGCGTAGGGGCCTAGCGAGAGGCAACGTCAATGCCCGTCAAGATGTACTTGTACGTATTACCATAGAGCTTGTCATGCGGCATGTACAGCAGATCGAACTGGTGCATCTCATTAGGTCTGGTAATGGTGAAATGAGGGTAATCGATCTTTTTAGGGCCTTTGATGTGTCGTAGCCAGAGTAGTTGACGAGACAGCCAGTGAGTGACTAGTTTTTTGGATAGACCAGCCTCCGCAGCGAGCAATTTGATAGCCTTACGCCCGACCCAGAGATGCTCCGGGGTATAGTAGATTTGGCTGAGTTTTTCAGCCTCTTCTTCCGTAACAACGTGCGTTTTTGTCAGAAACGTCGTTCCTACAAATACTTGTACGCGACAAAGCCTAGCAGTGATAGGGAGCCAAGTACGAACGTTAACTCACCATCTTGTTGGGGTTTTGAAGGTGTGTAAAAATTCTTTAGTTGCGGTGCACTCTTTTCAGAGGCAATGTAGTATTTCTAGAGGCTGTCGTCCAACTCGCGAAGGCTCTCACCAGCCTTTAACTGTAGTTCCCTTTCCTTTGCAAACCAATCAAGCTTAGCCTGCCTCTCCCTAATCCAGGCAGCTTGAGCCTCATTCAATTTCTCGACCGCCTCATCATGCCTCTTCCTCTCGGCCTCACCATGGCCTGACAGCTTACTGAACAGGTAATTAGTCCCCGAAAATGCCAGGGCGTTGGCATAATTGCCAAGGTTGCCATTTATTTTTCAGTATTCGACGGAGTGGAAGCGCCCATCTAAGATGTTCAGCTGAGCATCCATCAGTAAGTAGACGTAACATCGTATGTCCCCAGTTCCGTCGGCTTTTTTAGTCATGTGCAACGTGATGCCGTCACTAAGCCTTTGTAGGGGTCTCCCGCTACCATGTAGGGTATGGTCGGGAGAGGCTCTGAAATCGACGAAGAGCGCATACCGTTCGTTGAAGAATTGGCCAATCGTTACCGAAGAGTCATGGTTCCCGAATAATTGAAAGACCTGCTCGAGATGGTCCTTGGGGAGCATGGCATGTGAGTACAACTCGTTCGGTTCACCTTCCACCGTGATCGATATCTTGTCGATCTTAGGGTTGTAGAAGATCTCGTTGATGCCTGAATAAGCTTTCACTTTCCCGGGGTCCACAAACAATAGCAAGACACCTTTCAATGACTTGGCAGGGGTATCGATTTGGAGGTTGTAGCTCGTCTCCTGTTTTTTCATGGTCACCACCTTGCTTCGGAGTATTCGTTCATAGGGTAGTGCGAGACGGCTATACCTTGACATCATGGCACTCGCCAGGCCCTCGTGAGTGATCTTGTCAAACTCCAGCTTGATGTTGCTAATCTTGTAGGTAGCATCGGCTGCCTTGGCCGCCGTAGATCCCACGGCAGCCGTGCCTCCATCTTTGATCACGTCGCTATGCGGTGCGAAATTTACGACGAATTGGAGTCGGTCATGGAGCCCTGCTTGGTAGAACGGCAGGTCTCTCGTCAATTCAAACATTTTCCCTAACGGCACGCAAAATGTGCTGCCATAGGCCGCGGCGATGGCTTTTTCTTCATCAGTCCCAACGTACTCGGTGGCCTTGACATGCAGGGCCCTGATGGTCCCGTCATTGGGGTTAATGCCCTCTAAAATCAGGTTGTTTTCCCGATCGAATTTGGGCAGCCACAAGTCTCTGTAGGTAGCGAGCACATTGTAGTCGCTGAGATTCTGCACCTCGTTACCATTCAGAGTAACTCGCAGATTTCGCACCAAGCTTTTGCCTATACTGCTGACGATAGCGTTAGGTCAAACAGGAGCTTGATGCTACCCGGGAATAGGACATCGTTCTGTCCTAGGCTTGGAAGATCTACGTACAGATCCTCGTTCTGGTTGATTGTTGATGGTACATGCGAGATTTGGACGCGTTGACGACGTCCTTTGATACCGAAGAGTTGCTTCGTCTCTGCGAAGGGGTCTAGGTTTTTTCCGAACATGTTACTCATGCTTTATTACTAGCTAATTTTCGTTTCAAATAAATGCAATGCCGATTAATCCAATATACGAAGGAGACGACTTTACACCAGAGGAAAACATTCCAGACGAGCAAAGCGCGGAGTAGGATGGATCTTTCAGTAGGCCTGATGATGGTAGACAACAGATTCCACAACTTCCACAAAGAGAACAAGGAGAACAACAAAGTGCTCCGGGGGCTGACCTTCCAAGGCAGAGGGAAGAGCTACTAGAATCAAAGGTCAACGGACTCTACGATCTCCTTACGAAGCAGTTGGGGTTAAGGCCTGATGCGATACCTTACGATGCCTTCAGGATGGAGGGGGGGATCAGTTGATTGTTAAAGAGATAGTGAAAGGGAAACAAACCTTCAAGGAAATAGTGATTACAAATCAAGATGGTAATTTAAAAACCGTTGGCCAGATACAAACGTTGCTAGGTAGTAATCGTCTGCAGGCCCTGGGTTTTGCCGACTATGTTACACCCAATAAAGGTGGTAAATTCAGGGCCCAGAACCTCTTGAAAAGGTATAGCAAAATAGAGAAGGACAAGGCTGCCGATAGCATTTCGATGAAGGAGGTCGATGGATTTTTAGATGCCGCGGGGAGCCTTATACAAGAAACTTCATTTGGTGGTACCGATGAAGTATTCAATGAACGTGAAAGAAGGGGGCTTGACCACGAACTTCAAACTATAAGAGGTAACCTGAAAATCCTGAAAAACAAGATGATCACGTACGATAGCGAGATCAATAAGGCAAGGGGTAAGGTGAAAGAACTCGAGAAGAAGAAGGCCGGGGCAGATGAGGACAGGGTGAAAGAACTCGATGGGGAAATCAAGGAGCTTGAGGGTAAGATCAAAAAATTGAATGATGAAAAAAACGCCACGCAGGGTGCTCATGGTCTGCTATCCACTGACATATACCCCCAGCTGACTATCAAGGAAACGTTGATGAAAATTGCTGGAGATGACACGTCTTTGCTCGAGAAGCTAAAAATACTCTTCAAAGAGCAAGGGATAACCATAGCCAGTATAGTCTCCGCCATTGGTCTACTGATAAGCACCATTGTGCTTGCGGCTACGGGAGGGGGTGCCGCGGTAGGTGCCGCAGGAGGAAGTGCTGCCGGTGCCGCAGGGAAGGGGTTTGTGGAGAAGCAGCTGGAAAGATTGGGAAAGTTCCTCAAATATCTTGCAGGTAAGGCAGGTGCGGCGCTACCAGGGATTATTGGCACGGTTGTCTCCTTCTTTTTGAGGGTAGCGGCAACCGTTGTCGAATACGCAGCCAAACATCTGTACATGGCCATCGCGGCTGCTGCAAGGTTTGTTGTGCTCTATGTTGGGAAGGGCGCGAAGCCGTAGATCGCGAAGCTCGAGTCTAGTGTGTTGATCAACACATTAGACCTATTTTTTTCAGCCATATGTAGGCAATAATTAACCCTACCCCTGTCGTGATCAATACGGCCTTGGTATCCTCATGCTGTTGTGGGGGTTCCCTCTGTTCAGGGCCTGGTTTATCTACCGCATGTTTGATGATATGCTCCAGATGCTTATGGGGCGGCATGGCATGCCGGACATGTTTAGGTGCTGCCGCATGCTTGATAGCCCGCTCCGTAGGCTTCACAATAGGCTTGTTGTTCACATCAACCTGGACCCTCACATTGACATTGGCAGGTGCTATGAGGATGTTGTTGTTGTACCCTACAATCCTGCCTATGCGCAAGTTCATGTCGGAGGGCAGCATGTAGACGCTGGGCATGATGGCGAAGTTTACCGGCGTTCGGGCATATTGCAGCACCTTCTGGAACTCTGTAATGTCATGCCCTACGTTCTCTTGACGCTGTACCATGGCTTCAAACTTTTGCATCAGGATTTGCCTTGCTGTGTAGTTGTCGGCACCTGAGCCGAGTAGGGATGCCTTTGCCCCTGCTTTGGACCCTAATAACAAGACCACGTAAACCCGGATACTCTCGCTTAGCTTAGTTAGACCCTCTGATGTCAAGCCTTGACTTGTTGGGGTGATGAATTTGGCCCAATCACCCTCAACTTGGGGCCACCATCTACCATTGGTGAGCGAGGCACTTACTGATTTGGTCTTGTACAGACCGTTGGGGTCCGCACCATATTCGCGACATACCTGCGCATACCCAGAGGTGGAGTAGGGGCTTGAGTACTGACTAAAACCATCGTTAAAGGACATGGGTACTTTCATCCTTGCCAGAATTCGACGCATGTGGTAGTAGACATGGAACTTGAATATGGCGTTGACGAGCGGTACGGAGCCTGTTAGGTGTTTAGTAGAGATGCCTAAGGCCGTGCTTGCGCAATGAGTGGCGAAGTTCACCTGGATGTTCCAGTAGTCCAAGGCTTGACCTCTTGTCCAGCCCTGAATGACGGGGTCGTTCAGGTAGGTTGTTGTCACTTTGATGGGGTATTTGGTGAACTCGGGGAATGATACGGAAATGTGCGAGTCTGTAGAGACGTACAGGTCCTGATGCTCCAAGTTAGTTACACCAAGTGGCCATTCACACCTGTTGGGTGCATACTTTGCCTTGGGATTATAGGAGTAAAGGCTCATGTTTCTCTTTAAGAGAAACATGAAGCAACTCTTCATCACCGATATTTACAAGCCTACCATTTTTGAAGACTACCTAGGGCAGGATACAAGGATCGCTCTAAAGTCGATCAGTATTCGACCTGTATGGCTGAACATCTACACAGACAATGATTTCACCATACGGAAAGTAGGGCCCGGCCAAAGAGAGATTCGGATTGAGATCATGAACGGTCTGTACAGGATCGAGGATTTGGCGGCTATCGTGAACAGTCAGGCACAGGATAGAATCAAGCTGTTTGTCTTGAAAAATGGACTCTGCAGGCTACGTGTCAATGAGGGGTATACGTTGGTCATTAACACACATCTGCAGGAGCTCTTGGGCCTACCTGCTCCAGATGGTGGTAAGTACTATCAGAAGGGAGACTATGACGGCTTCTACAAAACTGACGTTTACCATCGACTGAGACTCGCTTGCCCTCAGTTGGATGAAGACGACTGCCTACTGGATGGGAAGAAATCTAAAATTCTGGCCTTACTCCCCACCAAAGAGCTAAACGCTTGGGGAGACATGCTTACATGGAGTTTTGATACTCCAATCTACCTTTCTTTGAAAGGGTCAACGGATCGCCTCGAATTCTTGCTAACGGACGAATTCCACCACGACAAGAATGTCTCGTTCACAGGGCTAACGATGCAAATCCTGTTAGAATAAATGGTTGATACAATGAAACTTTACCCAACTTTACCGAGTGCACCTGAGCATGGGGTACATGAAAGTCAGGTCTACAGACTGAAGAAGATCGAAGACATCGAGATCTTCTTCCGAGAAGAGATCAAAGAGCGAGAGGGACTCTACAAAAAGTTCAAGCTTTGGGGGGTGGGACTTCGCTATGCTGACCACGGCATGATTGCCGTTACTGTCAATACCTCCGCAGCAGGTATTGCCACGCTTGCCACCGGATTCGAAGCCCCCATAGCCATTGGTCTTGAAGCAGCCGCGCTCGCAGTAGGCCTAGGGCAAGCAGGTTTAAAGAATGCTTCCAAAACGATACAGTACAAGGTGCACAAACTCCTAGCTGAATCGAAGCTAGACACCGTCTACGAGAAGATGTCCAGAGCGATCCAAGATGGTACAATTTCAGACGATGAGTTTACGTGGATCATGCAGGAAAAACAATGCTACATGGTGCTCAAGGAGCAGATCCGACAACGAACGAAACAGGCCGTGAATGCCATCAACGAGAATGAACGCGCAGAGCTGTTGGCACAAGGCAGGGAAGAAGCCAAAGAGGAACTATTGAAAAAACTTCAGTCTGTACAGTATGCCAGCGGTACCTAGTTTCACCGCCTGCCTACCTGCGCGTATAGTGGTACTCGTGATCGATCTCGCAATCGATCACTTCTCCCGTATCCTGATCTACGAGCAAGTCACCATCATGTACGACACGTCGCTGTTTTTTAGCGAGATCCCTCAAGTATTGTTCAAGATTTTTCTCCCATGCCATGAACGTACAAGGCTCGCAGTAAGGCCCGTCCGTTTGTGTTGAAACGTCCTTGTACTTGGCCTTGCAAATTGCCTCAACAAGAGTGGCCTTATTCATCGTAGAGTAACGAGGAATGTGCAGTAATTTTGCTTCTTTTCGAAGTGCGTTCATTTTTATTTGTAGGGTTGAAGTCAACCCTACAAACCTTTACACCCCCGTAACGTATCGAGGAGGCTTCCTATCCATTCAAGTCTCCCGTGGCCCTTGCACCACTCCACAATATCTCGAGATCCTTTTTTTCATCTTCCGAGAAGCACCAGTCTATAACTCTGTCAGGGCGCCACGTTACCGGGGCCAGTTCATCCCTAATCCTGGCCTTCTCCCCCTTTCTCAAGCGATAGGCTTCGAGCAATCGAGGATCGGTGTTACTGCTACACATGTCCCGGGTCACGAACCAATCGGGAACAAACTCGAGCTCGTTGGGATCGTTTTCAACAGCCATGGTGCACATGTCCTGAGTCATGAGATGGTCTGGAACAAACTCGAGTATCCAGGGTATCTCCTCAACCGCCCTGGTGCACATTTCCTGGGTCTTGAAATGGTCTGGAACAAGCTGCAGTAGCGTGGGTTCCTCTTGAACCGCCATGGTGCACATTTCCTGGGTCTTGAAATGGTCCGGAACAAAATCGAGCACCTCAGGTTCCTCTTCAACAGCCATGGTGCACATTTCCCGAGTCACGAGATGGTCTGGAACAAGCTCGAGCGCCTCAGGTTCCTCTTCAACGGCCCCGGTGCACATGTCCTGGGTCACGAGATGGTCTGGAACAAACTCGAGTATCCAGGGATCCTCCTCAACAGCCATGGTGCACATTTCTCGCGTCTTGAGATGGTCTGGAACAAACTCGAGCATCGAGGGGTACTCTTGAACTGCCATGGTGCACATTTCCCGAGTCACGAGATGGTCCGGAACACACTTGAGCACCACAGGTTCCTCTTCAACGGCCCTGATGCACATTTCCTGGGTCACGAGATGGTCCGGAACAAACTCGAGTATCAGAGGTTCCTCTTCAACCGCCCTGGTGCACATTTCCTGGGTCTTGAAATGGTCTGGAACAAACTGGAGTACCAGAGGTTCCTCCTCAACAGCCATGGTGCACATTTCTCGCGTCTTGAGATGGTCTGGAACAAACTGGAGTAGCAGAGGTTCCCGTTCAACAGCCCTGGTGCACATTTCCTCCGTGTCGTGGTAGTCTTCCCTTGCTTCCTGTTCGACCTCGTCGTGAAGCGTTGCCCCTCCCGAAATTTGTTCCCTTGCTCTGTAGTAGTAGAAGGCCACGATATCCCGCACACTCTGTAGTCGATCGGCAAGAGCGTCGCGGGTTGCTGTCAAAGGCTCTGACATGGTGCTATATAGTTTGCTGATGGCATTCTTAAACCAACTCATTCCTCTTTGGTATATACGAGGTTTCGGATTTCTTGTGAAGTGGCCTGAACTAACACATTTCATATTTATGGGAATTTCCCCTATCATATGGCAAATGAGTAAGGGGGATTCCCTGAGTTGTGCGTGTGTGTGCGCGATTGCGCTAGAACATACACCCCAATCAAAACACGGTTTTGCCGACCGATCCCGGCCTCTATTGCTTCCTCCTGAGGTGTAGTCAGGAGGAAGCGCAGTTCATATTTATGGGAAGTTCTCCATCATATGGCAATTGGGTAAGGGGGTGGGGGTGGGGTGTGGGTGTGGGGAACTTCCCTGAGTTGTGTGCGTGTGCGCGAGTGCGTGCGCGATTGCGCTAGAGCATACATTTTCCTATCTCTAGCGGCTTTGATATCGGGCAACAAACCCTGGGGACGAGGATGGGATGGTAAATTATAAGCTACTGTTAGTACTCAGTTTTGTACTTTAGTAACTATCAAAAAAAAAATATTTAAAAATATTATTATAAGCAACCGTTTAAACTTTTAGTGCTAAAATTATCGAAAAAATAAGCAATTTTAAGTTTTGGGCTAAACCTTATTTGCTTATTCACAAAATTGTGTATAGACTTCACGTGCAGTGAGAGTGAGGTGGGGTACTGTGACGCAACCTCGACCTAAAAAAGAAATTCTTTTATCGCATTAAAGCCTGTCTAACATTAAAATTACCGGAAAAATTAATTCGCGATTTTAAGTATATTTTCGCGGGTATTACTTTCGGCGCAAACTGTATTGTTCGCGGTCTAACATACTTTTTAGCGCGTATGCGCCAAAATTAGTTAGCGCGAATGTTAGTATACATTCAGCTGCTAACTCGCAAACTATTAAAAAACATGATAACGTAATCAATATATTAACAGAGCTCTTGAAAACGGTGTAGAAGAGGATTGTTAGAGTGTTTTAAGACGTAATTTCAAAATAAACTCCCGCAAAATACTATAATTTTTAAACATTTTTCTCTTATTGACGAAATGGTATACTCAAAGTTAAGGAACATCATGTTGAACCCAGGAATTACTTCCGTTTCAAATATTAAATATATTATTCCAAGTATTTTTACATATTGTATGTCCCTATGAAGCAATAGTTTTTACATCCCACTCGTGTTGCGTAACAGAAAAAATTTAAAATTAACAAAATGAGAACAACACACCTCTTCCTAAAATTTGTAATTTTTTTCTTTTTATGATCCTCTTTGTTAAGAAACCACAAGAAAAATTTAATATTAAGAAAGTTTCTTAACAGACAAACAAAAACTTGTACTCAATCAAAATCTCAGATGGCAAAAACATCATCCATCAGCAAATATATTTACAAAAAATATAAATATAAAGAGGGTATAACTAACAAGTCCTGGGGACGATTAACTTAAAACTAAAATTGTATACGTGTATAAAAATCGGTCTAAAAAAAATCAGAAGTTGGTATTTTAGGAAAACTTTTTGTCCAAAATACACTTTTTTGGTATGTAATCAACCAATTAACAACTAACGCTGGGATGGTATAACCTCTTCCTCAGGGGTTCTTGGTTTTTTAACATCGAGGCCGGCGGCAAAGAAACTTGTTAGCCGTCAAGAAAGCGCTAGCGGCTTTGATATCGGGCAGCAAACCCTGGGGACGAGGATGGGATGGTAAATTATAAGCTACTGTTAGTACTCAGTTTTGTACTTTAGTAACTATGAAAAAAAAAATATTTAAAAATATTATTATAAGCAACCGTTTAAACTTTTAGTGCTAAAATTATCGAAAAAATAAGCAATTTTGAGTTTTGGGCTAAACCTTATTTGCTTATTCACAAAATTGTGTATAGACTTCACGTGCAGTGAGAGTGAGGTGGGGTACTGTGACGCAACCTCGACCTAAAAAAGTAATTCTTTTATCGCAATAAAGCCTGTCTAACATTCAAATTACCGGGAAAATTAATTCGCGATTTTAAGTATATTTTCGCGGGTATTACTTTCGGCGCAAACTGTATTGTTCGCGGTCTAACATACTTTTTAGCGCGTATGCGCCAAAATTAGTTAGCGCAAATGTTAGTATACATTCAGCTGCTAACTCGCAAAATATTAAAAAACATGATAACGTAATCAATATATTAACAGAGCTCTTGAAAACGGTGTAGAAGAGGATTGTTAGAGTGTTTTAAGACGTAATTTCAAAATAAACTCCCGCAAAATACTATAATTTTTAAACATTTTTCTCTTATTGACGAAATGGTATACTCAAAGTTAAGGAACATCATGTTGAACCCAGGAATTACTTCCGTTTCAAATATTAAATATATTATTCCAAGTATTTTTACATATTGTATGTCCCTATGAAGCAATAGTTTTTACATCCCACTCGTGTTGCGTAACAGAAAAAATTTTAAATTAACAAAATGAGAACAACACACCTCTTCCTAAAATTTGTAATTTTTTTCTTTTTATGATCCTCTTTGTTAAGAAACCACAAGAAAAATTCAATATTAAGAAAGTTTCTTAACAGACAAACAAAAACTTGTACTCAATCAAAATCTCAGATGGCAAAAACATCATCCATCAGCAAATATATTTACAAAAAATATAAATATAAAGAGGGTATAACTTTTTCTGTATACAAATATTTTTTCTACTGAAAAAAACCGTAACATGTAACTTCCCTTTAATTCTTGGGCTTTTTAACCGTTCGGAATTTTATTTATTTTCTGGTTGAAGGAACAAAACGTGAACAAGAAAACAACCAATCAACTACTTTCTTTTTCGTTTGGTACTTTTGCTGTTCGTTGTTGCACTTGCACCTTTCTTGCTTGCCTTCTTAGCTTTTGGTTTGCAGTATTTAGCTTCAAGATCATTGAAGAAACCGTTCATTTCTTTTTCTCGATTACCTTGTCTCTGTAGTATCAAACTTTTTAAGTCTCCGTCTGCAGAAAGTCCAATTTCTTTGGCATGTTCTTCAGCTTCTTTTGCTTCCTTGGCCGCCTTAAAAAACAGTAAAAATAGCAATCCCAAAAGTCTGAAACAATATCTTAAGGGAAGAAATTTTGGTAAAATTTAATTTTTTAACTTATTTTTGACCCTATTTGCAACAATAGTTTTCAAAAAGTGGGCAAAACCTTAGGTGATCAATTTCTTGCAGATGAGGTCTCTAGAAATATAATTGCTGGGTTTATTTCTACAAAACTGAAATCAAATAAACATTTTGCGATCACATGTTTGCAACTGACTGGTTTTAACGGGAAACCTCCACAAGAAATAAAAGATGAAATTTTTGTTCTTATATTGGCCTAATATTGGATTAATCAAGATTGAATTCACCATTATTATTGCAGGCATATTTAGCCATCTTGAAAGTTAAATTTTCTTTTTTTTTAAGGTCCTGAAAATACCAATGTTATTTAAATTTTAAATAAAGTTTTTTTTTTGGCGAACTAGGTGAACAATGTGGTATTTTGCAGAAAAGAATTATATGAAAATCCACTTTGTGTACTCCATGTACAAGTAACATTTTAAAAGTCACTCTTTCAAAGAACTGCTTGCACCACTGGACAAAGCTTAAAGAGAGGATGGTATTATACATCAAATTTGACACTGTTATGCTAATGACAGCATTCTTTGTTCAATTTTATTAAAAATCAATGCAATCGTTTGACAGAGGAAAAAAGTTGTTTCTCCTTAACAACTAATTGTAATATGGAAAGCCATACCATTTTGAAAAACAGCTTACTTTTTTCAGTCAAATGATTACATTTCATGTTTAACATATCACATCAAATGATTACCTTATTTTCTTATGAATTGGTTTATTAGAAAAAATGATTTTAAACATGTGGTGCTTAAGGATTAACATGTCATATCTCAAAATATTTTGTTACAATTTTATCATTTTAGAGCCCATAATTTTACATAGATTCATACTGGTAAATACTATTGACTTAAACTTTTGTATAAAAACATATAAACAATTTAGAAAATAGAGACAATATGGTAAAACTGTAACAACATTTATATACTGAATTCTCTTTAAGCTGTTACTTTTTTTTCATTTTCGGACCATTTTGAATTGATTTTGATGATCACAATTCTGTAACATGTCACCAATATAAGCTGCCAAAAATTTTTTTTGTATTAAAGCAATAGTTGCAAAATAAATAATGAGTTACATTGCTTTTGTTACAATTTTACCATGTAGACACTGCTTGTTACTATTTTATCACAGCCTTAAATTTAGTACAAGTCAAAGTTCCTTTTAAAAAGATATTTTTCTTTAAATCGTATCTAAAAAAATCTCTATGACCCCTCAAAAATAATGAAATTCACAAATTAAATTGTTACTTTTTATCATTAGAGGACCATGCAACTACGAAAATCAGTATTTGGGATCCCTACCCCTTTTTCCCCGAAATGCTTCCCAAATTGGTAGAAGGGATTATAAGGGCAAAGGGAGCTTATTACTTTTTTTATCATTTTTAGGCCCTGAAAATAAAGGTTTATATCTACTGACTCATGTTTAACATATAACATCAAATGATTACCTTATTTTCTTATGAATTGGTTTATTAGAAAAAATGATTTTAAACATGTGGTGCTTAAGGATTAACATGTCATATCTCAAAATATTTTGTTACAATTTTATCATTTTAGAGCCCATAATTTTACATAGATTCATACTGGTAAATACTATTGACTTAAACTTTTGTATAAAAACATATAAACAATTTAGAAAATAGAGACAATATGGTAAAACTGTAACAACATTTATATACTGAATTCTCTTTAAGCTGTTACTTTTTTTTCATTTTCGGACCATTTTGAATTGATTTTGATGATCACAATTCTGTAACATGTCACCAATATAAGCTGCCAAAAATTTTTTTTGTATTAAAGCAATAGTTGCAAAATAAATAATGAGTTACATTGCTTTTGTTACAATTTTACCATGTAGACACTGCTTGTTACTATTTTATCACAGCCTTAAATTTAGTACAAGTCAAAGTTCCTTTTAAAAAGATATTTTTCTTTAAATCGTATCTAAAAAAATCTCTATGACCCCTCAAAAATAATGAAATTCACAAATTAAATTGTTACTTTTTATCATTAGAGGACCATGCAACTACGAAAATCAGTATTTGGGATCCCTACCCCTTTTTCCCCGAAATGCTTCCCAAATTGGTAGAAGGGATTATAAGGGCAAAGGGAGCTTATTACTTTTTTTATCATTTTTAGGCCCTGAAAATAAAGGTTTATATCTACTGACTTACTGATCCTTATGTTACGTATTTAGTATATTCAGAAAGGTGAATGTATGCAAGGAAAAAGACTTTGAAAAAAATTGCCAGTTTGAACATGGTTTAAATGTTTTAAATCATGCAAAAAATGGCTTATGAACATGTCCAGAACGATTTGCATAAACATCATTTCGATTTGCAAAAATGCTAATTGCAACCTGCTAATTCAGACCCTGTATAATTTAACATAGAACAGTCATTTCATATTTTTTTATTCTTATTTTCTTAAAGATCTTATTGCTTGCAATCATTCCCCTTACCTTTTTCTTTCTCTTATTTCTTTTCGAAGTATTTTCGTTTGTAAACTTTTCTAAACTTGGGAGTTCATCAGTATCAATGCACTTCTGAATAATTGATTTAAATCGCTCCTCGTCCTCATAAGATGCGCATAACACATTTTCAATTATTTGGTCCAAATCGCCTTCAGATTCCAGATAACACTTCTTTATATCCTCTTTTTCTTTTTCACTGTCTTTATATTCGTTGTGAAATGTGTCAATATCTGCCTTACTAATTTTTTTAAACAGAAGTCGCCAATATGATTCCCAGTCACGATCCTGTGTACATATATCGCTTTCATCCAACAATTCTCCCGTCTCATCGTAAACAGCACGCTGCTCTGTGTTACTTAAAACAGAGTGAATTTTTGTCAGAATTTGAAATTTGATAGTATTGTTTTCCTTGTTTTCACTTGAAGCTCGATCAGGGTGACATTGTAAAGAAAGCTTATAATAGGCTTTTTTGATTTGTTTGCTGTCTGCCTCTTTTGTTATACCAAGCACTTCATAAAAACTTTTGCTACCAAAATTCTTTTCAACCTCATCAAAGAATGTCATTTTTATAAAATACTGAAAAATAAAATGATATTAAAAATAATGAATCAATGGAAAGAGGAAAAAATGATAAAATGTGCAATATTTATTAAAAGGTTTTAAATTCCACTTGATTTTTACCTCCACTGCTTTCTTTCTTTTAAAAAACAAGTGAGCAAAAAAGAATACAAACCAATGCCTGAGTAAAAAATAAACGTAAAAACTCAAAAAAACAGGGCTCACACAATTGTAACACAAGCAACCAATGTACCAACCCCATAGCGATCTTCAAAATTATACCGTGGATTTTTTACAGGACTAGGTAACCTTTCAGTTCAAATATAATGCAAGGGAAACACTTTAACAGATATAAACCACATTTTTAGTTTCCAGTCGGTAGCTCGGTCAGTAGAGCATTCGACCTACAAAAAATACATGTTTTAATCATGTGGGATGCCTTCAATGTTAAAAGTATTTTTAATTATAATGCAATGCTTATTTGTAACTTAGAGCCTATTTGGAAAATCTTTAATTAGTATGCAAAATATGCTTTATTCATGTCATAAATATTCAGAATATTATTTTTATGTCCATTACCTATTTTCAGGATGCGTTTCCTACTTGTTAGAATAAAAATTAAATATAAAAATGGGTAAAAATTTTGATCAGTACTTAACGGATACTGACCGGTTTTGATGTTGTACTGTAAAATACAACGCCAAAGGTCAAATGTACAGACCAAGCTTGAGAGGTCTGTGCCCTTGACCTTGTGCCCTTGGGTTGTCAAAATGTATTTGGTAATGTTCTTATATTTGCATCATGGTCAGGCCACTAATTAAACCGACATCTTGATGAAAATAAGGTCAATCCATTTCCAAAGATGTGATTTAAGGATGTTTTGTTGCTGCAAAATTGATCCATGATGCATTGAGCCTTAGTTTTACCGATGTCATTAAAAGTTGGTCCTTGTAAGACAGTTGAGTGGTTGCTGTGGTTGCTAGAAAACTTTAAGATGTTCAGCTATAACATTTAAACATTCGATTACAGTATTATACCACTATATATATATATATATAAAATTAAAAAAATTATCAGTTTAATCTTTAAAAGAATACTTATATATACTTAGAATATTTTGAAGTATCCATCCAACTCGGCGAGTCCAATGCTCATCATGTCAATGATGCTGTTCGTGTTTTTCGGCCTTTCGAAACTGAACATAATTTGGTATCAGTGGCTCATCAGGAACAGTTGAAAGAAAGCAATCTAACTACGATTTGAAACAGTCTACGCTGCAATCAGACAGGTTGCGTATTGCCTTTGGTAGACCATTAAACAATCGTACTGTAGCTTAGCATTTTGACTTTATTCTTAGTGTTTTTTGTCATCAAATAAAATCATTTTAAGCCTTCAGAAAGTTTATCTCAAGCAAATTAAGTTACCAATTTTAGCTGACTCATATAAAACCGCCATTTTGTGTCCCTTTGGAATTCTTACTATTAGTGCTAGGCCATATGAACTTCTGTATCATCAGCAATATCAAAATCCACATCTGTTGAAAATGAACTTTGAGGAGAAAGGATGGTAGAATTAAGCACAGGAGGTAAGTGGTGTAACAATATATTTTTGCCCACGTGGTAGTCTAATGAACTAAACTCATCATTTTTCCCTTTTTGATATTTTTGATGAGAGAAGGGAAAAAAAGCGAATAATACAGGGCAATGGGGCGAAAGCAGGGAAGAGCAAATCTTGTTCTTTTTCGTGAGGATTTAAACCTCCTAATCTTACTTGAATTTATTCCCTCTGGCTGTTGTGCATAAACAAACAATGATGGTAGCTATATAATCAGGAAGATCAGTGTTTGTAAAAAGGCCTTTTAGAAATATAATGCTCACCACTTACAACTTAAGGTAAACATTTTTCCCTTGGGGGTTCCACAGACTGACCTATCTTTTACGGCGCTCTAGTTTATTATTTGGGGAAAAGGAAAAAAATCCAGGCTTGTTTCCCTTCATATTATGATTGGAACCTAAACTAAAGAGAACACAACTAAAGCGGCATCTTCTTTCACAACTTTCCCGCAATTTTTAGTACGCGCCAGTTCCACACAAAGTCGGGCTTTATACAAAAGTCAGGCGAAATTATTTCTCTGGTTTCGTTTTCGCCCTACGTGGTGCATCTATAAAAAAATGACCTATTGAAAAGTTGGACATTTTTTAAGTATTTTATTGGTAAGCAATAAATAAATTATTTACGATAAAAAAAATAGAAACATTTTACCTTAAGTATAAAAAACCCACTGTATTGCAAAAAACTGCGTTTTAGTTAGCTTTGTAGGGCGTTTTTTATCAGGATCAGAAAAATAATACGTTTCTTAAGAATAATTTTAAGAACAACAACCCTATTTTAAACAATAGCCTTAGCGTTAAACAAAAAGGGACAAACTCTTGTGAAACTAGTAACCTTTATTTGCAACGCTTTACAGTCAAAAAAATGTGCAAGTAAGTATCGACTTACTTTTTCAGTATAGTTGTTTTTCGTGAGTTTTTTTAAGAAACCAGTCAAAAGACACCCAACAAAAATTGGTTAGCTAAATCTGTTTCTACGTCCCTGCACAATTTACAAACTAGAGTACCATAGAATATCCTTCATATGTGTTGTCAGAAGGTCAAAAGAATGAGCTTGAGGTTGGTCAATTAATTTCTGTTCACATGCAGACGTGAAAGTTTCCCCACTCAATCAATCAACATGCACTCATTTTTGTGTCTTTTTGATATGACTATGAGAGAAAACGGCGCGAAAAATGTCCTGGTATCGTTGCTTAATATATGGTCAGATTATGCGAACGCGCCCCTGGGAACGAGGATGGAGAATAAAATTTAGCGAATTTCGCTAATTTTAATATTATTTGCAACATACAATCAGCTTAATTAAAGTTTTCACCTTCTCGAGTCCCTAGAAAATGTTGAAATGCCTTACTCTGGTTGGTTTTTATTTCTGCCTAAAGTCGGTCAAAATCGTCAATATTAAAATGCCCTATTTTCTGTGGTTTTATTCCAATCAAAGTCGGGCCAAAAGATTCGCCCTACTTTTTAGTGTAGTGCCGCGTTTTGTAATAAATGGCTCATTTTGTAATACCTGTTGCGTTTTGTATTGTAATCAATTGGCTCATTTTGCAATAAAGCTGCTTTTTGGTGAACTAACTGATGAAATTAAATGTTTTGGTGATTTTTGTGCTGAAATTCATATTTCTGGTGCACGTTCTAGTGAAATCACATGTTCTGGTTCTGGTACGTTGGAACCGATTTTTGCGGTGAATGTTCTGGTGAAATCTAGTGTTCTGATGATTCAGATGATGGAAGTGATGCTTCGGGTTACAGCATCCTGGTGAAATAAAATGATGTGGTAATATGTCATTTGAATTGATGATTCTAATGCATATCTTCGTAATAGTAATACAATATTATAACTTGCTGGTGTTTGCCCTCACAAGATCGCAATCTCGTCCCAAGAGCTCCTTTTTCGCTTTCTGATCGGTCTGTACTCGAGCAGCACTACCTAGTACGGACCAAAAAGCAGTTTCTGAATTATTCAACGTAGAATTTGTCATATTTTTACTCTCTGGTAAAGGGTCTAAACGAATAGTGCCGCACAACTCTAAACCTGCACATATATGAACACTCGCCTATTTTACTTAGATATAGTATTAGATCTTTTCTAGATTTTATTTGTGGTGTGATTAATTTTGATTTATACGTAGTTTGATCATCATTCTCAAAATTTTCATAATAAATACAAAATCCACTCTCGTTCCCAGGGTATTTTGCCTCTAACTTTGATCGCTCCGTAATATCTGTTCTGGGACCAACGGACCCTGGGGACGAGGAAGTACAAAATCGCCAGTTATCAAAGCGTATCTTCGCCATTTCCACTTTTCCATATAATAAATTTTTTTCGTCGAGGCTTCGCCCATGCGCGTAAAAAATCAAAGCTAAATTCCTACGGCAAAGCATCTATTCAATTTTTAACATATATTTCCACTTCGTTATTTAGCCATGGAATTTTATTAAAAAAATTATGGAATCAATTTCACAATTAATATAGCACGCTGTCTTCGTGTCTCCAGTTCTCTTCAAGCATTCCCAGCTTTAATGACACACTTATACACAGGGTTCTAGATGTGCGGTCTATAAAAGGCTATTATTCCTATATTTCTGATGTCTGAATATCGATACACGTAAAAAGGTATATCGAAAAGGTAAGTATAGTAGTAAGGTAAGAAAAGTGTAGTAGATAATTTGTGTAAAAAATTACAATACAAAAATTAACCAAAATGCGTACGCGTTATAAACAACAAGAAGTTTTAACCTAATATCGGCTTATCCACAAATTCTATGAAACATTGATGAGGCACAGTGAAGTCGCAAGGTGCTTCAACTAATTCCAATATCAACAACCTGTTATGGCCAATATTTAAGGCGTTCTTGGGTACAAATAAGGTTTTTTGCGGCCCTTTAACCTGCCAATATCTGCCAATGTTGAAATCATTTATATAAATTTGTCCCTTCGTCCAACCATTCATATTTATGTAGGTATCTGCGATGCTTCGTATTTCAAAAGAAGCAAAGTAAAACATGCCGCTATCCATATTACGTTGTAAGAAGCCAGTACTGTAAGACATATCATTTGCCAATCTATTTATGTTTTTATCGTTCATAGGAAACATGTTCCAATTTTTTATTGCTTCATTGTTAATATATACATTTCCCAAAATCCCCTTCGCATCTGGCAGATAATGGATACCCTTACTGGCGTACGCCACACGCCCTTGATTTTCAACTAATATTCCAAGTTTTTCACCACTAGAAATGGATACATTTACGGCGCCACGTGGAAAAATAACTTGAGGGTAATCATCAATATAGATAGTAGATCTATCGTGAACCTTTTCAATAAAAAGATCTATGACGTTTACTTGGCGGTATTTCGATGGTATGAGAGCCTCATAAAGTAGAAAACCATACGATTGATTGACTGACTCGAAAGTTAAAGGATACTTGTACGTAACAGGGGGACCTTTCGGATAAAGTTTTGATATAGCTTCTTGAAGTGTTAAGGCAATCTTGATAGAAAATTTTCCATAACGTGCTTTTTCAGTGGCATTTGGAACGGGCTTTAAGGTTTTGGTTGTGTACTTTTTTATTACCTCTCTTAGTGCGTAATATTTCAATCTTGGATCCCCAGCTTCAGATAATGGAGCATCGTAGTCGTAGGAAGTAGGTGAAATTAAAAACTCTCCTTTCTTGTTCATATCCGCGCCATTCATAAAGCCAAAATTTGTGCCACCAATCAACATGTACAAATTAACTGACGCATTTAAGAATAGAATTTGATCGAGATGTTCTGCTATCTTGATTAGATCTCTTGTTTGGTGTGGTTGACCCCAGTAGTCTAACCAACCGGTGTAAAATTCCGAATTAACTAAAGGTCCGTGTGGTTCATATTTCCGTTGTTGCATAAAGGCCTCTTGAGCAGTTATTTCTGTGCCAAAATCAATTGTTTTATAAAGACTCGGTATGGTTCCGCACTGTAAGTAGTCATCTGTGTACCCATCAGTGGTAAACATAACCACATCATCTCCTAGTATGCTCAAGAAGATCTGTTGTAACTGTTGCATATAAAGTTTATCACACGCATAATAATTTCCATACTCGTTCTCAATTTGGAAAGCGATTATAGGACCGCCATTTTTATACAGTTTGGGTTTCAACAGATTTATTAGAACATTAAACCAGTTTCGTACATACTCCATGTATCTTATGTCTGAGTGCGTGCGCATCTGTAAAGTAGGATCTCTAGCTAACCACCACGGGAAACCACCAAATTCCCATTCTGCGTCAATATAAGGCCCAGGACGTATGATTACAAGCAAGTTATATTTCTCTGCTAAATCGATAAAGTGTAGTAAATCTTTATTACCGTCAAAGTCGTATTGTCCTGGTGTCTCTTCATGAACGTTCCAAGCAATGTATGTTTGTATTGTATTTAACCCTAATGCCTGTGCTTTTTGTAACCGATCTTGCCAGTGTATTCGTGGAATACGAAAGTAATGTATTCCACCTGAAATGTAACGAAACGATTTACCATCCTTTAAAAATTGGTTATTTTTGTAATCGATTACAAACGATTTTTCTGTATTATGTAGGTGACATATACTGATTACAATTAACTGTGAAAAAAATATTGCTAAACTTGCTTTTAAAGATGGCATTTTACTTCGCCAACGTATCAAATCGTTCTTGCTTGCTATCAACTAGGTGGATAATATTTTTATCCTCCTTATCAAGTAGTATACACACAAAATGGTTCACCTCCACTAGGAGAAAACGAATCCACCTTTCAGGGTATTTCTTTGAAGTTACTCACTGTGGAGGAGAGCTGTTCATGTTTGTTTTCGAAACATTGAGTTTCTACTTCACTTTGTTTACCGTTAATTCAAAACTTGGCCATCAATCCATAATAATATATCTTATATTTAGTTTATATCTTAGATGTTTATTTTGTTTCTAAATAATGTGCAGAAGGCGTAATGTATATCCCATTTGAGCTACGGAAGCCGTGCGAGCACAATAATTTAGCCTCATTTTGTTCCCTTTTACGTTTTTTTTCCTGAAAGTTCGCTCTGTAAATCAAATGTTTATATGAAAAATTTGGGTGTTTTTGCTGCTATGGAGCTCTATAATTGTGTTTAGGAGCAATTGCGGCAATATGAGTACCATTTAGGCTACAAAAAACAATCGGAGGCAAAAGTAATTATCTTTTTTTAAGTGTGTACCACAAGGCCCCCAGTAGTTCGGCAGGGGAACCCTCTTTCTCTTTTCCATAGACTAAAATTTTTATTCCGATTTTATAATTTCTGACATATCGATATCGAAAAAATAAGGGTTGGACTTGGCCCGTAGTTGCTTGCTGTGCGTTTTTACTTTTAACTTAACTTTTTTAAATTAATCCGTGCTCTTTGTCGCAACGTGTTGCAGTGTCCTACGTTCATCGGTTCTCTGGTTAGTCTTTTCGTTCGCTGTCGGTTCTCTGGCCGTTCTTTAAAGACTGGCTGTTTTAGTCCTTATGCCATGAAACATTCGATAATGCACAGTTAAATCTACGAAGATACTTTAGCTGATCCGAACTAAACAAAACTCTGACCAGCAAATGCATGTGCTGATGAAAATTAGTAAAGATTTTGATCAGTACAAAATATTAGTCACTGACCTAAAAATTGGTGACTTATTATCGACCTTTTTTACCGATAAGGTATTGGGGAGGATGCTATACAGCATCAGCCCGCCATTATAGATTTATCTCCAGCAAATCATGGCGTTAGATCGCATGGACGATAATTTCAATGCAGAAGGCATTACCGTTGTGCTTATCCGGGCAAAAAAACCTAAGATTTCTC
Organism: Hydractinia echinata; assembly: GCA_030067915.1. Classification (NCBI taxonomy): domain Eukaryota; kingdom Metazoa; phylum Cnidaria; class Hydrozoa; order Anthoathecata; family Hydractiniidae; genus Hydractinia; species Hydractinia echinata. Next base: position 3,141,464 of record JASGCC010000018.1, read on the forward strand.
TCGTCTTTTTCATCATAAAATAGGTGCCAACGTGTTATCCACATAGATCGTTAGAAGTCTTCAATGATAGTTCAAGGCGAATGTCTTTCTTGTTTAATTTAAATTCGAATAAACTTTAGTACAGTTAAATTAATAAATACTAAATAAAATAATGTGTAAATAAATATGAAACATATGAACAAAAATGACACTTCAGACAAAGTATCTTAGAGACAAAACTTTTAGCGAGTCATATTGCGGCAAACAAAATTTTAGCTATCCACACACAAGGCAAATTTCGGCAGATTTGCATAGCAATTTTCGATAAAATCGTCCATTTTGTGTAGTAGTTATTTCTTTCACATAGTAGCTACGGAAATACGACACACAGTTAGAATAAACCTTTTCAAATCTTTCGGGTTGGTACATTTTCCATACTTCCAATAAACCTCGTCCCTAGGACTTTTTTTTCATCCTATAGAAATTTCTATCTAAGCTAGTTAACTTTTAATAAAACATTTATAAGCACAAATTCTGAAAAACCGCCCTAGTATTTTTAAACATTTTAAAACATCATAATTTACTAATAACAGCAAACTTTTGAGTCCTCATAGCGTATTTTTCACATGTTAAATACCACGACCGTTTAACGCAGACTTTCACATCTCTCAGTTCAAAATCAAAACATGCTACTTCCAAAATATCGAAGTATATGCGTTTGATGTCTTGCGACACTATAGAGGTATCGTTACTTAAACATTTTAAAAACGATCGGTCGCACCCGCAAAAACTTATCGTAAAAGGGCGCCAATTTAGTAAATTGTATCGTCTTTTCCAACGAGGAATGCTATATGGACACTGGTCGTGTTCTTTGCAGCAGTTATCTACATGCTTCGTGATAGTAAAGTTCGATTCTCCACCTTCTGGTGTTGGAGCAGAACCATAACCACACCAGCGAGTTCCTAAATAAAAAAAATTTAAAAAATCCTATCAAATTGTTTTTTAGTTTAGAAGAAATCATGCCGCACGAAAGACATGGAAAAACAGTTTTGCAATTGTTAGAAACATGCAGCCTCGTACTCCCAGGTACTTTTTTCTCTTCTCTTAACGGTGAGAGACAAAAAATCGTGATCGTCGTGGTTTTGCCTCTTCTTTCTATGGTTCTGTCAATTAAAAATAGAGAAAAAAGCATGAGAACGTGGTTAAAGAGCGCGCGAAATATAAACAAGAGCATAGAAACCAGCCAACATTCGAAGTATACACGTTCGAAGTTACCTTGCCATATAAACATATTCTTTGCAGCGCAACAGACCAAAAAAGATGTTACCACCAACAAATATCTAATCATGGTGAATTGCCTAAGATTTAAAAATATAAACAAAATACAAATATGGATTTATCGAAGTTCATAAGCTTCGTATTGAACAACAATAAAACAATAACGAAATAATCCGGACACCCTGCGACCTACTCACTTGGTAATATATGGCATCAACTTCTAAAGTCCTGAAAATGAATAAATGAGCTAGGTTGAACTCTGTTTGTAGTAATAGACGTTCATTCACAAGATAAAACATTGAACAATTACCCTGTTCACACAATCTTCATTCAACTTGTAATGGTACGATTTTAATTTGAGCCAATGAAATTGTTTTTTTCGTTCGATAATTAATGAGCTTTTAGACTTTACATTTTTTTTTGAGTGGTCTGATATCGTGATGTGGCTACGTTCGTACTGGGGATCAAGATCCATTTTAATTGTGGCAAACGATGCAAGCATTTTAAAATTAAAAGCCATCTTTTATATCACAATTGCTATATGTCTGAATTAATGCAAAACTATGCGAGATTAATAAAATAGCCATTTTTTCTTTTTAATCATGAATTACCCTTCGACAAGTGAAGCCCTCGTTATCTGGAAATTATTTCCTTTTAATTTTAGTCAGATTCAGTCAAAAGTTTTTGATATTCTTGCGTTCGTTCGTTCTACACGCAAAAACAAACGCAAGAATATTTTTAAGAATATAAATACGATTGTGATATTTTGAAATTAGAAATACTATAAAAGTACTAAAAAAATAATTTTTTGAAAAAAAGCTGGTAGATAAAGTTGCTTTTGAAATATTCGTTTTGTAGTGATAGAAAATAATAAAAAAGAAATAATGAACCACCTTTTAAAGCGGCTTTATGCTAGTTTGTTTGTTTAACAAAAATCGCGTCATGTGTCCTCTGTATTCGTTTTCTGTTTTCTTAGGTAATTTTAACATATCATAACAATTCAATGTTATCTAAATACTAGTCGTTACCCGTGGAAAAATCCCCGGGGTCGTCCGTCTTTAAATTACACGCTATCGTGTTGCACGACACTTTTCTTGCGGACAGTCAGACAAATACAGCTATTATTATAGAGACGTAGATAAGGAGTAACTGTTGTAGTTTGTCGTAATAATGGAACAACACTGCGCATGATAAGGCGGCACGCCTAACCAACACGTATGTGTTAAAAAACCGCCATATATGGCGGGGAACAACGGTTATACGCATGCTGCTGCTACCTGCTCGTTTGAACAACGCTTAACAGTCAAAGATTTAACTTGGTATCCACAAATAGATTCAATAAATTTTAAACACTCGGGTTAAATATATTTTCAAGTGCACGAGAAAACCCCTCTTTGCGATCAGTTCTTATGTTTTTCAAAGATAGAGGGACTGACAAAGTGTTGGCATTGTGACCTACAGTTGACTCTTCAATTAGCGTTACAATCACTTTTTTGTCTGCTAATTATTATTATTTGGGGGTATCATTTTTCTGCTTGAATTTAAGAAGAAGTAGTTTACCAGAAGCCTTTGGCCCGCGAACTTAGCTTTCCGTAAGCTTAATTCAGCTTAGAGGAAGAAAAATGCTCAAATCGACAATATGATGAAAATTTAATTATAAAAAGACAACAGAAAGCACTGAAATGGATGGAGAAAGTTAAGTGCGAGCTGATGTAATAAAAGAAATCTTAAAAGTAAAACCCCTGCCGGTTAATTAATTGAGAATTTCCGGTAGCAAAGTTCATTTCGTGCAAGGAAAAACTGTCCGCTAATTGTTGTCTGTTATTTAAAGAGTCTTTGACCGTGATTTTACCAGTACAGTTACTTTTTGTCCATTGATTAGACGTGTCCGCTTTTAAAGTAAAAATTTTCCGAAGCACACTACAGCGCTGTTCAAACACTTCTATTTGTTGTTTTTGAGAAGACTCGACAGTTTCAGAAGGAAGGTTTGCTAAGTGTAGAAGTGCTCAAGTGATGGATGTGAGGTCTAAAGATTGCTAAGCTAACTGCTTAATTTTTGGCCCGTTTTGAGGCCTAGACTAAAGCCCACTAAACATATGTCCTTTTAGAAAGTTTTTTATGAAAAAACGACTAGGATTTCCCAGTGAAAAGGAAATTTTCGCAAAATTAACAAAAACTCGAGAAATTCGCTAAAATTAATTTCGGCGAAAAGTAATTCCATTACGGTATTTGTGTCTAAAAACGTGATCATTGCTATTTCCACAATATTCGCTATTCTTTTGCTTTGCCGTTTTCAAGAGTAAATCCTATTTGAGTTCTCTCTCTCTCTCTATTAATAGACACTCTAAATAACTTCATCTCCAGGGTTCTTGCCTTTTTGACATTACGACCAGCTGCCAAAAAAAAAGAGCTGAGGCTTTGACAAGAGGTAACAAATCCTGGGGACGTGAATGTACGCTAAAAAGGTACATGTTTTTATACAAGCAAGTAATTTCATATCAGAGGACGGGATATGCTTATGTGAAAAACACAATCAGGTTTAAAGTATGGTTACGTTAACCCTCGTCCCAGGGTTTTTGCCGTCTTCTCTCATCAAAAAGACAAAAAACCTGGGGACGAGGGTGCTTACATTATGTTTATTGTAGAAAAAACAAATAGACTCAAGCATTGCCTTATGGGTTAAATGAAACGGTCTTGTTTTTAGCTTTACAAATCAGCGACAAAAGTCGAGGTTAATCGCAATTTCAGACAGTGCAATAATTTTACTTATAAAATCTAGCTCAAGTAAGGACGAACAAATTGGTATTATAAAGTGAAATTTATTGAAGTCGTATTGAAGTCGTTAATCTGATTTTGTCGGGAGAATTTTTCGCGAATTTCGCATTTTTCGTCATTTCTCAAAATTTATTGCCTGTAAATCACTCAATTAGCGAAAATACAGTGCTGCAAAATTTTTTTATAGATACAATCCGCAAAAATAATCAATCATACTACGATATACTAAATAGTGATACCGAAAAGAAACTCAATTTTTGCCAAGGATGTTGAAAAAACCACGGCTACCGCGGTTTCCAGCATATGACAAAAATATTTTTTTTTTATGCATATCAAGCAATCGCGAAAATTAATTTCCACAGAATGTCAAAATCTGTTCAATTAGCAAAAATTAATTCTTGGCAAATAAATTTTTTTTAAATCGCAAAAGATCAATAAAAAGATAGCCTAGTTAACTAAGCTTTCTTCTTCGAGTTGATAAATGAGTTTCTCTTTTCCCACCTTAACTACTCCGATTTCCCGGTGGTAAGAAAAATTACGCTGGGTCTCCTGGCTAATAAAAAGATGGTTATAGGATGGATCATTGCCAAAAGTGAGGAACAGAATAAGATTTTTGCAATTTAGTCTCTACAATTTACCACTTGTTTCTATCACAAAGCAAATTCTTTCATTAAGCGTACCCTTCTCCCTGAATAAGCACAGTTTCTGAAAACCGTGAAATTATTTAGGCGCACTGTAGATTCACGGTCAGACCAATAAGGTCACTACGAATATGTTATCGGACCGGGATACAGTCTAAAAAGCAACTACACATCTCTTCATTTGTGAGTTTTTGTATTTTAATTAAATTAATATCAAATCTTGTCTGGATCTTAATATCTACGCAGCATATATGCAAGGATACATAGACGGGGATTTGCATCACTGATCTTATCTTTGATATCATTCGAAGCCGAACAGGAGTGGCTGCGATGTATAAAACATCTCCCATTTTTTTTATCGTCCCCTATTCTAAGTCATTCTTTTTTGTGTGGACAGTCTCTTGTTGCAGCTGATACAGCTGACCAAGCTGGTCTTGTGACAACGAATCCATATTCTCCTTCTGCAGGTTTTTGCCAATCTCTGAATCACTTAATTGCAGTTGGTTTTCAAGAGTCATACAATAATTCTAAGAATATAAGAATATAATCTTTATAATATTCTCAATATCAAAAAATCGACAATAATACTTACTTTAACCTTATTCCTAGCAGGCTATTGGCTTACCTTAGCGGGAATAATTTTCGCGTGGACTTAATTACGCGAATCAGCTATTTTTAAAATTTTTGCAAGGATTTATTTTCGCGAGTCAAATTTGTTCAGACTATGTATTTTTAACCAAACTAAGAAAAAAAATTCAATTCATACTTCAAAAAAAATTTTTTTGTGGAATTTTTCGAGGATTAATTAATTTTACTCATTTCCACAAATTATTAAATTCGTAATTTTTCGAAATATTTTTCGTGGACTTAATTTCCGGGAAATTTAATGCATGCAAGAATTAACCTTCTTAAGGTAACCAACAACTTTTGAAGAAGAACATTTTTTTGGTTAGATATTCTGAGTTAGACAATAGTGACAACAATGCAATAAACAATCAACCACAGATCAGGAATACTGTGTTGTGTTTGCAAATGAAAGAGAAGAATAGAATGATTCCAATTGGAATTTCCTTCAGGAGAAAAATTTTGGTGGGAAGAGAACTGGGCGGAAAGTAAATTGGGCGGTTTTCCTTTGGAGGAGAGCAAAAAATATTAAAATTGGTGGAAACTTAATTTAGCAGAGAGCAAAAAATAAATAATTTCGGCATAAATTTAATTTGGCAGACTTTAAGAAAAAATCCACCAAATTTTCTTTCCATCAAAATTTCAAAGAGTTGGATAGACCCAAGTTGTCTGGTATTTATTTTCAAGTTCTCGAGGTCTTAGGAGTTAATTTTGTCTGTTTTTTATCGATTTTGCTGTAATATTTCAACACACAAAAAGGAAATCCTCAGGTAAATTTAATGAGTAAACTATGAAATAATGTTTCATAATTTGCATAATTTGAAATAATTTCAGAAATGTTACCTTAGGGTTTTGTATTTTTCTAAAAAATTGCAGTATTTGAGGTTTTCAAGGATATATCTAACTAAAGTTTCGCGACACAACAGAAAATTTGTTATAAATATACACGGTTTGTTGAATTTACTAAAAAAAAAGAAATAAAAGGATGAAATATTTTAAATCATTTTTGCTGTCTGCCCCACTAATCAATTACATTCATTGCATTTAAATTTTTCAAAATCTCTTGCAATATAAAAATTTATGAGAATTTCAAAATCCTGTCATTCGCAAAAATAAGTACTGTAACACAGTACTTTTAAGATATGATTTTTAATATATATATACATATAAAAATTAATGTAAATTTTTACCTTCCACTCCTTTATAAATTCATATGCTTGTAACTGATTAGCGGTTTTATTTCGACGAAATTCATCCTTGGCATACTCATCACCAAGGTTTTTTAACTCAACAGGTAAACAGCGATGAAGTTTCAATACTCTCCTATATAGACGTTGAACCATAAACAGTCTTGGGATTGCTTTTTGCTGCATTTAGCGTATTTTCTTTACAAAACTAATATAAGAGAAATAAAATATGTATCGCTTAGAAAGAAAATTTAAAGAATAAAAAAAAATGAGTCTGGGAAAAACAAATGCGACCAATGCGTTTTGAACATGATTAGCATATTTATTTTCAGCTTCATAAAGTTAAGGTAGAGTTATAATGTCTGATTTTGTTGTTGATAACAAATAGAACATTTTATTGGAAAAAAATATGCAAATCTTTGAAAACTTATGTTAACAAGTCGAGGATGAAACAACTAATGCTACCACCTGTTTCCAAGTTATTTGGTGTTGAAGATTTAAGTGGATTGCAATGATGATATTCTTAGCTACCTTATTGGTATAAAATTTGACGCGTATAAATTTTAGCACTTTTTCGCGCAAAATTCTAAAAATGCGCCAAAATTTATACCAATATTAACGCAAATGGTATGTGCAGCAAAATTAGTATTTTATGACATTTATTTAGTGAAAATTGTTCATATTTGTTGAATTTGTTAATATCAAGAGTTGGTATAGTGCTAACAAAAATTCTAACTTTCTTGCCATGCGCCAAAATTTTTACCATTATTACATGCAAATGGTATGTGCGCCCAAATTAGTAAGCGCGAAATCGCGATAAAAGTAGGGTGCGCCAAAATTAGTACGCACCAAATTTTATACCAATAAGTAAAACAATTATATACGTCAGGTGCAACCCTATGCAATTAGGTCACATATATATATATCTTATATTATTAATACGAACAGTTGGACTGTAACTGAAGATACTGAACCAGGCTAAAGTTCGTTTTTTTCTTCCTAAGGAATGTGCAAATTCGAAAAAATAAGTCTATATAATTTGTTTATCAGCTATTTAAACATTATGTAATTACAAAGATTGACGTCAATAATATTACTAAAATTAATGAATCCATTGAAATGTACTTTTAAATTTGAGGCCAAATAACTTGGAAACAAGTGGAAATAACTGAAATAACTGTGGGTACCTTTGGACCATTTCCTAAATCTGGGTCAACCCACTTGTTTCGGAACAGACAGGTTGTGGACTTTATCAAAACAACTCCAAACCCCAATATTTTTGGGCCAGTGTTTAAAGCTCTAAACAATTGTGGAGTGTTTACAAATAATAAAAAACACCAAAGTTTATGTTTACGTCATGTTGCTACCATCTTGTATTTGTCTTTTATTTCTTGTCTGTAAAGTGTAGTTAAATATCAGTAGTAATTATATTATTTAAGGGTTTTCATGAAGTGTTGCATGTTATATTATAGAGAACAATTATGCGCACTTTTTCACATCATAATGTATCAAGAGCTTAAAGAGTAAAGGTACAAGTTGCAGATAAAATCAATAATCTTATATATATTCCTAAAAATCTATAAATTAGGCTAATAGATAATTTGGCCTATATTTTCCTTCTTTCACATATACGGAACTTTGTAAGCATTCACAACTCCCCATACAGGGTCATCATATTTTATTCAGCATATATTTTTTATTGTTCATCTTCCCAAGTGGATTTTTCCACAGGCTATTTCTCAGCTAGTTAAAATAGTTAATTGTTTTTTTAGCTGGAGCAAATGAGACATATAACATCCTCTTAGTAATTGATACAGTCAGCATATTGTTACATTAGGTGTAGCTATGTCCATAGAACATACTCTTCAAAGGGGATTAACTGAACCAATAAAAAGAAAACCTGATAAAAAGACAAGAGGGAGTCCACGCGCCGTAGATTAGTGGTTATAGCTCTCGTACTCTGTGCGGGAGACCGGGGTTCGATTCCTCTTGACGGCGATTCAACATGGGCGAGTGAATGTTACCATAGCCCCGGGTTAACCCAAGCCATGTGAGGAAAATTGGGGAGATGGCACACTGTGTGGGCCGTTGGATGTTGCAGGGAGTTGTCTGGTAGAGCGCGGGCCCTAATTGGGTCTGCGTAGCTCAAAATGAGCATTAAATACTCTAGGACTCTTTATCTATGCCATGGCCCCTCCTGGAAATAATAGACAGGGTATATATATTCATGACGCCGTAGATTAGTGGTTATAGCTCTCGTACTCTGTGCGGGAGACCGAGGTTCGATTCCTCTTGACGGCGATTCAACATGGGCGAGTGAATGTTACCATAGCCCCGGGTTAACCCAAGTCATGTGAGGGAAATTGGGAAGATGGCACACTGTGTGGGCCGTTGGATGTTGCCGGGAATTGTCTAGTAGAGCGCGAGCCCTAATTGGGTCTGCGTAGCTCAAAATGAGCATTAAATACTCTAGGACTCTCCATCTAAGCCATGGCCCCTCCTGGAATTAATAGACAGGGTATATCCCTCGATATTTGTGAGGCTAGCCATGTAAAATATGCACATCTATCTATCTATCTCTATCCCTCGATATTTGTGAGGCTAGCCATGTAAAATATGCACATCTATCTATATATCTATCCACAAAGTTCTCTATTTTATTTATAAAGTTAATTTATGAAAGACCCCTTAAGAAACAAGGAGATGATAATTCATAGCAAAAAATGTCAAAATGATTCTATGAGATACCACATTTTAACCGCAAAGGTAGCATCAAACTAGTCTGGACTTACCTGAATCCAGAAAAACAACAAAACAACCCTTTCCAGAAATTTGCGGACGAACAAGGAAACCCAAAGCATATGAATACGGCTCGACCCCTGAGCTGTAAACAAAAAGAACGCTAACCGCGGTGGCAAGGAGGAGAAAGTAAAAAAAAGTCCCGAGCGAGATTAAGCTCTCACTGTCCTGTTTATTATTTCAAAACAACGTACAGTGTAAACCATATTCCCTTGATAACCAAATGCAAGTAAAGAATTCCAGTTCTAAGATATTGTAATGGATAAACGAATGCTCCCACACGATGAACTTTCATCATCTACATTTTAGTAATATCTTGGTCTCAAACCTTTTTCTGGGGTCGTCGCTCTTTGCTGATACTGCGGCTTAAAAATGCTGGAAACAAGGTTGTTATATTAGTGTTTTTATTTTTGGAAAACATTTCGGCACTTTTCTTTGACAAAGTTAAATATTATTATTGTTATATTTAAAATATTGTTATATTTAAAGTTTTTAAAAATTATTTTTCTTATGATAAAACCACTCCAGTTATCAGTATTTTTAAAAAGTTTTCTTCAACCTCGTCCCCAGGAATTTTTTCTTCTTCAGACAATCTCGGAAGGCGATTGTCGGAAAGAGAAAAAAAGCTTGGGGATGAAGTTGCGGCTTTTGTTTCACAAAGGAAAAAACTAGGAAGAAGGGTGGTTTAGAACGTGGACGAGACTTTGCGATTTTTAGTCGTTAATACTTCAACCTATGCCTATCACCCCAACCTCGTCCCCAGGGCATCTTGTATCTTTTCTAACATCGGACGGCGACGGTGTTATAGAAAAGAGACAACATGCGCTGGGAACGAGGTTGAAATCACCCAGGATGTATAAAAAAACTGCTTGTACCTTGTTTCTTTTCTGACATCGGGACACCGATGAAAACATCGCTGTCCCCGATATATCAGAAAAGAAACAAGATGCCCTGGGGACAAGGTTGCAACAAATCGGCGGTTCACTGTGTTTTTGGAACGTCATATATAATTATCAAAATTAATTATAAAACATTTAATGTTGCGATCTTCAGCAATATTACCTATATTAATTATTAATTATGTAGAAATTTACTTATTGTCATCGCCAGTGATGCCTTCCAGATATATGTTTATTCATTGTCTTCGAGTTAGAAAAAAATCAATATGTCTGGCAATAGTGAAGTTCTTGACACCGTCTGTGGCCTTCTAATGATGTCCATATATTGGAAAATACGGATTTTTATTTTAAATATATATAAAAACCAAGCCAAGGAGAATGTCATATGACCCAGTGTCTTTCGGTATATGGAAGGATATTTGGTTTTTGTAAATTACAATTGATTTTAAGCTCTCAGCTAAAAAATTCTTCCAGCATAAGTTCCATTGGTAGGGAGACGTTAGCGTGGTAGTGGACACCATCTTTTGTACCTGCGGGATAGGATGCACTGAGTGGGTTTACATCAAGGAGTTGAATCTCAGCGTTACAAATAGCTGCGTTCGCGTACGCGTTGAACAGAAGTACTCTCTATAAGAAGAAATATTGTCAAGTACGAATTAGACTAATGCTATCTCTCAACCTCGTCCCCAGGACTTTTTGTCTCTCATGGATAGGTTTGACAAAAAAGTCCGATATGCAAAAAGAGACAACAGGTCCTGGGGTCAAGGTTGGCTACCAAAGCCTATAAAAACCTCATACATGAAACCTCAAACGCTTGATCTACCCTTGTTTGCAGTGCTCTTACTTCTATCCACATAGCACAGAAGGTATACATAACTTCTGGAAGAAAGTAAACTGGGAACTAGTTGTTTGAAATTGATTCAAGCTATCTCTTGGTATTTTTGTGTTAGCATTTTGTTACAAAATAACGTTCAAAATACCTGGTTAGTGAGAAATCTTCTGAAAGCTCCCATCACTTCTATATTTTGGTGGTGTATGGCAGTTGTGCTTTTCCATATCGCTTTACCACGGTATGTTTGCAACTCTTCAATAAGAGCATCCAATATGGCGCGATATTTGCGAAATGACGTGTTCTAAAAGAACAATGAACTGAAAATCAGAAATAATAACTTTCCAGTTTGTACCCAGACTTCTTAATGAATGAAACAAATAGACTTGACGATTTGTTTTTTTTACAGACGATTTTCACATTCTTGAAAGATTAGGCGATGATAATTGATATAAAATAAAAAGACTATACGACCCAGTTGTCTTCACACAAGCTCGACCCCAACACCTTTTACCGTGGCAAAAAGCGCAGTGCAGTTGAGAAGCAAATAGTCCTGCGGACGAGAGTGGTCTTTACAGAGACCTTACAGGTTCGCATATTTTTTATGTTTAAGTAACATCACGAAACTACGAATTGTTGCGTCGCGGATAGGTTGGAATTTTTCTTTTCAAAAACTTACTTTCACGAAATGGGCACCCAAATTAAAAATCAACACACTGTTCTCATTCATCTCTTCATTATTTACCATTTCTCTAAAATATTGCCGAAGTTTTGATACGCTTACATCGACGTCTTCACAAAAATGACGCTAAAAATAAAATCAAGTAGATAGGTTAACAACGATTTGGTTCTGTTTAAAGTTCTTATGTGGTACGATGGGAGACGCAAAAAGTAATAAGCTACAACCAGTGACAAAAGATTTGATAAAACAGCGGTTTTTTTTTGGGCAGTTTTCAAAGTTAGCAAAAAATATCAACTCGCCAATACTCCCAAGCCAGGAGGCCGCGAAAATGCAAATTATTCATGTACATAGGTACGCTAAGCAGCGGTTAGAATGATCTAGTCGCACTTTCTAAAATACCGTAGTTACAGAATAATTCACGTCAGGTTCCACGAACTGCCGAAATATGAGATATTGTCATGCTGACGTCAGCAACGATTAGCACAGCTTAAGAGTTTTTATTTAACCAAATAATCTAGGACCCAAAGTCCAAAGTCCTCTCTGAACATAGGCAAGTGGACATTGGCAAGGGGACATTGACAAGTGGACATTGGCAAGGGGACACTGGCAAGGGGACATTGACAAGTGGACATTGGCAAGGGGACATTGACAAGTGAACATTGACAAGTGAACATTGACAAGTGAACATTGACAAGTGAACCTTGACAAGTGAACATTCACAAGTGAACATTGACAAGTGAACATTGACAAGTGAACATTGACAAGTGAACATTGACAAGTGAACATTAAAATAACTCTTGTGGTGACGGACTTCAAATAAAAATCAATCACTCACGCTTTCATAAAACCTTTTTGGATATATCCAGTTGTATGTGTTTTTACAGTGATTAAAAATCTTTCTACATATTCTTCTTATCCGCAGTCGATGATAAAAATAATAACTAATTGAGTCTCCATAAATCCACAACAAGCCTTTGTTGTTTGATTTTTCTTTTCGTCTTGTTTTAAATGAACTGCCTATGAAAAATGCGAAATAAATGGTCAAGAAAAGATAACCTTTCTTCTCATTAGTGCGTATATCCAGTCTTAGCCTGTCTTGACATCAAAGAGAATTAACGACTACAACAATATTCTTAGAACTCCAACAATGTTGCAAGAAATATGATTGCAGGGGATTTTATTCAAATCTTACTTCCTAACGAATCAACGTACGGCTGCCATGTTTTCCCATCTTTGGACCACACACCATGGCCGTCCCATATCAGCTTACAAGCAAAACCACAATCCGTATTCGCCGTGATCGCTTGCAGTTCTAAAAACGTAGTTTTAAAGCTGAACTAAAATATATTTTCAATTGTGAGACAGCTCATGACATTAACAAAGTATGATTTCAAGTACTATTAAATATTTAAGATCAAATTTGTTGTTTTTTGGGTCAATACAAAAAGATTTATTTACGACTACATTGTGGTTTTAATTCATGCGTAAAAAATTCTCTTCCTTCCTCCATGTTAAGAAAAAAGAAATTTTATCCAAAAAAACAAAGGAAATAGAAATGATTTTAATTTTAATTTGTAGAACATGTTTATGCTAAAACCCAAAATCCTTAAATGACTGTCAAGTTCTCCAGCAGAGCGGCTACATAAACCACACCTGCAGAGTCTTCTAGTTAAGAGGCACTGTTGTACTACGTACACATAAAAATACAGCTTCTTAAAAATATTACCATTACCTCTGATGTTATACCTAGGCGGAGTGATATTTATCTTCAGTCCAGGTGATATGTATTTATTGATGTAGTCAAACGTATTGGCTGATACATACGGTGGAATTGTCGCGTTATACTTGTTACGAGAACAATGAGCTGAAAGCAAATATGAAATGTGTTTTATTGTGATATATCTGTGAAATAGTTTCTGCACAACAACAAGCATTAGATATTTCGCTCACGATAATTTTGCGCCAGATTGGCTTGCGTGAGAAATCTTTTTTTCTATGTTTCATCTTTCATTGTATGCAAGTGAATGTAAAATAAAAGAAGAGATAACCTGAGCAGGGATATTTTGACGTTTTTTGAAAACTTTGTTTAAATTTTACGGTTAACTCTAACTAGAACGGTGTCCGCTAATTAGAGAGACTACTGTACTACATTTGCGAGTAATAGTGGTGATTTTTGCACACTTGTTAGATACATACATAGAATGTAACTTTGTTGTTGTTTCTCATTCTTTTTAGTTGTCCAAAAAAGAATCTTGACAAAAAAAATATGGAAAACATTTTTTTGTCTGTGTCCACTCTTTCACTAATCATAATAGAACAGCAAGAATCAGAATATTGACACCAGAATAGTAGAATCCTACCTTTTATATACCATTCTGAAGGAGGATCCTTGAATCCATTACACTGAGAATAATCTAAAATAATTTCTACTCCATATTCACCAGGAGTGACTAACAAAGCTAATGCGTCGTAACTTCCGTTCTGCAAATCAAACACTGCTGCGCTCACTACATCTGGTCCACGAAATGACACACGAATCGAATCACCACCAAATGACTTTAACACGCCGTGTCCGGTGTATGTGTCTATACGCAGACGTGTATGTTCACCAGCCGGATTGGCGATGATCTGCGATACATGACTCAATGTCGGGTTGGTTGTATATCTGAAACAAAATTATAAGATTCCCTAAAGGTTCACTAAATTTAGACTACATACAGTTAAAATAGTTTAAAGCTGCGTAGTCTACTTTTCTTTTGATTATAAAAGCCACGACATCAGACCTTTTGACTTTAAAACCAAGGTAAAAATGTCCAAGGTTAGCTTGTCTCTGAAGTAATATGGGTTCAATTCAAGACAAGCACAATTAGATAACGTCTAAAACTCAAAAACTTTTGTTTACTGTACCTAGTGTCTGTCATAAACAATGCTTTTTCCTGGCACGGCTCTAACATTTCCCGCCAAGCAACTCTTTTACTTCTAACTCGACACCAGTCTCTTTTTAATTGCAAGAAATCGACATTGCCAACTCTTGGGCTGACAAATAACCGTCGGACAAATTCGTTTGGAAGCAAAAGCTGTTGTATAGCTAACCATAACAACGAAAGCAATACTAACGCTCCTGATGCAAAAGTTTTGACTAAATGCATGAGAAATAAATATCGGCTCACGGCTGTGCTACACACATTGCGAATTAAAACTCGAACTTTGCTTTATTTTACCATCTTGCGCCATACTATACACTAAAATGAACAACGATAAATTTCATTTCCATGTAAATATACAAATTCTTGTACTGTGGGTATTGCTGTTACTTCACAAATCTAAGACTTTTACTTCTTATTCTAGATTACTATAAGGCTTTCTACTAAAGGTCGCAGTGTGCATGAGGTTTGCACATCTGCTAAAATCTATATCATTCCCACAATGTTAGCAAGTAAAACCATGTTTGAAATTAGTATTGTTACTCAAGCGTGACTGGCTTAATCATAAACATTTCTGTTTAATGGTACACAAATTTTAATGTTATGATTCTAAGCTGAATGTAGTCGAAACCCGCTCTCAAACTTGTGAAAAATCGGGAAAAGAGATTGAACGCATTGCCAAAAATACAGGGAGATAAAGCTTATACATCATTCTTCTGGCTTCCTCTTAATTCTTGCAGACCACTTCTTATGAAATATATTTGTTGTGTTTTAGAGGGAAAAATACGTTCTGATGGCTAAAACTTTAGAACGTTAGTTGCGTATGGCCAAAAATAGTTAATTAAGTTATTTTAAGCGAAAAGATATTATTCATTCCTGGCATTCCTGGCATGTTGAGAACCAGAATAAGAGAAATTTTCTATTTATAGAAATTCACGGTTTTTTTGTATGAAACCAGTTAAAACTTTTTTTTTGTGAGAATAATTTTATCAGAACAATGGGGCATCTGTAAGTTAGAAACAAAAAAATTAAATTCTTACGGCCAAAAAAAACTTTTTACAAGCTCGTGAGCTTGTATTAAAACGCAAATATGTCCCAGAAGAATGGAAATTCTTGCCTCTCTGAGCACCGAAACGGGAGTAGTTGTGTGTTCACTTAAAGTCAATGTTGAAGAATGACTATGCTTAATGCTAAAAAAATTACTACAGGAACCTTAAGGCAAGTAACACTGACTCCGGGGGAAAGGCGCAATAAAAATGGATCATGAGATCAAGGTTGCTGCGTTGTTTCAGTAACCATCATGGTAAAATGATACGACAATACATTTTCAAGTCTGTAAAACTGATATACATTTACACAAACCTTAAAAGGAACACTGTAATGCTAAAGGTTTCCTGAGAGAAGTTAAAACGAAATGAAAAACATGCTTTATCCGTTAATGACAAACGCATCCACCCATCCATTTTTTTGCTCATTACTGTATTTAGTTAGGTCTAACAGAGTTCGTGAATAAAAGCTTTGATCGTCATCAGATTGTCCAATTCTACGTAGGAATTACGGTTTGAGAGCTCCCACTGCGCTATCAACGCTTTCAAGTTGGTTAATAAAAGGTTGTTTCGACTAGCCTGATCAACTTCATATATGCGTCGAGATAACTCAGCTTGACGCATATACTGGAAATTTACATCCCCGTCCCCAGGATTTGTTGCTTAATATAAAAGCCAACAAGGCTTACCTGACGCCTAACATTGTCAACAAGGCAAGAACAATTGGGACGAGATTGAGAAATACAATTTCATAAACTACACAACTTTTGAATGGTTTTCAAGAGATAATTTTACCAAAGAGTTTCGAAAAAAACTAACCTCGTCCCCCATGAGTTACAGTGATACGTCCCGATATCAGAAGATGCCCTCGGGACAATATTGTAACGGAACCTAATAAAGACAATACTGTCCGGATAATATCTTGCTTCTTTCCTGACATCAGAGAGGTAAAAAAACTTATAAAACTTAAATTGAAGTAGAAGACAGAATCTTTGGAAACTACACTCTGACCACTCTCGCTACCGGTCAACTTCGTGGGAAACAAGGCGCTGGGAACGAGGTTGGTTCCTAGTGTTTCTTTTTCGTTCTCTGGTAAGCGACTAGCGCGAAACGTGTCACCATGCATATCAGAAGGGGAGAGAGAGACTCTTAGGACAAGACCCTTTACCCTTTTTTCTACCATCTCATCAGTATCTCTGCTGACAAAACAGACAGAAATTTTATATTTTTAAAATAATTAACATCTCTTGCGATTTAACATATGTTTTGGATATTGTTAAAATAATTTCTCCTTTGTTCTAGCATATTTTTTAAAATTATTTTATCTTAGCAACCTTTTTAGCAACCGTAGCTACATAAAACAAAAACATTCAAATTTTTTATTTATTTGATGATGGTTTATTATATGTTTGTTGGAACAAGGAGATAAAATCGGTAAGTGAACAATAAACTTTATTTTCGATTTGTTTATAGAGTTTCGCAAATAGGTGGATAAAATTCCAATATTTATTTATTGACTCTTTTTAGCGTTGTTTATTTTATGTTTATCAAAACAAACGGAGGTCTAATATTGAAAGATGTTTTTCCAGTTTCTGTTATATTATTAATGCCAGTGTCCTGTTCAAAATGGTTGCCAAATCTTCTAAAAATGCATGAAAAATGTACAGCGGGTAAAATCTCGTAGAAATCGCGTTGAATTTCCTAAAAAAGAATCTTTTACCATTTCTTTAAATTCGATGTTCTTACACCACTTTGCTTTTTTATTTATTTTTTATTCATATACATTTTTTTTTCCCGCTGAAAAGTTCAGATACGCGTATCATAATGTTGGCTAGTTCTGCGACTAATAAGCGTGTTAGTAGTCTCGATTACTTCTAGTATTGTCTATTCGATTACTTCTAGTATTGTCTATTTGTCTAGTAGACTGACCGCATCTTTACATTTAGGACCTTCAGTTTTGGGGAAGGGGGACTGATATTTAGGATATAACCAGACAAGGGAGGTTAGAATTTTGAGATTCTAGGTGGACGTC
The DNA here is from genome assembly GCA_030067915.1 of Hydractinia echinata. Classification (NCBI taxonomy): domain Eukaryota; kingdom Metazoa; phylum Cnidaria; class Hydrozoa; order Anthoathecata; family Hydractiniidae; genus Hydractinia; species Hydractinia echinata. Next base: position 3,159,159 of record JASGCC010000018.1, read on the forward strand.
ATTAATGGTTTACTCATAGGTGACCACAACGTGCATATTCTAACACATAATTTTACTTGTCATTTTTTTTTCTTTTCCTATGTGTTTTTCTGTTTCGTAAAAGATCAAAGGCCTGTCTCGTTGGATTGAACTTTTGTTTAATGAAACCAGTTATAATAAAAACAAAAATCAAGCATCAAAGCGCAAACAAGCAAACAAACAAACAAACAAAATGTCACGAAATTTGAGATTTGCTAACATCCTGATATGTCAGTTCTCTGAATCGCAATGTCAGAAGTTCTTTGTGTTTTTATCGTCAGTTTTTGTACATGTTAGACAATATTTTAAATATTTTAGTGTTGTGGTTTAGAACTAAAATTGAAGTTCAAACAACATATAACGTTGACCTTTGTTGATCAAGTATAAGTATATATTTTTAAAGTTAAAAGCGAGTACGAAGATCTACCAGGCCCTGGGTCAGATAAGTCTGCATTTTTGATATGATTTTAGAATTTCTACCAACTAACTTTCCTAAAGTCGATAATTTTGAAAAATTCTTAGACTACTGCTGTTGCCACTAAGGGTAGCCTTTAAAGATCTTCCCCAGATCAAAATATAGGCATGGTTTTGCCAAACAACCTTGTTCCCAGGGCCTGTTATCCTTGAGAAAATCAATATCAAAATCAATCTTACTTTTAGGATAACAGAACCACTCGAGTATGGCGAAATTTGAATGGGACAAAGAAACTATAGAGCTACTTCATGAAAAAGGACTGCGATGCATTTGTCAACTGTGTGATTGTGGGTAAGAATTATATCTATTAGGTTGATGATATTTTAAGTTCTGTAATATTCCAACCTCGTTCTCAGGGAATTACGCTTTTTGACTAATTTGATAGAGCCCTCGCACAAGCTGGTCACAGGATCACTATTGGTCGCCGTAATAACGACTCAGGGGTCAACAGACTCTGGAGAAGAGGATGTAATGTTTCTACAGTGTTTCATATGGGATACTGGAAGATGAACCTGCTTAAAGGTTCATAGAAATTACAAGAGGGCACTGAAATAATATGAACTTTTAATTTTTAAAAATATGTTGCTTCTTAGTGTCTAAGCATGTTGTTTGTAAATAAGAATCGACCATGTTTAATTTACTTTAGACGTCCGCACCGTCATCCAGATTGCCGAAAACAATATCCAAACGTCACCTACAATTTTCACCAAAATCGAAATAACAACATGGAAACAAGCTATCAAGCTCGTTTTAATGATTTTCACAATATTGATCCGCCTAAATCAATGAAACCAGTAGAAAAACCAAGGGACCCAAACCCACCTCCTATGGACTTTCGAACTGAAAATAAAATGGCGTTTAAACCACATAATACTACTGGAAGAGAGAAGCCATGCAAGGTAAAGGGACTTCTAAAACAGTATAATAAAACCGTTTGAGTAAAACTCCACTTCTACTCAAACTCCAACCTCGACCCCAGGGCTTTTTTCACTTTTTGCTACCGGGGCAGCGAGAATAGAATAGAGTATAGAAAATAGAAAAAAAATTCTCGCCGTCCCGGTTTCAAAATAAGAGACAGAAGCCCTGGGGTAGAGGCCGCTCAAACTCCTTTTCAGTACTCGCAAAAACAAAGCCAGGAAGTACGGGGTTGACTTGTATCTGATCTAAGTAAACCTATTTGTCGTAAGACAAGTCAACATTTATTTATTTATTTATTATTTTATAAAATCTTTAAATTTAGCTCGAAGCAGAACTGGCAAAGTTAAACGCAGGAAACTTTGATGGAAATACAGTGTATAACGAAACATATATCGGACATCAGCTTGTCCATGTCAATCCTCTACGACCCAAAACCGTATTCAAGCCGGAAAAGGGTAATTTTGCTACAGAAACAGAGTATTCAAAAGGTTATCAGAAGAAAATTAAAATACCACAGCAAAGTTTTCGAGAAAAACCTGCTAGTACGTACGGTCTGTTATATCCCGATCCAAAACCTACAGCAAAAAATTCGGTAAAGAATTCCATTCATGACGGACGTGCAGGACCCAAAGCAGAATTATGTGCAGTGAAGGAGAGTAATGTCCACCTTGGTTCAGACGATGACTTTAATCATATTACAACCAATAGCCTTCAGTTCCAAAAATACGACAACATAGGAAAGCTGAAGTCAATGAAACCAACACAGCCGATCAAACCGCGTACTAAGTTTACCGCCGTTTCGCAAAGCAAAGTGGATTATGGTTATGATGAAAATGATGCCTTAAAAGCTCGCGCCGAAAAATGTCAGGAGTATCCAAGTTTGCTTAGATTAAGCATGGATGAACCAGCTGATTTTAAAACTGTAAATAGTACCAGCTATAACTCCTGGAAACCCGAGGATTTTAACAACGTTGTAACAAAACCTTCAAATGCCTACGTGCCGCCAACAGAACAATTCGACGGAATATCTCAAACCAAAGCAGATTTTAAATCATACGGTATAAAACCTCGCGTTGGCATGTTACGTCCGATAGAGGCTAGAAAATCGAGCGGAAAAATGGTTGACAAATCTTCGTACACGCTACAGTACCCACATCATGGTAACGTAGAAAGAAAAATATATGGTGATCAGCATGAAGATAATTTATATTTGCCGCCAAAAAGTGCAAAATTTGATGACGCCACTGTCATGCGCAGTGACTTCACTAAGAGAAGTGCTGAAAAACAGAAAGCGTTCAAGCCGGAATATACATTACAAAACTATGGTGGAGAGTTTTCAACTGAAACTGAATACAGAAAAAAGTATCAGAAAAAAGAATTTGAACCTTGCGCTTTTACAAAGTTTTTAGCAGAAGTTGAAGCAAGAAGAGACGCTAGATTAAATCGAACAGTTGGAAGTAGCGTTTGTTTATAGTCTGAAAAATCAAACCGCCTTGCGACCTCGCCCACCTCGTCCACGTGTTTTACGCTTATGATATGCTGACGATACGATTATTACAAAGCTTTCTCCTCGGCATACTGTAGACGCTGATGAGGCCTAGGGACGAAGTTTTTCAGCTCCTGTATGTGTCCTTGCAGCTTTTTTCTCAAAAAAAGGACAAGCATGTCAAGGGCACTTTTTCCCTAACCAAAACCAAATAAAACAAAATTGATATTTGTTCTTTTATAATTAATCCAATACATTTTTGTTCTCATTTAAAGTGAAACCAAGTAAAGCTTACTAAAATTCGCATGATCAATCCTTGAATCATGCAGCGCCTAAGTGGGTCGTTTTTGCTGCCGCGAATAGGTTTAGCTGCTTGTAATACATTGAAATTTTTGCACAAAGGGAATACTTGAAGATAAGGTATATTCTAAAGGAACTGACGTCCCGTTGATAGCATCATCAAATACTTTTCAAACTTCAAAACAAAAAATCGAAGTGCCGTTGTTTTTAAGAAATAACGTCAAAACAAACACGATGCCTTGTGTCGACACAATTTTCTCGCACGTTTTTGTCAAGTATTTCTCTTATGAACACCCAGGGCTTGCAAGATGAGAATGTAGCTTTCAGCATCATATTTTTATATTCGGCTTTAATTTTTGTTTATGATTCTTCCTTTAACTCTTACACGACGGATGACGAATATATAGTGTTAAAAACCGCCCTGCAGTTAGACTGACATATTTCCCGAGGACTAGGTTGTTAGAACAACTACTTCCATTTTTTAAAAAGTTTAACCTACGAGTTAGTACAATGACATACCTGTGCGACCCCCAGACAGCTTTTTCTTTGTTTAAAAAGGCTAAGTTAATATGTCAAGTCAATAGCAACCTACGCGCATGGGTGAACCTGCTTCACTGTGTTACTTTCGCCGATACAAACTAGCCTCCACCGTCGAGAACTCGTCCATACGTAGCGACTGATGGAGATAGTCATCTAAAGCATACATGTTTAAATTAGTGAAAATGATTTCCCTCATCCAAAGAGTACCGTTGTTTTTGCCTCGCGAAAACAATAGATAAAATGGCACCGAAGCTGCGCACCAAAGTTTAACTCCATACAAAACCCCCGAATAATATCAAAGAAAATATCGCGCCCTAACCGACTGATTACGATTCTTTTTATTATAAAATTTATATTTTTTGTATATATTGAATCAAGGATCAAATTAAAAAACGACAAAAACATTATTGCGTCATTTTTTCGTTATATATCATAATTTAATGTCAGCTACAAAATATTAATTTAAAACGTATATGCAACATTGTCAAATTGTAAAACTATATGAACACTACTAACAAAAAAACTAACGTTAAATCCTAATCGATTAAGACTGAGCGAATAGTATCTACCTTACTTTTAGGTATGTGAAGCAAAATACTTTAATCTGATGAATGGTCACACGCAGCTAGTCAAACATTATAAAAACATTTTTATTTAGGCGTGGTAAAAGAAGCCATCACCTCGCACAAAGGTTATTTTGTCGTATTTGATGTTCGTAACAAAACACATATCTTCTTTTGTTGTGTTAACCTATCAAATCGCTGCAAAATTATAGTTCAGTAGATGCATAATTAGCTTCGTAGCTTCGTAATTTAAAAAGCAAGTGAAAACGAAAGAGCTAACATTTCTCGCGTTTTGAAAATTACATCGTAACAGGTAGAAGTTAAAAATCTTTCGTATGGCTAAAATGCATTGTAGCTACCACAAGAGAATTTCTTATGAACGCTAATATAAAAAAAAGTATTTTGCGAGTTCACCACTCGCGTATAGTATAAATTAGCAAAAACAATTGATATATAAATTATTTCATTTACAAAATGTCTACTGGAAAGGCGTTGACTGTTTAAAAACATTGCATTGAAGTAAAAAAAATGTACGACACCACAACAAACAAGGAACAAACAAACAAACGGACGGAGAAACATACAAAAAAACAAAATGATTCGTTATTTCTTGAAATCCACTGCGCGCATGTCAGGTACAATATCAGTGTTTAACATCAATTTTACTCCGAACCATTTACTCTGCATCTAAAAAAAACAAGAAAATCGCGATAACCCTCATATATCTTCAGTATGTGTTTAACCTAATATAGCGCTATTATTATCTTAGACTGTACCTCACAGAGACGTGAAAAAGACGTAAAAAAAATCAAAATATATACTTTTTCAAACACATCGCAACGTGACTCCGCATATTCAATAAATATCTGCTTTAGTTCTTGTTCCTTTCGAATATCAAATTCCGATAACTCTTCCGATAATTGCCGACACATGTACTCGAGCTCTTCTTTCGCCGTACGACAATTTGATGACGCCTGCAGAATAAAGAAAACAGCAATGTGAATGTCTCCATTCTCACACCAATCAAATATTTGTGATCAAAATAAACTTACCTCAGCCCATAGTTGTGTAATGTCCTTTCCGTTGGTCGAGGTGACTAAGCCTTCAGACTAATACAAAAAAATACAAACTTTTAATAAACAAATTTCTTGTTTGTGATATGAAACATCTTTGTTGTGCTAATAAGACACAATCAGAATTGCAATCACTAATGTCTAAATCTAAATTTTTGTTAGAAATTTGTTAAAAGTTAATTTTGTTAAAAGAAATTCAGTAAAGTCATAATAACAGCTTTGACTTTATATTTTTCATACGTTAGTTCACAATCCATCCTTCTATTATTATTATTGATCAGCATTCTCGACAAAACGGTATCACATGACGTTTCGTAAAACTGCATAGTCAACATTTTTTTAATAATGGTGGCCAACCTAGCCTCCACCAGACCACGTGATCAAGCTTTGAGTCAATCATCTAACATGTTTAACCAATTAAAAAAGTCAATATGAGCCTGTATCAAAGTCCACGCTCAACTGCGCCCAGCTTAAACAAATCTCTAAAATTTCAGATTTTTGGAATTGCAAAATTTCTGTCCCACGAAAGTCTCAAACATCAAACTAACAAATGTTTGCGAATTATCTGAAATGTTTCTGGAGAGGTTACGAAAAAAAACGCAATATCATTCCAGTCAACGAAAGGCCACCAAATGAATGGTAAAATAATGGTGGAACAATGGTGAAATAAAAAAATGGTGGAACAATGGTGAAATATAAAAATATGCCGGTGGTGTTCACCTTCATCTCCTCAAAGACACGAATTTCTTCTTCCCAATATAAGAACGTATTCACTGAGCATTCAACACGATATAACAGCTCCTAAAACAGAATAAAAACAAAATATATCGATAACGCTAAAAGATGGAATAAATTTTGAAAACATTTGCCTGATTTTCCTCCCTTACCCCTTTGTTTTTTAGTTTATATTCCAACAAATAGCTAAGGCAAAGAACATTGGTACATTCAATAATTTTTTGATATTTTCTTGTCGGTTGTTAGCCTATTTCTAGTTCTATATTTTATGTTTAAGAATTAGAGCTAATGCTTACACGCTTTTTTTTATATAAAAATAAGCTTTAAAAATATCAGGCTGAGATTTTAGGTTGAAAACAATAGGTCTATTGTTTGGAACAATAGAGAAATAAGAATAATGGCCAGGTGGTTAGAATTTTGATATCCTGATAAAAAAAGCGTGTATTCCTTCCTTAAGTTAGCTAAAAAAATTTAAACTCGTCATAAAATAGAAGAAAAATTAAATTGATATCTTTTAGGATCAGGCAGTACCCTTTTTCGAGTAAATTGGAGAGAACGATAACTACATTGTTTCTGTAATGCATCTTACAAAGTTTAAAATAGCAAGAAAAACATACATCGGCCGACTTTACGAATTCTAAAATGCTTTCTAAGTCTTCAGCGAGTACACTTTCGTCATATATAACCTGAAATAAATAAATAAGTAAAATTAAGAATCGCACCATTTTGGTAGGGTGAACAAAAAATAGGAGATATTTAGTGACTTAGGAAAATGTTTCTCCAATGGAACAATTAGGTAAACATTCATATGTTTTGTTAACTGTCTGGATTTTGCAAGCGGGCAATACGGGATTTTTAGGCATTCTGATTGGCTCTTGACGACGGGTCGATATGGAGCGGTATTGCCCGTCGTCAAGAAAAATAGTAGCCTAAAATGTAAACAAGCACAAAAAAACAAGTTTCAAGAGGCATTGGAAATAATTATATATCTAACTCCTGGAATACATTTATGGATAAAAACATTTTCCTAGGATAGAAACAACAACAGTGTCAAGTTTAACTGTTAAAATAACTGCAGTACAGCCCGGGGTAATCGGTTATTATTGTATTAAAGTTGATCGATGAAAATCTACGACGTCTAATTGAACTGTTTTTAACAGAAACTTCAAACTGCTCAGGATTACTCAATATTTGACGAGCGCAACTTTGAAAACACACGAACCAAAATCGGTTGGTATCACTAATTTCCACCATACCACTAGGACGGAAGCATGCGACTTTTGAAAGCATAAAATAGTATAACAGATACGTGTATACGTAAAAAAAATGCTCAAAAAACGCCTCTTACATTCTTTTTATTTTCAAGTTCAGCGATTATCCCACTAAGTCCATTTGCAACTGTCTATAACGAGAATATAAGAAAAAACACATTACATCACGAGGAAAGCAGGATAGTGTGCACGTAAGATAAAGTTCTAAATAAAAAAACAGAAATTTCACCTTTAAATATGTTTCGTTAGTCTCGCCAGCACTAAGCTGTAAAAAACATTTACTAAGGCTATCTAAAAAAACAAAAAAAATAAATGAATGAATGAATAAATGAATAAAGGATGAATGAATAAATGAATGAATGAATAATGAATGAATGAATGAATGAATAAATAAATGAATGAATGAATGAGTGTGTGTGTATCATACCTATGGTCTTGTTGTCGTTGTTTGTCTTGAAGAATTCTGTCAAAGAGAGCAGATTTTCAATCAGCTGTGCTATGTATATCTAAAGAAAAAGGTACGTTGGATTTACGGACCAAGAAATTAATTAAACAACCCAGGAACCAATTCTTTACAAATCCAGATACACAGATTACACAAAGCGTTATTCAGTTGCGTTGAAAAAAAATCAAAATCCGTCATTGATTGACAGTTAAATCAAATTTTTCTTGGTATGACTTTATTCGTTGAAAGAAAAGTATATTCGGTGCTAAGCAATTTTATTTTTTTATTGTGAAGAATGATTTAAATTCAAAAATAGCATACCAGTGGTTGCAATAATTCACAAATAAATGTAGTTGGTATGCTGTCTGCTTAGAATGTAGACACGCCCACTAGCGATATCACAATTGCGTCTAAGCTCTCTCTAGGCACCAGCCCAAACCCTCGTAGGGGTTATCGCGTTCAAATTAAAAAAAAAAGCCAGTCGTTACCACAAAGAAATTTGACCAGAAGTCATTGGGTTGTAGATAGAGAACTAATATTATACCTGTGTTTTACATAAAATACCATCTTTATCAACAACTTCTATCGCTGGTTTTTGATGTTTTAAATATTTTGGAATTTTCTTGTGAAATGATTTTTTAAATTTTTCCAATTCCTAGAAAAAAAGTAAATAAAAAAATAGTTTAACTATTTACTGCGATTTTCTAAAAAGACAAGATAGAGAAAATGTTTTTTGGTAACAACATACTTTGTGTGTTGCTGTGAAAAATTTCCTCACCAACGGGTCTCCTTTTAATATCTGAAAACAAAAAGGATTTCACAGTAAACAAAAACAAACGACCTCAAGAAAATAAACTATTGTCACATTATGGCATTAACATGACTTCAACCTATCAAACAAACTTGTTGTGACGTCATTCAGCCAAAATGGCGGCATAAAGTTTATCAGCGTTAGTTGAACACAAACCAGTTGAACTCCCGCAAAAATCACTACTAAATAAATCTCCATATGTAAGCTACGCTAGGTGAATATAAGAATGCTGATAAATTTAATAATAACAAAACGATATTTCTAGGTATAGCCAATAGTTACTTACTTTATGTGAACATATCCTGCTGAGGAAACGTTGTATTTCGCGCAGGTTAACTAGAAGAAAAAAACAAACTTGAGTAATATCTATCAGGAGTACTAAAACATTGGATTGAAATAGAAGAGAGGTTCGTTTGCCAGTACTTTTTCACCTCAAGACCTGTCCAATTATGCTTTTAACAGCACAAGGAAAAACCTTTAAAAAATACATAAACGCCCGATGCACCCGACTCACTGGAAATCCACTTTATTTATACATACATACATACCTGTTAGATCGTAATGAAACGTTAATGGTGGTATAACTCGTTCAGGATGAAATTCCTACAACAAAGGAGAAAATTCAATCAGTAACAGCAAGGACAACAACAACAACAACAACAACAACAAAGAAAACAACAACAACAACTATAAAAACAACCACCACAACAACAAAACATTAACCAACACACAAAAAAGTGTTTTATTTACTTCAAGTGCTTTTCTAAACCATTCAAAATCTTCTTTGGTCCGTTCACATGTTAAGAGTGTTTTTTTAAATTCAGGTATAGTTGTCTAAAATGAAAAATTAAAGAATAAGACAAACAAATAAACTAAGAAACAAACAATAAGAGAAAAAAATTTAAAGGATAAAGTTTCCAAAATTATAATAATCCGAAACTGCAGTGTTCAGGACAACAGAAATGGGATTAAAACATTTTATATATTAAAGATGACTTTTTTGGAAAGTTTGAAGAAACAACATAGGATTTTACAACACATGCTCCCTAATTTTGATTTTGATTATAGAAAGAAGTAATTTCAAAAATAAAAGAATTTACAGGATTTCACAGTAGGCATGGACAACTTAATCTGTGTCGCTAAAAAAACGTGGCGTTTGGCAACTATAGAAATAACAAGGACTACGCCCCTGTTGGAAAGGTTTGGATAGGGTGGATAAATATGGAAGAAGCAGACAATATAGGTTGCATGGTTTAAGGGTAAATAAGTTTTAGTAAATCCCATGTGTAGTTAGGTTTTATAAACCATAATAGTGTTATTAAATGGGGGTTTGTAATAACGTCTGATAAACAAATTACATTCTTCAAAAACTTAAAAGCCTCTAGATCAAACAATACAGTACTCTAAACCTTACTTTACATATAACTTTAAATGGACAGTCAGTATCTATGTTCGCTTGCATTGATTCTCGTCTTGCACACGTTACTGTAGCTACCAACATTGGCTGAGGTGAAGGCCTGTAAATAAAAGTTTGCAACTCGTGTATGAAACTTCAGTGGAGAAAGTCTCAGTCATGCCTGTTGATAAAACAACGTTTCTAACGAAATTTGGTTAAAAAAAATTATTACGATCATTATAGATTATACTAAACTGCTTACTTTCCTACAAATTTTTCTATTCTTTTTTAAAATATTTAAAATGACATTCAAAACAATTTTTTTAAAACAAACGAACATTGACGTCATGTTCGAAAAATAAACCTACTTGATTTCTTTTCCATTTTTAACCTTTCTTGCTGAGTCAGCAGAGCATTTGCTTGAGTGTGATTCCAATTCTTCAATTCTAATTAAAATAATTGTTATTCTCTTTATCAAGAACCACTGAGTTGATATAATTTACAGAACAAAAGGTATTGCTTATTTGTGCAAAGTATATTTATGAGTATTTTACAGAACAGAAACACAGACAGAAAAACAGAAGAGAACTTTAATTGGCATAGACTGTAATCAGTTCTTATCAATAATATGTACCTTTTTAATAACGAGTTCTAGTTATTTTTAACCAAGGTATGCTCTACAGTTCCTGTTGCTACAAAATGCAATCACCAAGGATCTGCAAAGTTATCCTAGCAGAATTAGAGCTAATTTTCACTTCACAATAAACGTTCTAGCTTACCTTATCCGTTCATTGCATAACGTACATGACAACATTAAGTCACCAATTGGTGTACTTGACCGCTAAATAAAAATAAGTCGTGAAAATATAAAAAAACAACATTACAGTTACAGAAGAGTGTTATTTTCTTTATATTTATCAAGATAACAAGGTTTGTGTACTATTAAATAGGTTAAAATATTACCTTGAGATGTTCCTCTAGCTGCTCCAAACTTTCATCAAATATCGACTACAAGTAAAAAAAGGAAAACAAATATAAAACAAATCTATGCAACCTTTCAGTAATGTTTACGGCACTGCACAGTTCTTGATAACATGATTCCTCCAACAGCAGTTCCTTGAAAAGTGTACATTCATATAAACTGTGTACCACAGAAGAAACTTCTAAGAGTCATTCATCAAACTTTTAAAATAAACTTTTATGTTTTTAAGGCAAATCAACTTTTGTAAATTCACGATTCTATGATTTTTCCTGGTTTTTACTTCGCAGGTAGCTTTCATTACTTTCATTTTGACAAAGGAAACTTGATTATATAAAAGTAAAAACATTAATTTATTTAAATTTTAAGTTTCTAGACTTATTTTAGTTGTAAAAATAAACTTCTGCAAATTTATTGAAATCAAATATTGCTAGAAAAACATCTTTGTTTAATTTTTCTTCCTTCTCTATATTTACGTTTTAATCAAGTACCTTTATATGAAGTAAACAATATTTGTATTTAGAATAAATTGATTTGTTATGGAAATGTATGAAGATGCATTTTGAATTTCAAAATTGGAAAAATAAAATCTCTAACAGGTGCCAAGATAACAGGAAGTCCAAAATATGTAACATACCGAATTAAATAAAAGCTCGTTATCATTATCATCAGTGACAACAGGTGGCTGAAAAAAATGAATAATCAATAAAAAAATGACACATGACGCAGTACCTGTGACACTGACTGTATCTCAAAATTTTAAATTTAAAAATCTTTGCACAATTGGTTGAAAGTGCTGGTCCAAAATAGCACCTTTCCAAAAATGTGACTCGTTTCTATAAAACACATATTTGGTCCCGAAACCAAAAAAATTACAGTAACAACATCATAACACTGAAATATAACACAGCAATGTTTTCAATGGATTCTCAATTGATGTTTGTAGTATTTATTTAAATATTCTTCTATTGAATGACACATGATCGACTAACTAATTATCTTGATCGCTGTTCTCAGAAATTTAGACGCTATGAAATAACTTACAGCACCAGTTTTAAATTTTTCTAACAGTAACTCTAAATCTTTCACTTTATGATATAATTCTGAAGAGCATTGCATTTCCTAAAAAACAAAAATGAAATTGTTTACAATAGAAAAGATATCCTGTGGAAAATGCATGAACCTAGATCAGATGAAATTTAAAGCAATATTTAAGACAAGTGAAAAAATCTACTGGCTATTACCCTTCGTAACAAAGTTGATATTTGTAGTTAGAAGATTTTGTACATGGTCTAGTTTCAGCTGATAGACAAAATCAGCAAAGTAGCAAATAATACCATAGACATTTGTCAATTTCTGTGACATGGTAACCATTTTGTTTGTCCCTAACAGTAGCAGATTCATTTTATGTTAGAAATATCAAGTAATGCATTTTTATAGGTATGGAATAATTTATGGAACTCTGCAGAAAGAATGTGGTTTATTTAAAGCTTCCATGTAAATTATGTTGGGCAATCAGCGCAGCTACTCAACTTAACAACCATTTCAAGCATCAATTCAATTCTTACATCAAATAATGTAATCACCAAATTAAATCTCCAATTGAATTCTCACCTACCCTGTCTAGTTTTGCATTTAAAACGTCTATTTGCCTTTTAGCATCTTCAAGGTGCTCCCCCTTTTCGACCAGTCTAAATAGAAGCGGTCAAAAAACAAAAGAATAAAACAAACATGGCTCACAGCAACGACAAAATCCATGATACTATACTGAGACACAAGACAAGTAAACAAAGTGCAACATTTTTAGAAACATACTGTTCAAGTAACTGGTGCATTGATAGAGTAATGCGACTGTGTTCATCTTTTGATCTATTGTACACAAACAACACAGCACAGATATATAGTCACATCCCAACAAAATACGAAAACATTTCACAAACAACATACAAGATCAGTGCAGACTAGATAGGTTTGTTCATAAAGTAAATGGAATGTTTACACATGGCCTGCAAATGTTAAACTTTTTTATAAGCAAATCTATTTTTTATTTTTGCCTCAGGTGCTAAGCGCAAAATTTTAATTTCTACGCGAATTGCTAAGATTTTGCTAAGTGTAATATGCAAAAAAATGGTGATATAAATAGCGACTATGTTTAACATAAATATTTTCATAATTAGTTGTTATTCAAAAAAACATTGTTATAGAGTTAACTGTTCTGTAGATTATGCATTTTTAAGCCTCTGTTTCCTAATTTTCAGACTTTTCAGCCTGTTCAGTTGGTAAGTTTAGGTTTTGAACAAAATTTTAGAATTTAGTCACTCAATTAAAAAAGCATTTAACGTAGGTTAATTATTTTTATTTACCATAACTACATCAAAATATTTACTATAAAAAACAAGTGCTAGGTATTGCATGGAATTGAGTGGAATATAATAAATATCTCAAATTATTTTAAATTTATAAGGAAATTATTTTATAAACTAACCTTTGATTTAGTAATTTATTTTTCTCTAAGGCTTCATGAAGTTGTTGTTCTGTACGTGCAAGTTTCAGTACCATCAGACTGTTTTCCTGCTTGGCCTAAAAACAAAAGCAGTAATACTTATTAATCACTAGTTAAATTAACTTTATTGGCAAACATAAAAAACAAAAAAATGAACACAAACAAACTCAACTCTCAAAATTATTTACATTCAGAATGATAAACGTAGTTCATCAAAGTTTTTTTTAAATAGTTAAGAGATGTAATGCTAACAGAAAATTTTTATTTTCTTTAGAGTTATTTCAGTGCAAAATTAACCTTTTCTTGTTGTAAAGACCGAGTTCTATTCAGAACAAGGTATAAAGATAGTGTACAAGGGGTACAGATCCTCAGCATTTCTGAGCGACCCCCTCCTCAATCCATAATCATTGTCTAATACCTGTTATAATCTAAAAAGTCTTTAACCCTGAATTGCTTAGTCAAAATTAAGAAATAAAAAATATGAAATCCCTTCCCCTAATTTCAGATTTAACCATCCTATCAAAACCCTATTTGTAGCAAAATAATTATGTTTCAATGTCTATTTAAATTACGTTACTTAAATAATATGCAATGATATTATAGCGATGAAGGTCTAAGAATGCTGATGTCAGCAGCTCATAGCCACATGATCTGAAAGTAAATACAGAAAGAACAGAGACAGAATAAAGAGTCAGCAATTGCACAAAGTAACAAATTGCCAGTTATAAAAAGCCAGCCAACAATATTCCTGTTCTTTTTTTTCTAAAGGCAATTACCAGGAAATTTCCATGTTGTTGTTGTTGTTGTGCATTGTCTAGTAAAGAATTTTGTGGATATTCCTTAAAAAAAAACAAACACGGAATAATTCTTAGCTTGCTAATTAAGCACATAATCTGTGACAGACCTATGAAAATTACAAGGCCTAAATATCTATATAGAATTGTAGGAGCTGATGATGGCATTGCTGCAAATTATTATGTAGAAAACTGCTTAGGTCAATTTGCAACTATTAAAATACTGTACATTATCTATTAAAATTTAATACAAGATTGGCTCGGACAAAAATGTAAGACAAATAAATTCTGGATGCTTTCGAATATAAACAGTCTCCATAAATTAGACAATTATCTTTAAGAGGCTACATTTGTACTGTAAGCTTTGATAACCCTCACTAATAAAATGGAAAAAGTCAACAATGTTTGCTGTCCTTGTAAGAAATTATGTTTTTTTTAAAACTTTTCCAGACATAACTTTTCAATTAACATTCCAAAGTTTTCGTAATTAATGAATATCTTTCTAAAATGATATCTGTGAACTTAGTCAATTAGTTAAAACTATGCTTCACAGTGCAGTTATGTTATTGAGCAACATAAAAAAAAGATTCAAAGACAAACTGCACACATATGTAAACCTTACACATGAATTTTTTGTTTATTTTAAGGTTTTTAAGATGATTTTTGTGACATCTTAAAGCTTTTAAACACCCAAACACAAGAAAAATCTTTGACAACAATCAGGACACATGTAGAAATGATCCAAAGGCTGCACAAAAACGAGTTTTAGAAGATAATGTATAACTTGACAAAACAGAGTATTTGTAATCGAAAACGCCACAATAATAACTATAAATGCACCTATAATTATTCATTCATGGCAATAGGCGAGCAAAAATGTACAAGATGCTGGATAAGGCCCCTGCTCCCACACCCACCTGTGGAATTTTCCACAGGCTAAAAATCGTGTATGCACAAATAAACACTCAAAGATAATAGAATAAACAGAACACTAACTATGGCAACAGTGCCTAAAGCTATATATCACATTTCCTTTCTTTTAGGAAGTTATAATATTGAGGATAATATTAATAAACAGGATACAATTTTGAATATGAAATTAAAGAAGGATATTCTATTTACAACACTTCTATTATTGGAAAAGTAATTTAAATTTGACACAGTTTTACAAATTATACTTTTTAAAACAATTTTGACTATTATTTGCTAGCATTTAGTTTCAGTAACAGCAAAAAAAATATTTTGCAAAACTAAAAAAATAAAGTCAAGTGTGTTTATATCTATTTATCCAGTTAAGAATCCCTTGATAACTTTATAAAAGAGAAGCTAATTGACTTACATTTTAATTCTTTAGCAGTTTTTATTCCATAAAAATCATAAAAATAAATAAGAAACACTTAAGAACTTACCGGTTGCACCTCCTCCTGCGTAGCTAGAGAATGTTGGGATTTGCAATTCAAAGTTTGACTCTGTTTAAATAAAGACATTTGGCTTCCTCCATTATTGGAAGTAAGTTTGTGAGTTGACGGATCAATCATATTAATATGCATTTCTGAACGTGAGCGGGATAAGACCCTGCGTGCACCACTAAAGGGCCACATGCTTGCAGAGTGAGCAGATACTTTATTTACTTGTCTACATCAGAGTCGAAGAAAATCACATATCAAGAGAAAATAAAAAGAAATAAAATAAAAAAAGGAAAAAAAAGGAAAACCTAGTCAAATACTGATCTTTTTTCAATGTAATGCCTTTAAAATATTATAAAGAATCATGATCTAGCTATTTTTTTCGAACCGTGAAAAACATAACATTAACCTCTACGAAAGACACATGGAAACATAAATAATTAAAAACACATTCAAGTAATATCTAAGTGAGCATAAAGTCAAGGTGAATATATATGATATATTGATCATGCTGGTTGTGTGAATTAAAAGTGTTTATGAACATAACCACAAATTGATTTTCTAACAAAACCACAAATCATACCAATGTATCCTCAAAAGCAAAAAAAAAACGTTTGTTATGAAGTCTTTAATTTATTATGAAACTAGATGACAGCTATACAAGTTTTTAATAACAACCCATTTATATTGTATAAAAGGATAAGCTAATTAAAGAATAAATGATCCTCTTTTTTTATAGGAAGTTAAAATAACGTAACCAAGGCTTTCCATAGAGACAAGTTTGCCTACATTAATTTGCCTCTATTAGACAAATTTTTCTTTACTTGTTCCTTTGTCTGGTAAGGTCAATAACTTTAAACAAACAGAAAAGCATTTTACCACAACCAAGAATGTACATAAAGTCTGTGGTTGAAACATTATGGAAGCACAAAAAACTATAAATAACCCTTTTTACCAAAGGTTAAAATTTAAGTATAACCATTAATTTATCTTGACATAATAAAAAAGGGGATATATATACTTAAAAAATAAATAAAAATTAGATCTTAAAACACATTCTTGTCTTTTAAAAATAAAACAGATAACTGATAAGAAATACTAACTCATTTATAATAACCATTAAGCAATCAGAGAAAAGAAAAAAAGGTAATTATATGCTCAATACATCTAACGAGACCTTGGTTTATAAAATCACACAAGACAGAAGCAAATATATTAACTTTAAAATGAAGTTAGATTACACTGTGTTTAAGTAAGCTAGGCATTGATTTTCACACATTAAGCAAGTGAAAACCATAGGAAGATCAAACTGAAGACATGGCAACAAAAGGTGGAGCTTATTGAGTCAAAAGGTAGAAAAATAAATTATAAATTATCCCTGCAGCTTGTGAAATATAGTCTAATATTTTTATGTATTTAACACAAGTCTGTAGACAAGCAAGCTAAGAGAACTCCTCTTCTCAAAAAAACTTGTTTTTATTCTGGCAGGTCTGTCTACGGGCAAATAAATAAGGTTCATTTTGTTTAAGCAAAGCGAATTAAAAATTAATCCAAATTATCTACTGGTACTGACAGATCTGGCTGCCATGAACATAATACAGTTAAATATTGGTGACATATATCTCAAAATGTAAATTTTAACATGTGTGATATCTCAGATAATCTTTCAAAAAATGTGTACTTTTTTTTAACCATTTTTCAGGTCTTTGAAGCTATTATGTTATTTTATGCAATTCTTCAGAGCAGTGCCTCAGATCTGCATGTTCTAATTAAAAAAAGTAAAAACTCCTAATTGGAGCCTGACAACCTGTATTTAAAATCAATGGCTAGCATATATTATGCATTTTTATTAGGTATAAACTTCATCTATTTTTACATATTACATTATGATTTTTGTATATTTTGTATACAACTAAAGAACTAAATAACTAAATATGTGTTCAAGTTAAATAAGCAACTGTGTTTCATCCACACAGTAAGAGTGTCTTACTATACAGCAAAAGTTGAGAACTAAAAATTGTAAATTTAAGTAAGATAGACAGTATTGGAAGTAAAAGTAATTCCTAAAAATAACTTTTGTCAACACCTGTGGTGGTGTTCCATTGTTAAGCAAGTAATTGCTTTAATGTCCAAAAAAGACATGCATGTTAGTTATAGATTTTTCTTGTACGATCTTTTTGCTAAAGTTCATTCGATGATAACAGATTTATTATTAACAACACTATGAATGCACACTTTAGGCTCAAGGTAAATCGGTTCCACTGAAATGTTTATCTAACTCAAGAATTGAATGTATGTACGTTTTTACTCATTTATAGTTGATATTTCAAACATATTGCCAGCATTTATTTATTATGATTATTATTTATGCAAGCAATTGTTAAGTAATTTCATACAATTCATACAATTAACAATTTCAGATCCTTACCTTAAGCAACAGTAAAGATTTCCCAATAAAATTAAAAGGCATTTCAAGCCACTAGTTTTAAAGCATCCCAGTAATGCCGTAATTTCATACAATTACTGAAACTTTCAGATCCTTACCTTAAGCAAGATTTCTCAATAAAATTAAAAGGTTGCTGGACAGCAATTCAAGCAACTAGTTTTAAAGGGAGAGATTACCTTAAAATTTGGAGGTCAAAATTTTCAAAAATTCAAAATCGTATACAAGCTATTCAGAGCTTTAAAAATAAAGTACACACTAGAAACTTTGTTCAATGTGCATGATAACCATGCACATGCCGCTGAATCTTACGAAGTTCAATTGTTAAATTAGATCACTATTTATTCACAATCCTATACCTTCGCCTGTCTTCCCATTTTTCATAAATTAAATATATAAACTCTCATCGAAATGTATGTATTTATAATCTTCTAAAGGGACTATAAACAACAATATTGTTTAATCATGTTTTAGCAATGAGCCAAGGGTCAGGCGTCGGACTTAGCAACCTGTTACAACATGTTTTTTATGTAGTCACAACAAAAAAGTATGGTTCCTTTCATACTATGCTTTATATCCTGTCACTCTTTATTTCTTCAATTTTGAAACAGAGTCTCAGATTAGCGATCGATGTTGCTGTTTTTTCGTCATTGCACTCCCTCCTGGCCTCTTGCTGTTCTCACCAGCCCTGATTTAACTGATAAATGATTTCACCAAAGAGTGTGTCTTCAACCAGAATATAATTCATATATTGCTATGTTCCTTTTATTACAAATAAAAATGAAAATAATTTTGATTTGAAACATAATAATAAAGAATAAAATAATGCATGTCAGGATAAACAATTTTAATAGGAATCAATATTTGTAGTCAAAATTTTAGATTATTGATTTCCGCCAGCGAAGGTGGAATCTTTAAAATCGCCTGAGGAGATAGAGAGATAGATAGATAGAGACAGCGCAGCTAGGCTGGACGCCCGAAACTTATCCAGGCTAAAGATTTTTTTCTGAGAACGAGGCTAAAA
Source organism: Hydractinia echinata (assembly GCA_030067915.1). Lineage (NCBI taxonomy): Eukaryota > Metazoa > Cnidaria > Hydrozoa > Anthoathecata > Hydractiniidae > Hydractinia > Hydractinia echinata. The sequence goes on from JASGCC010000018.1 coordinate 3,178,339, forward strand.
TAAGTTTTAAGCCAATAAGAATCCTAACAGTGCAACAGATTGTTTTATTATCCAATGAACAATACTTTATTTTAAAGTTTATATGCTATCGAAAGTTAAAGCTCGTGCAGTGTAGCATAATGAAGATCGTCTTATAATGCGCCATCTTTGATGTTACGTCATTTCTTTCTGTACAATTTTTCAAGCACGTAGACTAAAGCTATATTCAGCAGAACTAATTAATTATTCATGAATTTTATTTTTTATTTATTGAGTTGTATTTTAACATTTCAGGTTAGTTAAGGCCAGGATACACTTGTATAATATCATTAAATATATTCTATAATACAGTTATAATTTTTCTACAATATACTTATAATTTGTTAAAATATCGTTATAATTTCATTTAATTTCATAACATCGTTGCCACAACAACGCTAGCAGATAATAGATCTATTGTCACACAAACAAAAGGCATTCGAAACCAGATCACCAACAATATTATTAAAATCAAACTCGTTTGATTTTATTCAAATATTATAGCCATGCAGCAAATTATGAGGTTATGACGCACATGTCAGGTGTTGAAATTATACATATTATAGCTATATTATAAGAAATTATAAGAAATTATAACTCTATTTTAAACATATTTTAAGAAATTATATTGATATTATAAGTTATATTTCAGTGAAATTGTACAAGCGTATCAGGCCCTTTACAATAATAATTGAGAATACCCAATGATTTGTTTACCCCATAATTCTCCGTTTTCAAGATCAACTTCAAATTTTAAAATCTTTTAGGCTAATGGCGGAAATCTTCAAGCCCCTGGGCTTCTTGTTTAGGTTTTAGAAGCATCTCCTCTTTTTAGGTTATTTAGAATTCAGTAGGTGTGGCCACCATGAAAGAAAAAGAAATCCTTCCCGTAAGAGAGTGTTTATGTAAAAGAGCTACCCTATTAAACCTGAGTGAGCCGGCCTTGCTGAGATCTCGGTTAAAATACAGCTAGCACGCAACGCCATTTAGCCAAGTCAACATGCCTTCATATATAAGAATCCCTAACAACAGAGCTTTCAACACAATAACAAGAACTTGCTAAGCTTTGTTTTGCAAAATGTATTTTCCTCTTATTGTTCCTGTTATAAATGAAAATTTTTTCGTATTTAATATTATTTGTTCATTTTTTATTGACAAAATATCTTATCTAGTAGAAAGTCCTTGAAAACTCTAGTATTGTATAAGAACCACATTAATAATTACGTCAAACACAAATGTTTTAAATAGCAGAAATATTTAAATAAAATTGCAATGTTACATAATGATAATTAAAAAGAGATTAAATTGCTGAAAATAATTTATGCAAACGGTAAAAGTTTATTTATAATATTTAAAATAACATAAGAACTATACTGCTATAAACATAAAGGTGAATCTGGTAAGAGTTTAATACGGTAAGACAGTTCTACTGTTTGAAACTTTTTGGTCATATATTGATCTTTCAAAAAATGTTTACATGGACCTGACATGAGATTTACTCGAAATGAGATTTAAAACCGCTATGCAAATCTTTGTGTCTACATTTACGTGTGGACTACACATGTGCCATAACTTTGAACATGTGCAATAGCGTTCCACACATGCGCAATAGTTTCATTTTGGGTAAATCGCGCTTACATAAATATTTTAAGGGGACAAAATGAAATTTCATTTTGGTCTTTTAGACTGAAATGAAATCAACACCAAAATGAGTTTCATTTTGTCCAAAATCATGTACACATTTATAAAGACTAGACAAGAGACCAAAATGAAATTTTCATGTCGCCCTTCATGTAAAGACTGTCTAAGTAAACTTATAAAATCAGCACTAGTCATTTTTTTGACATCGAAACAAGAACAGAACATGCTAAATGTTGCTGCGTTTATTAAAATTTAAAAGAAAGGGGTATTAATATCATTGACGATTCATATTATTTAATGCAGGCTATATTCACATTAGCCATCATTTTCAAATTTTTAAAGGTAGTGACTGCTTGAAACTTATAATGGCTGTAGTATCAACTCATATTTGTACACTGGTAAAAACTCCTATCTTTCCCATCAATCTTTGATCAAAACAAACATAAAGAAAACCTTATTTCATGTGGCCATGTCGAAGCACAGCTTTGTCCATTCTGAATGTTTGCGCGGTTAGAGACTGGGTAAAAAATTTAATATGCGTAATTATGCGTTTGACGTCAGTGGTCATACTACTTTCGGGACTGAAAACAAGAAAAAGCATAACCCCCCCCCCCCCGAAATAACACTCAGATGTCTTTATAATTTTATTTCTTGTGGAATACATATGTAGATTGCATTCTAGTCCCTCGATACATTCTTCAAACTTTGAAAATCAGAAAAACAACATTACAGCTAGCTAAGATTTGATCTCTTAATTAACTGAATACTTCATATAAGCAGTCCCTACCATTAGAGTCAAAAGAAAAGTTATTTACACATAAAAAATTTTAAACTCACCATCTTAAAAAAATCAGTGAATAAATCTTTCCTGTAAGAACATAAACTAGCTATGTCTGCTAAATTTCAAACAACAAATATATCTTATTGTGTAAAATTTATGTATTTTACTTTGTTTGCTTAACTTCTCAGTCTCTTGTGAAAATATGAAACAAGCAAACTTGCTTCACAACAAAAACGTCAATACACACAAAAGACTTCCATACAGGAAATTAATTATGTCATATAAATAATTCACAAAGTGTTCAATTACATGTAATTAGAAGTATCTATTTCAATAAAACATTATTATGAAACCCAACCACAAAATTGCTTCAAGTGGATTCACTCAAAGATTATCACTGCATGAGTAGAGGCAATCCATTTTTGAGCAAATAAAATATATTTTAACATTGAACGCAGTCATGGCTTTGCCTTGACTCTATTAAGCCAGTTTGGCTGTTGCCTTTTATTTCCCCTTTGCCATGCTCCTGATTAAAGGTCACGATACTTCGGATAATTTTGATAAAGTTTGGCATTTATCAGCTTTCAGATTGGAAAAAAATAGACAGTGTGTAAAACAACTCTCTCTGCAGATAGAAAATAATATTCCTTTGAAAATTAAAACAACTTATATAAAACTTTGGATAAGATATACAAAACTTTCAGAAATTGCCAATGCTAATAAAAAAACCATCTTCACAATGATAGGCTCACCAAAATTACCAGTATCCAGACAGATTTTATTGCATTCTGTGGTTCATCAATCATCAAAAATTGTATTGAACATTGTAAAAATTTAATCGTAATTAAGGTCCATGGGATCATAAAAAAGAACAAGAAAAAACTTAAAAGAAAGCTACATAGTATTAAAGGTAACACTAAGTTTATATCTATAACTGCAATGTTGATCAATTTTTTGCAATTAGTTGGCAAAAAGTGTTTGTTGACTTGACACAGATCTCAAACAAGTGCAAAGAGAATCATACAAGGCTCTATGGAAAAAAATAATTAACACTATCAAAAAGTCAAACATTTAAACATGCAAACTATATTTATTCTTCCTGTTTTAACTTTTTGAGATTAAACAGATCTTAGATTTTTAATGATTGATTAACCGTAGAATGTATTAAAATCTGTCTGGATACTGAATAAACTGTTTATAGTCACAAATACTGCTTTTTTAATATTTTTATGCCTCTGCAATTATTCCTTAAAGATTTCATTCTTTAAATTTTCATTGGCAGTTGATGACACTAATTAACAAATTCATTGACACATTGCAATTGCCCATGTGAATGCAGACGTGCTAAATAAGTAGGAAGGTAAAAAAATCAGCTATGGCAGTGTACGGCACAGTTTTGATGCAACCATCAGAATGGTGTATGCCAAGTATCAAAACACCAAAATTACTAACCTGCTCACGCAAGGATGTGCACCGACGAGTTTGGGGACACGATGACGGAACAGGCATTAACCCAGAAAATTCAAATTGAAAATCTGACTCTGAATCTGTAACTGATAAACTTCTATGCCGCATACCCTCTCGATGGGAATGACATTTGCGTTCAGAATCTAAGTTTCCTGACGTTTTTTTCCTGAGGTTAATCCACGACATTGTTCTCCTGATAACACCGTTCTCTGCCTCAAGTATTTTAAAAAAAGCTTCTGCATTTTCAAAACTGATAGCCTTGCGAATCTTTTTAGCAATGCTGACCTTTTTCACAGCCACTTGTAAATTTTCATCACCCATTTTACCTAATGTTATTTCTTAATGAAATTTCTTGGGTATATATATATATATAAAACAAAAGTCTGGTTAAGTGTTGACAAAAAGAACAGATTTCCCCCTTATCAATATTTTTTTTTGTCTTCCGAAAAAACTTGCCTTCTTTGGTATATGAATCAGAAAATATATTGAGTATCTTTGATGGGTTAGTTTGAAAATTTTGATTAATTATTTATTTTTACTTCTTCATATTTTTCATAATTTAATAATCATATCATGAATAGGTTAACAAGAAAAACAAGGTATTCCCATGGCAATTAATTGAAACCCTCGAGACAAAATCCTCCTCAGTATGTAAAATTATGCAAAGCACTATTCCACCTCTTTAATTAAATGACTCGATAAACTCAAATAAAACTTATCAAAAAAACCCAAAACCAAAACAAAAGGAATGACATACAATATTGATGGATGGCCATGACCCCCTAACATTTTGACGGAGAGAACTTTTAAGTCCACTATTCAACGAACACAACAACGATGGCAACAATCGGCAATCTGAAAATTTATTTTGAATGTAGACCCCTCTAAGAATCAATTACCCTGCTCTTTATATGTAATAGAGCAACTTTAAAAGATTTTACAGATAAAACATAGCTAATGATATCTCATCCCTTACCTGATTATTAAACTTGCACATTGAACAGGTGGCACCAATAAAAGCTCTACTTTCAGGTGTTAAGCACTCGACAGGTACAAATCCCCACAATGGAACTGCCATGATGTCATCATCGTCATCATTCTCATTCTTGTTGTCATTATGTTTAATATCTCGTTCTACGAGCAGCCACTGGACAAGAATGTTGTTTGGTAGCAGAAACCTTTCACCTTTACAGACGGTCAATAATTTTCCAAGAGTGGGTAGTGTTTTTGTATTAGGATGCGTTTTAGTATCACCACTAACTTGAAGAGGAACATAGGCTTTTTTAGATTCCAAGTATATCATCTTTTTTGCAGAACCAGGAGTTGATGAAAGTGACATTATTTAACATCTAAAAAGCCATTATAAGTAATGGGACATGTTCATTACAACAGACTACTAAATGGCTATTTCATGATTTTCTAAATATTTTTTTCCCTTTAAATAAGCTGGCAGAGTAATGATTAAAACAGGTTTTTTGGTAAATAGTACAACTTTGGTTTTTAAAGTCGCTTGTTTTCGAGAATTAAAATTAGAATAATCCCATGGAAAAATTATGGTTTTAAAAAAAGTTTTAGATTAAAAATATACTGAACTTCTATTCTGGAACAATAAAATAAAAAGATCAAACAAGGGAACGAGATAAACAGGGACACAAGCATGTAAATTGAGTGTAGTGATGTAATGTAAGTTGTAAACAGCTTTATCTAAAAACTTCAACTGCTAGTTGTATACTGAAGCTAGATCATTCTCTAAGCATTTAGACTTGCCAGCTATTGCAAACTAAAGAAACTTACACACACAACAATCTTTCCTTTCAACACTTGAAAATGGAGAAAGAACTAAAAACTTTACAACAGAATTTGTGATACTACATTAAATTTTCAAAACAGAATCAAAACGCGAGAGGGAATAACACATTTGCTGCTATTTATATAAACTAAATTGTATCCCTAAGCATACAAATTTCCATAAAAGACCTAGATTTTTGAAGTATATACTAGGTTATTATTATTATTATTTTTATTACCAACCTTACTTGGAATTGTAGGCTGGAAAGCAGCAAGACAAGATATTTTATCACCACAAAAACATCAAAATGCTACAGCTACCCAAATCGCTTGATGTAGAGAACAATTTAAATATTTTATTTTGAATTTATATTAAATTTATGCTGGTTTTAAATCTAAGCTGGAAACCGCAAATTAATGTCACTGCCATTAAATTAATACATGCAAATGGAGCCCTAGCAAAACATAGACACTTTGTACCCTGTGATTTCTAGTCTACTATGCAATATTTCACTCCCATCTTCTTTACTGTTGTCAAATCTGGGGTGAACCTTGTACTTCTATTAAAAAGATTTATACACTCCAAAACTGTGCCATTTGCCTAATCTCTTTTGCCAACCGATACACCTCTGCAACAATCCTATATGCAAATCTTGGCATCTTCTCTGATATTGATCAAATTAGTAATATTCTTTTTCTTTATTATGCTCTTCCATAAAGTTCTTCCTGCACCAATTTGTTCTACGTTTGCTATTGACTTAACCATGCTCCTTAAGAGTTTAAAGTTATTCACACACCAACCTAAGTTTGGTACTGAATTCGCAACCAAGCTATTATCTCCTGGAATTCCTTACAGGCTTTTTTACCCCACATTAGTCTTGGTCATGTCACGCGCACGCCTCCGCACACGCCATGTGAAATTCGGGTGTGCTCTTTATCACACGCCTTGTTCTACTTTCTACACATGCCAAGCAGAACTGAGCTATTTTAGAGTAATCCCTTACCTAAACTTTACCCAATACATAATTGTTCTTCCGTGTTAAAATGTGTCTCTAAAATGTATTTCTATTAAATACCCACCTTCATTAAAATTGCTGACGTGAGATACATTTCAAATGTTTTGCGTCGGCATTGCGTCAACAATATTTTTTTTGTTTTTCAGCTGGCAAAAAATTTCGTCATGTATTGATCTCCTTAAGACGATGACAAATGGAAATGAAGTACAAGTCCTATTGACCTACCTTCCCGATGGTGTACTTCTTAAGTTAATAGTTCTGTCCCAACTAGCTCTCTATGTTTTAAGATAAACTGATTAGGAAGTAAGTTGTACACGTGCTATTTACGAACTGAAGGTCAGGGCATCATTAAGTTGAATATCGCAGAAGTCGCCGGTGACATGCTTCAAAAATGCTTGTCACAGGCACAGTTCAATGCAAAGCAAAACTGTACAGGAGACTCAATTGTTAGAGTCTTCGCAGAACATCTCTTCTCACAAAACCGAGGGCAGGGTTGACTTATTGCCTGCTGTGTCGTGTGGGAGACAGAACTTCTGGACTTCTTTTTAATACGATATACAATTTTTTCGATTATTATTACTAAACATATTTGATTTCTCTTTTCCCTTTTAAAAATATTTTTTAAACTTTATTGAACATGTTTTTTCTTTGGCATTATTACATCACGAGAACATTCGTCCGGAAGCTGTAATAAGGTACAGGACACTCAACCTCTCCCATGTTCTGGTTATATTTAACTTGCATGGGTGCGCACTCTTCTCGCAGTATTCTCTGTGACGAAGAAGGTCGGACTGACTTGTGGCATGGTTCCAAATGGTCTTCCGTCTTTCGTTCGAGTCTCAGTGTAATGCACCAGCCGAGCATAAGAGTGTCAGCATGAAGGAAAGGGGCCGACTTTAATGTTCTCTATACCTTACGTTCTTCATAATAACACCATTCATTTAAATTTCACAACAAAATTACGTCAGCAATTTTTTTGCCAACTACTATGCTTCAAAAACTCCGCGCTGCTGCTCTCCTGAATGTAATAATTGCACGCAAAAATCATAAGCTAGGCGTGTGATACTGATCGCACGCCTGTATTAGTGTAGGCGTACGTACCACCGCACGTGGGTGCAAATATTCATGACCAAGACTGCACATTAATTTTTTTGATACCTCCTTTTACATACTTAAAAAGAGTTTCTTGCATCTTACATGTCTGAACTCAGTAATGTCATATGTTCCTAAATGTGTTTTTTATTTGTTTTGTTTTTTTCCTTGTTTGTCCATGTATTCTAGTTGTTCTTGTCTTAGCTATTCTGGTAGTGACTACATACCTCTAGCTCCTAGCTATTATGGTAGCCTCCTTCCAACAGTGAATACAGAAATTGTTTGTTTTTTTGTTTGTTTTTCTTCTCATATTTAAATATTTATTACATATACATATAACAACTATGCATGAGAGAAGGAAGGAAAATAATTTATATTAATTTAATTTGTTGGTAAAAAAATATATGTTTCTCCTTATTTCAGAACAAACTTCAATTTCTAATTTTTGTACTGTTATCCTTTAAAATCGAAATTCAATGATTTTTAAGCTTCTTTACCATAGCATATTTTTAGAAGGAAATACAGACACTTCTAAGATCGTAAGGTGGTGTAATCATCCGTTTATAACAAAATATGCAACTTTTATCCCTTATACAGCCGTATATGGCCATTTTAGAACAAATCACGGCACTGGTTAAGTTTCACATAGCTTTTTTTACCTAATTTAGCAACAAAATACGGAAATTTGTAAGCTTCACACAGTTGTTCTTACCTCCTTTAGCAACAAAATATAACCATTGTAAGCTTTATATGGCTGTTTTTTGTCATTTGGAAACAAAAGTTGACGTTTTGTATGACTGCATCCTCATTTCAGAATCAAATACGGCAATTATTAAATTTATATGTGTGTTTTAAATTAAATTTAGAATTATTTCAGAACAAATTATGGCAATGTTTTAGCTTCATATGGCCTTGTGTTTGTCATTGTGCCAAAATTACGCCAACTTTTAAGCTTGAAATACACGCTTTATTTATAAAAATACATTTTCTTAACTTGGGCAAAGACATCCTGATATATCCTTAGCAAACAAATTTCTTTCATATTTATGTATATCTGCTTGTAAATACGTTTCAAAATCATTTCAACTTCATTATATTTATTTATGACTATTTTACATATAATATGTTTCATCATATTTATTTGAGATTGTCTCAAAATCGTTTCAGGGTGTTCAAGAATAAAAAAAAAAAACTATCAATCAAGTAATTGAATTGATTTTTGTACTTTTGAAAATAGTGAATTGGTATTTCGTATTTTTAAAAACAGAAATTTCAATTTCCTGAATACAACAATTTTGCTTTTCGAATTTTTTAGCAATTGGCTATTAGGGCAGAAAACACGTCAGAAAAAAAATGAAACTGTTTCTACTATATATATATGATTTGAAACAATTTCACAACAAATATTTTATTAAAATCGTTTAGAAATTTGTATGGCAAGTTATGTTATGTGTTTTTGAAAAGATCAAAGACAACCCCCAGCCCTTTAAATTAGCTAAATCTTTGACAGCAAAATTTTGCGCAAAATTAACGCATTATATTTCAAGTTAATTTTATATATATATGTAAATATCTTTCTGTCATAACAAAACTAAAGGGTAAAAAAATGGTTTCCTTCAAATATTTATGAGTTTTATTAAAGAATGTAATCCCTCAGGTAAGGTTCAAAGAATATGTGTTCACCACCACCAGGGTGCGTGATCATCATGTTTGTTAGGAAGGTATGATCGCCATGATTTTAGAAGTAACAATCTTACAATCGTTGGGTTTGAAAACTTTATTTTAAGCTGACACAGTCGTCTTTTGGAGAAAAATAAAATAAAAGATACAAATCTTTGACAATAACGGAACCATATTTTAAGTAATGATTTTTATGATCCATGGTTAGCGTTGCCATTATTAGCTGCCGTTCAACTTTCCGTAACTAAATTTAAAAACATATATATAAATATTGTTGTTCCACAAATTGTTATATATATACAAAGTTTAAATAATGATGCCACTTACAACTTTTTCATATTTATAACCCATATTTGGGTTGAAATTCCCAGCTGGAACATTGCTGGAACTTGTACAGGGGCAAGGAACTTTGTTACTTAATTTTTTTCTTAAATTCTATATTTTAGGGTTGCTCATGCATACAAAATTATCAAAGCCTAGGGCGCAAGATTTATCGCATGCGTGCTTTAATCTTTAGGCCTGGCGCGGTTGTGGTGGTGAAAGTTATATAATATAATGTATATTTTTTGTGCTCTAAAAACCACTCAAGCATAATTTTGCTGGACAGCATTCATAATGGCAAAAGCTGAATGCCTTCATGGATTCAGAGGGCTTTGAACCCTAACCTAATTGTAAGGTTGAGAAGGGGTGGTAATTTGGAGGATGATAATAAATTAACGTGGGTTAATTCTTATTCAAGGTTTGAAATAAAGGGTCAGCAAAAGCACAGAGGAAAAGGAATAATGAGAATGGTTAGGTGGATGTACAGCACCAGTTTGAATATGAGAAAGGTTTTGATAAGCATAGAGGCAGGCTATATGAAGCATTACATGATGTTATCTAGATAGAAGATTGAGTTGGTTGGGACTCTCTTGGCAAAAATGGAAGAAAATAATTGTGTAAGAAGTGTAGAACTTAATAGTTCCAGGGACAAAATCCAGAGGTATACCGACAAAGATTTTGCAGGAGGTAGTAGGGGTAGACTTGACGTAGAAATTTGAGTTTAGAACTTTAATTCGGTCTAGATCAGACAGAAGCTAATTAATATAACCTGTCCAATCCATGCTAGCATGCAAAATAAATAGACATTAATCTAAGAATGGTGAATGGTAATAATGCACACATTAGGAAAAAATAATTGATTTTTTTCTAACATGGAAAACAAAATATATCATCCAACAAGTATATATAGTGTGCATGTATCTGTATCTAAATTGTGAGGTAAGCTTTGGTGAGCTTTAAATTAAAGAGCTTTTGTGTGTTCCACATGAAAGAGCATTGAAATTTGTTGGTTCTCAAGGTTTGTTAATTATGCTAATGCATATAGCTAGCTAGCTATTCAATATCACGCTTTATATTTTGAACGTAAATACTAACTAGTGATTCTGATTTACACACAGCGGTGCTGTTTCTCTCACCATCTATCTAACTTACCACAAAAACTCCGCATGGCACTAGCTTTATCATATAAGAAAACTCCAAATGGTAGCAAAAATGCATAGCTTATATGCATTGATGCCAACATGCATATTAACAGCAAAATACAAGACTAACCTAACCTGAGAAAAGCTCTGATTTTTAATTTACTGGGCTCTGACCCGTGTGCGGCCTCGACTGTACATAAACAACATGTAAACCTTATGAAAACTGTTTGCACATGTGACCAGGGATTAAGTAAGTAAAAACTGATCGCGTGGAGTACAAGAGGAATGTTTTCATAACCGCACGGGATCAGTATAAAACAATGATGGAAGATATAAAAACAAATTTTTTTGGAAAAGGCTGTGAAGTTTCCACCCGAACCCAAAACACGTTCAAAGAAGAGTATATAGAGCGTTTGCTAGACCCTTCTTATCTTACATCATAGATAAGTTGTGTTATTTTTTAGTTGCAGAGAATTCTCTTTAAAATGTCCAGCAATCTTTTTGCGTAGCAAAGTAGTATTTTTTTAATTATGATTAAGGCTTATATAGATATAGATAGATGTGCATATTTTACATGGCTAGCCTCACAAATATCAAGGGATATACCATGTCTATTATTTCCAGGAGGGGCCATGGCTTAGATAGGGAGTCCTAGAGTATTTAATGCTCATTTTGAGCTACGCAGACCCAATTAGGGTCCGCGCTCTACCAGACAACTCCCTGCAACATCCAACGGCCCACACATTGTGTCATCTCCCATATTTCCCTCACATGACTTGGGTTAACCCGGGGCTATGGTAACATTCACTCGCCTGTAATGAATCGCTGCCAAGGGGAATCGAACCCCGGTCTCCTGCACAAAGTACGAGAGTTATAACCACTAAGCTACAGCGCCCCACTGCACATGATTCGAATTTGGGGTTTGCTCTTAAAATATTCATTTGTATCTTAGTTTTGTAAGACAAACTCAAGTTTCATTAAAGCATATATACTTAGCCTAGTTTTGCCCTGCCATTATTTTTTAAAGAACTGTTACTATACATTGTGTATAGCATAGGAGCATTATTTATTATTTCAAGGCTTTTCTGTGTGACTAAATTCATGCATGCTTTACACTGACTGAAAGTTAACCAACCTTAATAAGGCCATAAATTATTTTGGGCAAGGATTATTGTGACATTAATTATTGTAGTATTTGCCTAAAACACTGTAATGTTTGCAAAATGCAAGGCTTGATTGCTTTAACTACAGTGATTAGTGTCACAAAGTCCTAAAATGTGGTGAGTTTTCATAAAACGTAAAAAAATAATTGTGAATTTTATTTTTTCGCTTTGTTAGGTAAAGATTTTAAAGAACTCGAATAATTATATATCACAAAATAGTAAATAGATTATATATATACTAAAAAATGTTAAAACGCGTTGTGAAATGGTTTAAAAAAGAATCACAAACTAAAAGAGAAAGACAAGAAATTATAAAGCAATGGTTTACTGATTCTGGAATTGAATGGTCTGATATTGAAAACTTGTTATTTTGGAATGATCCTAGGATATCTCTGGCTGCTTATATAATTTTTACATTGTGTTTCTGGTGAGTGCATTTAGGGTTGGCTTCTCTGATAACTCCATTATTCTTGTTTTATTTGTTTTATATATTTATTTATTTTATGAAAACAATTGTTATATATAATTGAGTAAACTTCCTTGCCAAGACATGTACAAAGTTTTCTTAATGAAAAAAAAAAAATCAATGACCAGCATATAAGATAAGGGGCAATCAGCAATCAAAATAAAATCAAGATAATATAAGCAAGGATCTTCAATTACCAAGTTATTTGCAGTGTGATTGCCAGATTTAAAAGTGTTATTGTCTGCACTGAGTTCTGGCTGTAAAGGTTTATGTGATTGTGCTCCTTCAACTTTAAACATCCCTACACAGCGTTTTCACTTCAAAAAAGAAAACACATTTCATGAATTCTATTTGTTAAAGGACATGTATTAATTTTCAACTTTAATATTTCTAAGAAGATTAAAAAGGGTTAAAGTTTTCTTACAAGCAGTTTTTGTTTTAAATTAAGTTTTATCAAAAAAGGTTGTAACAAACATTCAAATTAAAATTAGCAGCACTTTTAGGTGAAGGAAAGTTTGCAAAAAAATTCTAACCAATATATATTTAGGAAGGATATACCTACTTTTAAATAGTAAGCACCCCTCTCCAATCAATGCGCATTCTAAACAATGAAAACTTAATAAGCACCCAAGCAGCACTTTGCAATATAGTGTTTTTATTCTTGTATAAACAGTTATATTTTTCTACTTTGGGAATTATTTTGTTTGATTTTAGGAAATTCCTTCTTTACAGACTGCAATGTTTTACTATTCTCATTGTTGGGTTTTGTGTGTCAGTCCTTTTCAACAATATACGGTTGTACTACAAACAGTATATGCTAAAAAGTAAGTCTATTTTATGTTGTGTGGCTACTGTAACAAAGGAAATGTGCCCTATATTTCTTTTTTTACATTGATTCGGAATATAATTCGTTGGCTTTGTGGTAGAGTGTTCACCTCCAGTGCGGAATGTCATGGGTTTAACACCAACTCAAATTGCGGCTTCAAATGCACTCTTTGTAGGACCCTTATTGATAATAGTACATTAGGATCTAAACTGGGTAAATATTAGTATTAAGAAGTTGTGTTGTGGATATTTCGTCTTTTACGAGACATTATCGACTTATATCCACAAGTCATTGTGTCGATATAATTAATCTTATAGATACACACACAAAAAATAACTTTAAAAGACATTTCAATAGTACAACATCTTGTAATTATTTTTATAATTTTTTTTAAGATTTACAGATTGCAATCAGAGAAGAAAATAGAACGTAAGCATTATTTGTTGTCACTGTCTTGCCTTTACACGATCGCTTTAAACGATCATTTTTAAGCATTTATATCATTTTTAATTGTTTTACAATAAAAAAGTGGTGTGTACCTACTGGTCATATTATTATGCATTTGATACACTATATACCTCCTTATTACCCCTTTCTATAGTTACAAGATTTGGTAACAAGTTGGCCCCAAGCCAATTATTCACTATATTGTTTATTGACTTTAAAGAATTTTGGTTCGATTGTTTGAACTGGTTTTAAAAAAAGTTGTATAAATTTGTTGCTGTACATTTTAATTTTTTGTTCCGCCACTTTTTATTCTTTTGTTAAACAAATTGAAATTGAAATTTTTAACTATTTCATCAAGTCTCGGTTTCAATCTGGATGATGCTTGTGAATGTGCTGCGGACATATGGACACAAAGCGAAGAACATTACAAATACTTAGTGCATTTAAAAGAAACTTATAACCCTAAGGTATATTTCTGCTAATATTATTTAGCACCTTTATAAGAGCGTCTAATTTTTGTTAAAATAATAGGTCTGTTTTTTGCCATTAGTATGTTTACCAGTCAATGGATGAGACAACACACCCTGGTTTCAGATATCAACTTCAATTTTGAATCAAGCAGAAAAAAATTATTTGCTGTGTACCTATTCTTTTCTATCTTGTATGATGATCTCATTAGTCTTCTGCGCAATTATGTGTGGTGTCGCATGTCACAACAATAAAAAATATTCTTGTGCTGTTTTGAAAAACACACTGCATTCAGCATTTCATTTTGTCACCACGACCGAAGAGGCTTTCTAATACAGATAACTTGACATTATAATTGGATTTTTATTTGATTACAATGTACAATCTTTATTATTCTTCTACTGAATAGTTTGTGCTAAACTTAACATCATGTTCTGTTTTGCTTTTTCAGCTTGTGCTCTACCTCATTGGTTACATTTGCATACTGGTGGTTATTTTAAAACATATTCCTGTTGCTCAAGTGCTGTTTTTGCAAGGTGAAATGTTTTTTTTTGTTTGTTTGTTTTTGTTTGTGTGTACCAAATCGAACAACATTATTAGTAATTTATAATGTCCAAGGGAAATTATGAGCACATGAATCTGGCTAGGTTTAATCATTTATTCTTCTCTATACGCTGCACTTCCATAAATTGTTGTTCATTTCAATGTTAGTAGATAATCATCATTCAGGTAAATTCCAATACTATTTCGGTAGTTTCAGTTTGATGTTCGATTACAATTACATTGTTAATACGTACAGACGTATCTCTGTTTTTATCGTAGGTACATTTCTGTATTTTCTACCAATTCTCACTTATCTTGGAATATCCGACAAAATTGTTGACAAAGTGGATAGACTTTTCACACCTATTACCAGCCACTGGATGCACAACAAAACAAAAAGAAGAAGAAACAGATTGAGAAAGTTAGACAGATGTGAGTTGACTTATGTAACATTTTTTTCATGTATTAAGTAAGTAAATAAATGAGTAGATAGGTAGGAATATGAGATCTGAAGAAGAGATATAGTACAAGAGAATATAATACAATTTAGCCACATTGCTGTAATGAAAGGTTGAAGTTAACTCACTGTAAACTCGCAGATTGACCACTCGGTCCGGAAAGGTTTATAAGTTTGGCGAAAATAGCGAAAATAAAGAACAATGGTGGTTATTTTATCTGGGAAGTTTCTGGAATTTCGTGAGTTCTCTAAAGTAGAAAAAACTTGCCAATGGTACCAGTCTAACCATTGTAAAGGAGAAATGGCATTGTAAAGGAGAAATGGGTCACGGTGACCTCGGTCCTGGAAATTTTTGGAAAATCTAGGAGTAAGAAAGAATTAAAAGATTTTATATTTTTTCAAAGCTCACAGAAGAAAATTTCTCGAAAGTACTAAGAAAAACCAGATTAAGTTCTGAAATTCCTTGAGATTTAGCATAATTTTGTCCTGGAATCGGCCTGTATAGAAAGAATTAGAAAAATATCCTGCAAAGTCCTGGAATATCCTGAAATTTAGGTTTTCATTTTTTGTGGTCACTGTGAGAAAGTCGACAGACAGGTATACTACACGCGTTATTAGTGAAGAAAGGCAATAAATTTTTAACAGTGAAGGGTGTGTTATGTTGTAACATCTTTTTCAGTGAACTCTCCCAAAAAACAAATGCAACAAGTGGCATCTTCTTCTGACACGGATGATAAAGAAAACGATGAATTTCTTCCCGAGCGAAGCCATTATACAGAAAAAGTGTTAACTTCTATGCATGAAGATTCTTTTAACGAATCTTTTGATGAATTTGATTTGCGCGGACAGCAACGCGTCGAAGTTGAAGGTAAAACTCTTTTTTAGCAAATCAGTCATCGCAACTTGTCATTTAAAGTAAAATTTCGCGATCAATATTTAGGTTTAGGAAACTTAATATGTCAGAGAGACGCTTAAATTATTATAAAACATTTATAACCATTTGTCACCATTTGTCTGTCCTGCCCGGATTATGGAAGCGGCCCGGTTTATGTACGACACTTTTTATATTATTTGGCACTTATGTACGACAGCTATTATTTGGCACTTATAGAACAAACATAATCCGTGCCGACTGGCTTTTATATCTTTTGTGACAAGCAAATAGCCCTGGTGGCAAAGTTGTTGTTGTTCTCAAATGAAACGAAATGTCGTAGAAACTAAATGTTGGGATTCGCAATTTACGTCGAGACTTTTTTTTCTTCGCCATTCCTAGTTTATGGTGTTCTATCTTGCAGAGAAAAATTACGTCGAGACTTTTTTTTCTTCGCCATTCCTAGTTTATGGTGTTCTATCTTGCAGAGAAAAATTACGTCGAGACTTTTTTTTCTTCGCCATTCCTAGTTTATGGTGTTCTATCTTGCAGAAAAAAATTACGTCGAGACTTTTTTTTCTTCGCCATTCCTAGTTTATGGTGTTCTATCTTGCAGGAGAAAAATTACGTCGAGACTTTTTTTTCTTCGCCATTCCTAGTTTATGGTGTTCTATCTTGCAGAGAAAAATTACGTCGAGACTTTTTTTCTTCGCCATTCCTAGTTTATGGTGTTCTATCTTGCAGAGAAAAATTACGTCGAGACTTTTTTTTCTTCGCCATTCCTAGTTTATGGTGTTCTATCTTGCAGAGAAAAATTACGTCGAGACTTTTTTTTCTTCGCCATTCCTAGTTTATGGTGTTCTATCTTGCAGAGAAAAATTACGTCGAGACTTTTTTTCTTCGCCATTCCTAGTTTATGGTGTTCTATCTTGCAGAGAAAAATTACGTCAAGACTTTTTTTCTTCGCCATTCCTAGTTTATGGTGTTCTATCTTGCAGAGAAAAATTACGTCGAGACTTTTTTTTCTTCGCCATTCCTAGTTTATGGTGTTCTATCTTGCAGAGAAAAATTACGTCAAGACTTTTTTTCTTCGCCATTCCTAGTTTATGGTGTTCTATCTTGCAGAGAAAAATTACGTCGAGACTTTTTTTCTTCGCCATTCCTAGTTTATGGTGTTCTATCTTGCAGAGAAAAATTACGTCGAGACTTTTTTTTCTTCGCCATTCCTAGTTTATGGTGTTCTATCTTGCAGAGAAAAATTACGTCGAGACTTTTTTTTCTTCGCCATTCCTAGTTTATGGTGTTCTATCTTGCAGAGAAAAATTACGTCGAGACTTTTTTTTCTTCGCCATTCCTAGTTTATGGTGTTCTATCTTGCAGAGAAAAATTACGTCGAGACTTTTTTTCTTCGCCATTCCTAGTTTATGGTGTTCTATCTTGCAGAGAAAAATTACGTCGAGACTTTTTTTTCTTCGCCATTCCTAGTTTATGGTGTTCTATCTTGCAGAGAAAAATTACGTCGAGACTTTTTTTTCTTCGCCATTCCTAGTATATGGTGTTCTATCTTGCAGAAAAAAATTACGTCAAGACTTTTTTTCTTCGCCATTCCTAGTTTATGGTGTTCTATCTTGCAGAAAAAAATTACGTCGAGACTTTTTTTTCTTTCGCAGAGAAATCCATCATTCTGTGACCATAATTCGTCAATGTCTCATTCACAAAAGTTCGAAGAAAAAGCCAATCACAGCCTGCCTGGCCAGCCAGCCATATATCAGCGTTCATAATCCGGTCACCACGACATAATCAGGGCAAAAAAAAATATAATCGGGCCATGCGTACATAATCCGACCGTCCTGTTTATAAACAGACCGTTTTCGCAATCTGGACAGAACAGTACCCCCAGTAAGCAGAAGTACCGATTAATTTAGTTCTCAGTTTATAACGTGCCAAAACCAGTTTATTTTTCCACTTGTCAGTCTTGGCCCACGAAATAAAAGCTCTGTTTACCCACCTGTAGGACTTGTGAGTATAGAGTATTATAGATGAGAGAAATTAATAACAAAAGTAATAACAACAAAAATTCTTTTTAAGAGAACTCATCCGATTACGACGAAGACGCGTTTGTACCGTCCTACAACTTCCAACCAGGCCAGGGAATGCCGTCATTGTCGCAATTCGACAGCATGATGGAACCACTGAACGACGATTTCTATGGGGGTTTGGATTTCAAGAACGTTTCTGCAACTACAAGCGCTAATTTCGGCATACCTAGCAACTATCAACGCCATCATAGCAACGACGACGTCGGGCAGGATACGGATGAAGATGTCGAAGATATTCCTGTTGAGCAAGCTGACGGTGTCAGATTTGCTCGGGTAGTAACAACCAATGAAAACATATCTGATCACAAAGAACGCGGCTTGACGCGTACCATAAAAAGCGACGACGATGTTGACGAAACGTCGTATCGTGATCGCCAAGAATATGAGTTTTTAGATAGAACGGAATTACATAACGTCACGGACGAAGAAATCAACGAACAAGCGATCGGTCAAACTTCCATTTCGAAAGGAGTTTCAACCTTCTTGGGATACTAAAATAATATTTTCACATGACTTTAATATAACAAAATGCGATAACAGGAGATGGGATCTTACTTGAAGATAACATTATGAATACACTGATTGTTCGAGAGCGGTATTTACTTAATACATTTAAAGATATGGCTAAGGTTTTAAAAAGGGCGTTTTGGCGTTTTTATTTGATAGGGCGGGACAGTGCACCATTCTGCTGCTTTATAGACAAACTGTTTTTGCTTTCAAACAGGGTGCTTGTTATTGCGCTTTTAAAAAAGATAAAGATCTTATTTTTATCCTTAAATCACTCTAAAAGGGTTCAGCTTTGAAAAAATTCAAACTTGAGAGCGTAAAGGCACTGTAACGTTTTCGCAATTTTATGATTCATTTCTACAAATAATGAGTGTTTATTTTATTTTTTTATCTTTTTCATAATGGAAGAGTAAAAAAGAAATGTATATATCCACTCTGCTTCATTTGAAATATGTATGTATTACTGTAAATAAATAAACTAGAAGCCTTGTGGCTTTAACACTACAACTATGCATATATGGCCCCCTAACTTCTATCCCAAGGTCCCTTAGTAATAAAATAAAGATATGTCTAGAAGTTTTTAAAAAATTCCCTGATGTGATTAATTTTTTTGAGAGGATCATTGCTGGTGAATCCAAAAGAGGGTCAGCTTTTGTGAAACGACTGGAGAGCAGACGAAATAAAAAGTCATTGAATGTTTTGTATTCTAAAGCTTTGCGAATAAACCTTCGCGTCCACCAAAAAGAAAATCATCACTCATCCCCTAAAAGGATTTACTAAAGTTATAAGTGAAATAAGATAAAGTGAGAACCTTCTCCGAAACGGCTCAGGGGCAAAGAAGAGACCCTGTGAACGAGGATGATAGAATTATTCCCAATGAAAAACATTCGTTCAGCTTAAACCGTGTTTTTAATATAACACGATCGCTAACCAATCTCGTTCCCAGAGCTTCTTTTTTACTCTCTGGATACGCGCTAGCCACATATCATAAAGCGAAAAAGGAGCCCTGGGGACGAGATTGGATCGTTAACCCAATTATCGGCTGTATGTTCTATTGCTGTGAACAAGCCAATACGATTTGAGCTACAGTTTCCCTTGATTTGATGCTTGATTCGGGTTTTTTATTAAACACAAGGTTTATCAGCAAATTAAAGATAAAATTCTAAGAGGAAAAAGAACTAAGTTTTAAAAAAACCTAAGAATAAGCACCTACAACGAGAAAGTGTATCTGTAAACAAACACAAAAAGAAAAAATTGACGATTATGTTTCGTTCACTGCAAACTTACGCTTTGTCATCGATATCGATATTTTTACCCTAAGCTTGTAATGTCAACTAGAAGGCTTCTTTTTTCAGTAGGTTGATTCAGTAGGTTGTAGGTATATCTATATATACCGCTGTTCTAACTTTAAAAACAACAGAATCTGGGCATTCCACCACTTACGTTGTATTTCTAGACCATGTTGAAGAAAAAGTAAACATGTTATAAAAGCTTGACTCAGCAGGATTTTAGGCCCAAAATATCTTTCTTTTTCTCCAACCGTTTTTAATGTGAGTTTGTCGAACACTTTTCTTTACTTCTGTGATGAGAATTTACAGCACTACTGCTATTAAAAAGGACTGAGGCCAGCAAATATTTCTTATTAGTTGGAAATTTACGAAATTCCATCTCAGGTGGTAATTTGCACTTCTTCTAGCTTAACGAAATTTTAGGGAATATAAGATAAAAAAAAATATAAGAGCGTTTGGGAACCATTCCATATTACCAAATAGGTTTAAAATTTAGAATACTATACTATATACTTACGTTTTCAAAAGATTAATCCTAAAACGACGAAACACGAAGATCTACGGTCGAAAATCAGGCAAAAGCAGCCCTACAGTTGAAGCGCCATAACTCCTTAGGAACTCCTTAGGTTTTTTAAATTTGTGCTAATTGACCTCTGATTAAAACCGAGGCTAAGTACAAGCCATAAATTAGGAAGGTGAACCATAACATTAACACCGCCAAAATAGTATTTTCTCATGTCGAATTAAGTTAAACATTTTATACACACGCCAATTCAATGATGCTGAATATGATCTTAAAGTCAAAACATTCTAAAAATTCTAAAAAAAGGTAATTCGGGACACTGTATTCTAAGTTCTCACTCCACATTCTTCTCTCACACACATCATGCACTCACATTCTTCTTGTTTGATTAGCGCAAAAAAAAAAAACTTAGTATCTTCCTGTTACAGTTCACTCACCTAAATGTAAATAACGCCGCAAGCAGGGTATCTGATATTGTAAATTTTCGAAAATGAGCCTATTCTCAAAATAAAGATAAACATATTTTCCGATTCGCGTTATTTTAATGCTTTTTGTATGTCCGTTGAAATAGATCGCGTTTAATTTTGTTCTTATAGGCATTCGCGTTAATTTACTTCGTCTTAATTTCGTGATCGTTAATATTGTACCTTGTTAATTTTACAGGAATTTTTCGCTAAAGGGCTGGAATAAGTACGAAATGAAGGACTGCTAATTCTCCGTCATTATTTGAAAATTGCGGATTTAAGTGTGCGAATACGAGGCAAATTTGCAAGCAATAATTTGTTTTTCATGCGCATTCATTTCTTCACTACTTGCTACTCACGACCAACTGGCAGACCACACCTTCTGGAAGAACTCTATGAAATACTTCAGACGTCGAGTATTTTAATAGCCTAGTTAACTTATCTTTTTTCGAGGATATCAAATTCGGTTTCCCTTAAACAATAAAGCTTAGACGCAAAACAATGTCAGAGCAAATCCTTAAAATTCAAATCCACCTCATAGCAAACCCCGAATTACAATCAACCAATCAGCACAAAGTGGCGTTGTCACGTCTTAAATAATTCAAAAATCTATTATATTTGTTCGGGTGAGTGAGGCCATTCGCATTCAAAACAAAGGATTTCCCGATATTGACCGCGCGAGCAAAAAAGAACAATAGAATTAACCAATCAAAAAGCGCGGTCAGTATTCTGACCGCAAAAAAAATCGTTGGAGACCCAGCGTAATTTTTTCCACCTTAACTATTCCGATTTCCTGGTGGTACGAAAGGTTATACTGGGTCTCCTGGATAGTATTTTAAGTAAACGAGGAGGGCATTGCCGATGGAGTCCGAAAATCTCGAATACCACAACACTAAAAACATTTTTTGGGGAATTGGGACCCTGTGCAACAAAAGATCAACAATCAGTTAGAAACAGGAACACTTTATATAGATAGAAGTTACTCAAAGAGCAAAATTTTCGTCAGCTAACAAACTTTATTTCGCATTTCATATGAAGGCAATATTGTTTTCGATCATTTTTAACTTTAAAGCTGGTGAATTGCCAGTATATTGTAAATTTGATTAATCATTGATACCCTTAGACATTTTCACATCTTTTTAAAGTAACGAAAAAATCTTTTTAATTAAATTAGCACCGTCAGCTATCTGTGACATGTTATCCAATTAGGAATTAGACATTGATGTTGTATGGTAAAAACACAAATATGGCTTATCTTTTGTTACCAGGCTTCCCACGCTAAACTTCGACGTTACAATAATATGATAACATCACAGCGTTGATCACGTTATAAGGATACATCTATATAAACACTCAGTTCCTTCGTGAAAGACACAGGTTTTGAAATGAACACAAGATTGTACCTATTTTCTGTATCCTTTCTTTTATTATTGTTTTCGGCTCATGGATTGCATTTACAAGTAGCATGCTATATGAAACGATGGAACAGTCGCTGTTTTAACGGCTTGGACAAAAAATTGCCAGAATATAAGGATATCAAAGACGATATAGCGAAGTTAAAAATTTTAAAAATTCGTAAGTATCTTGTTCTGTTGTATTCCATACTACTTTTATGTTCAAACTTGAAGGAAAGAAAGACCTCCAACCTCTTTCCTTCAAAGGTTCAATTCAGTACATGTTCGTTGTAGAAATGTTCTAAAACAAAAAAGGTTCACAATGATAAACTAGTGGTGAGGTTTTATAATTTTGTTTTTATCCAGTTTAATTTTCGATATAACTACTGGTACAAAAGTCATTAAAATGTAACCAAATTTTGGCTTTGTGACTAATAGTACCGGCAAAATTTTTGACATTTTTTTGCCTGCCATTTTTATTGACTTTATTTCCTGCCGATTATCTTTCTTTTTTTTTTTCTTTTTTTAGCAAATTAAGATAACTAATAAGAGGATACAGTGTGACATTTCAGTTTATATTTTAAGTTAAAATTGTTGAAAGGAAAATTGCATATTTTTCATAATTTGTAAACTGAACAAGCATATACATCGAGAAGAAGATTTTTCTTTTTACCATAACACAGAAAAAACAACAATTCCAAATGGAAGTCTTCCTTTAGTCGTAAAAAGTCTAAAAAAAAACTTTTATTTCAACAGTGATAGCAAGATTTAGTTAGTAAAAAATGACTAAAGGTTTGTACCACTGTATTTGTACGAACCAATAGTTTCTACCGACCTTCTTCTGTCGACCATTTATTTACCGATAAGGTACCACAATAGGCATGTTGATGATAATCTTTTAAAGTAATTAATATTTGCTAACAAAAATGAAGTATAAATTAATTACAAGAGACACGAAAGAAATTTCTATAATCTAATGATATTATGTCTATTTTAACAAGTCTGCATTTTTTATTTATTATTATTCATTTGTTTTTTGTTTGTTTGTTGTCTGTGTGTTTACCTTTTTGTTCGTTCGTTTGTTTGTTTGTTTTTGTTTGTTTGTTGTCTGTGTGTTTACCTTTTTGTTCGTTCATTTGTTTGTTTGTTTATTTGTTTTTTTGTTTATTTGTTTGTTTTTGTCCGTTTGTTTACATTTTTGTTCGTTCGTTTATTCGTTCGTTTATTCGTTTGTTTGCTTATAATACAGGAACATAATGAAACGGATACCTTATCACACATGGTCAATGAGAGAGACACCAAAGAGACATGTTTAATGTTGACATATTCTAATGTGTGACATTAGAATATCCCAGCATTAAATATTGGGTTGTAGTCCTGCCGTGAAAAAAAATCTGGAATTATGCCAAGTGTTGAATAAATCTTGTTTTGAACCGTGAAAAAATAACTTCAGCTTATTTTCTTGAGTTTTTTTTAGCCCCACATTAAAAATATTTTTTTAGTATATTCCACTCCATTTCTTTTTAGTGACAAAGGCTGTAAAGAAAAAAATTTTGAAGAGAATCAAAATACTGAAATTTGCTGGAAACGCTGATTTAACACCAAAGGAGAGATGAAACAGACATCGCTTGGCGTACACACAGTGAGGTATAAAGTTGAAAGAACTGCTTACGTTACGTTTACCTCTCCTTCGTCACCAACTTTTCAACGCAGAAGAATCCCTATTTAATTATGTCAGGTCAGGAGCAGATATTTTGGAGTAAGGAAGATTTGGATATTGGACATTGAAAGTTTGAAACAAATATAAAAATATATGTAATATAATATACCATGGTTAAATAAAGTTAGTATTTAGGAAATTTAGTATTTTTGCTGTTCTGGTCTGGTAAAATACATCAACTTTTGGTATCTGACAATACACATAGATAGTTGAACACATTGCAGTAAATTGATGTGTGATGTAAATCGAAGTGAAATTTCTAAATACCAATGTTTAGTTATTGTGATAAATGAATGATTGATAAAAACTAATGTCAAATATGGGAAGAGAAACTGCTTTACAATACCCTTTGTCTGAAGACCTAATTTTATTACATCGATTGTCACGTTAAAGCTTAATTACACAAATTCTTTCTTTTTCTTGACGTATGATGTGGGAGATAATTGAATCAATATCAGAAAGAGAGTACGACGCAATAGTTATTCATAAATACAAAAGTAAGTTCAAAGAAATAACACAACAAAGATCATCCATGCGTATATTTTGTTGTTTTGTCCATAAATGGATAAGTCTTAAAATATGTATTCTTTTCGAGAGTTCTTGTTGTAGCTACGAAAGTAATTTTTGTCAATGCAAGTTTCAGAATTGACCTATTCAGTCACCAAAAAAGGCATCAAATTTGTTTTTTTAGAATATTTCTTTTAATTCAAAATCATGATGTGAGTTCAAATCAAATGTAATGTATCATTATCAATTTAGTGAAACGACATGACAACAATTTTCTTCTGACATCTTTATGTTGCATATGTACGAGTAAATATATATAATAAATATATATAATAAATATATATAATAAATATATATAATAAATATATATAATAAATATATATAATAAATATATATAATAAACATATATAATAAATATATATAATAAATATATATATAATAAATATATATAATAAATATATATAATAAATATATATAATAAATATATATAATAAATATATATAATAAATATATATAATAAATATATATAATAAATATATATAATAAATATATATAATAAATATATATAATAAATATATATAATAAATATATATAATAAATATATATAATAAATATATATAATAAAAAAGCACACATATGGTAACAAAAATGCCAGCTAAAGCAGGAAATTGCATTTCCATCTATTGCTTTTTTCTAGTTCCTATATCTTCATTCATTTTCTTCAGAACATTGGTGAAAAAAAGTTGGTGAAATAAAATAAAATAAAATTTGAAAAATGAAGTGGAAGTAGATTTTTCAAGATAACTAATATTTAAGTTGTAGTGTTTATGATTTTACTTTAAACCTCTCTAATCGCAATCTGGTTTCTGATATATGTAGCCAGCACTCCCACCAGGAAGCGAAAAAGAACCTTTGAGAACGAAATTGTCTCTAATCTGAGATGGCAAAGCACAAAAAAACAAAGATGCCTCTGTTAAAGAAAAGACAAAGGCGAATTTTTAAAATGACAAAACCTTGTTAAAATATTTAAAGATTTAATATTAAAAAGATATAGGCGAGGAGGCCGTCTGATATATAAAGTATGCAAAATGTTATACACATAAAACTGAATGAAAATATTCCCGTTGCGGTTTTATCAGGATACTCAACTTTTTATTTTCACGTATTGTTATTATTGTATGGTGTTAATAACTCAATTTTGATTACATGTGTATAAATTACAACAAAAATTGAAGGAGGAGAAGAGGATATATGTTATGTCATTATCGTGTCTATTTTAAGAAGCTCACACGTTTGTTATCAGATCTTTGATAGCATTGATTGTGTTATCATCCACCATTCTTTTGAAATATGTCTGTCTACATGCGCATGTGATAACCAGTCCGTTTTATAAGGTAATTTAATGAGCCATAAGGTTTATGTTAAATGGGATACGGATTGGACTACTGATTTTGGACATAATTAGTGCCTTTACGATGTGCAACAACCTCCTTTCCAGGGCATTTTGCCTGTATTGATTAATTTGATCGCGGCGAAAAGAACGGCTCAGGGGCCAAGAGACCCTGGGGACAAGGATGGATGCGCAATACATTGCCCTGCAAATATGTGAATGTAAAAGAGTACATAGCACTTTAAATATTCGTACAGGTAAATGGGAAATTGTCCGGACAAGGGTTTGAGGAATTACCTTGTCGCTAAACCGTCGCATCTTTCGTTGTTAAGGCAACTTTCTACTTACGGGATTGGTCAAATATCCCCTCCTATAGTGACATTAGAACAAATTTTAATTGTTGGTAATGTCACAAACCGTAAGAATATTCATTCCCTTTGATGGTTTTGGCTGTTTACAAAGTGCTACATCTATAGTCATCTTAAAGTTAACAGTGATCTTTCTTTTCTGAGGTTGCAACAAGGAGCCTTTCAAGTGTTTATCATAAGATTAATGTAATAATGCTCATTTTCGTTCTCAGAGCTCTGTAAGGTAAACCTTTCTAGGTTTTTCAATGAGCACTGCGGATGAAAATTAAACGCACCTGTTTTGAACTTCTCCCTTATTTAAAAATCCTGTTCCAACAAACGCAACACCTAACAGACGGCGTTTAATAATCCATGTTCCTTATCAGTAAATACATATCTTAACTGAGTAACAACCATTCTCGTCCCCAGGCTCTTTAAGTTTTATTCGGAATTTTAGACTAACTGCATCCCTTCATAGTACTTTTTTTCATACAGACATTATGATCACAATTATAGAACAAATGATTTTGCAATCAACGCCCTGTCAAATAAATGCCCCCCTTAACTGAAGGCTTGATATACTCCCGGGGCGTTTAACTGCTTGAGCGCTATTGTCAGCAACATTCTAACTAGAAGGATTCTAAGTAGTACTGAAACTGAACTGAAAAATTGTTGTTTATAAAACAAAACGAGATTATAGATCTTGGCTAGAAATAAGTTCTCAGTTGGAGAGGCGAGATTGAAAAATTATCTGCTGAAATTCTAACCCTTTACATTGACTAAAAACACTCCTTATCTCATAAATTGCACAAAAAAATATGTTATGTTTGATCTTTTTTCGTATTAAAATATTTTTGACTACGCCTCTGACACTTGATTTAATATTGTCCGACTTATAAGTGGTGAGTAAAGTTGGATAAAACAATATTCAAATTCATAGTTATTTAATAATTGATTTTTTTTATTTATTTACCACCAAAACTTAAAACACAATGTGCAAGGCGTTACACTACCCAAAACAGAAATTCCAATAATGTTAATATTTATTTTGGAGGTTTCTGAGGTCTAAGTTCTAGGCTAAATCTTTAAATAAGGATTCAAACAATACGACACGTGTGCGATTGTTACATTGTACGCTACAACTTATTCTAACACTTCAACCATCAAACTGTGTGCAAAGACGCAATTCCAGAAAGAAATGAAACTGTCACTTTTTATCTGATAGGTTGATTGAGATTTTCTGTCTCTACAACAATGTTGAAACAGTTACAATTTTTCCCGCTGCAACAGAAAATCGTTAACACAAAAGAATAATTAGCTGGATAACCAATCAATATACAATAATGTCATTAATTATCCTGTTGTGTCTTTCGAAAATATTTTCAAAAAATTCGACGCTTTTATTGGTTAAAATACTTGATAACGAATCAATCATGCGTGACGAGTTGAAACTTCAAACGCTGTTTACTCTATATTGAGTATGATTTTACAAGTTGGTTTCAAAATGGCAGCAAATAGACGTGAACGATAAAACAAGTGTATGGAAGACGTTTCGTTTTCTTTCCGGTTGGTTGAAGGTTAACTAACTTCATGTTTATGAAAGATTTTCTTCTCGATGATACAGACGCACCATCCGATATGTCTGTGGTATGCGACTCCTCCACACACAACATCACTGGAGATAAATTAAACCACAAAGAAGCTAACACTGACGAGAATAAAAAGAAAGAATTAACCATAAAGCTTGATAAAGACTTGCTGAAATTTAAAGCCTTCTTCTTTCTGTTCTTTGCTGGATTTGGATCAACTTTTCCATACTTAGGCATTTATTTTAAGCAGCTTGGTTTAAATGCGTCATTTGTTGGTATATTAGCAGGCGTAAGACCTCTCATACAATTTATCAGTGGCCCCTTTTGGGCGTTATTGGCGGATCGTTACAAAGCAAGAAAAGCGATTCTTTTGTTTTCAATTCTTGCATGGTTAGTCATGACGCTGTTGTTAGCATTTCCCAGACCACACAAAGAGATCTGCAAATTGACCAACATTACACACCCAGGAGTAAACATTATCAGTGAAAAACCGGCGCAACGGAGTATTGTTCCGGCAGTCGGGTTTCAAGGAAGATTCGGAGAACTTGCTTACACCGAAAACTGTGTAAATTGCCGTCCTCAACTTTTACAAATTTCGTCAAAAGAAACGCTAGAGATGATGGGAATAGCTCAGAAATTATATTAAATATAAAACTCGAGAATCGAAATAATTCTGTGTTAGCATGGAAACGTAACCAAAAAAGTGAAGAAGAGATTTCTGTACAAAATGGTATTCATTATCGAATTAAATACATCATCGAACGTGATCAAAACGAGATTCGAGATATATTTTACGTTTTGTTAGTATTAATCGTTATTGGAGAATTTTTAGAAGCGCCATCTTTTATTATGATCGACACCGCCCTGTTAGATCACCTGGGAGATGAAAAAAAGCATTATGGGAAGACGAGGTTGTTTGGAAGTATAGGATATGGTCTTGCATCCTTTAGCGTGGGCGCATTACTAGATAAATTTCAATTTGAATTCTGCGGTAAAGTATTCACAAATTATTTAGTAATTTTTTACATCTTCTCATGTTTTATGGTTATTGGTTTTATATTTGGTTTGTTCTTCGTGAAATTTAAGTACAGCAACACAAAAGAATCATCAAAACCAATGGAATGCATCAAAGTGTTCTTCTCCCTAAAATATGGTTCGTTTCTTGCTATATGTTGGTTTTGTGGGTTTTGCCATGGTAGTATCATGAACTTCTTAAATTGGTATTTGGAAGATTTAGGCGCATCGAAGCTGATGATGGGCGTGGCAACCGCGTGTAGATGCTCCGCAATTATTTTCGGCTTTTTCGTATCTAGTTTCTTCATTGATAGAGTTGGACATATCCAGCTTATATGTTGGGCATTAGCATCTTATGTCGGAAGTTATTTTGGTTATTCCATTTTACATAATCCTTGGTGGGCTATCCCTGTGGAAGTTGTACAAGGGCTTATTTATGCAATATCGTGGTCATCTTGTATAACTTACCTTGGAGAAGCTGCCCCACCTAATACGGCAGCCACAATGCAAGGTATGTGAAGCCATACTTTCTAATGTTAGTTCCGTACATCATTTTTTTCTTTTTCTTTTCTTCTTGTGTATAACCACAAGATAAGTTCTTTTAAACAGCTTCCCAGATAAGCTTTATCTTGAAAATAGCGATAATTAAATAGATTATTTTCATGATTATCTTTTTACGATTTTCGCGGGGTTTTTTGTCTATTTTTGCGAAATTAATTTTTTTTCAAAAATAACAAAAGTCACCATTCGCGAACTAAATGTACAACCTTTTTCTGTCCTTCTAGGTGCAATATTTGTTTCTTTCTGCATCTCCTTCAACATAGTTAATATTGTTTATGATTGAGAAAATCAGATCTTTGCGAAAATTTCATGCGTACACATTCGCGAAAATTAGTCTCCGCAAAATCAAGAACAATTTCCTTTGCAAAATAAGTCTGCAAAAATTAACTTTTTCAAGTTTTTTACAACTCCAAACTCCGCAACATGTTTCCCTTTGCCCTCCTCAGTTATATTTTCTCCCCTTGACATAAATTGTTATCATTTTACTGCAGGGATTCTTCAAGGCGTATACTGGGGATTAGGGACTGGTTCTGGAGCAATAGCTGGCGGTATTCTGATCAATCATATTGGGGTGCGGTCTTCGTATCACGTAGGAGGTATTCTAAGTTCCATCATCTTTGTCTTGTTTTGTGGACTGCAACTGGTGATAGCGAAAAAAGAGAAGCAAACTTTAGAGAAGAAGATAGCTGGTACATCGTAGTTCTATTTTTCACATTCTGTATATATTTAGATGAATATAACCAATTTTATTGCATACTACAAGTTTTGGTTAATGCTTATGCTGCATAAAAAGTTGTAAAGTTTTAGAATAAGTGCCCTCCCCCTTAAAGACCACACTCATTTTCAATAAGTGGAATAGTTGCAGCTATGTGTAAACTGTGTTACTTCAATACAGACATTCAAAAATATTTTCTTTCTAAGCCCTAGCTATATATAGCTCCACCACATTTACAACATAACGCCACACATGTATATATTATTTTATATGTTTTTTCAGACAGCGCCCTTCCAAAATTACCAAATATACAGGCGCCACGGCTAGTGAGAATTCTTTTAATGCGCGTGTTCAAATACTAAACATTGGAAGCTGCAACCATATCGACAAGAAAAAAGTGTGAAAAATTTCCTCGTCTTCGAAAATTATTTCATTCATTGATTTTCTGCAATTTTGTCAACAGCACCAAATAATCAAAATTTTAACAATCTGATTCGCTGTAATTATCTCTCAAATTATTTTAGAAAGTTACTACTGATTAGAAATTGTAAAAATCTTATAGGGGTTTATTTCAACAGGGATAAATAAAATATCTAAATAAACAGCTCAAATATTATCACGCTAGTTAAGGAGGTTTTTAAATCTCACGCTAGCGAAGGTGCATAAACTGATGAGCGCATTGTAATTGCATAACTACAGGCACAAACTCAACAATGAAATAAATTGGACATTTCTTTGGAAAAAAATAATCTATACAGAACATATATATATACATATTTGTATTATTTCTATTAAAATCGACACGAGCCAAAGTTCAATCCAAGGCAGCCATTTTATTCCGGCTATCATTTGAATTTAAAAATTGTTTCTGTTCAATCAGTTTATAATTGTAATTTCCATTCAAAGATTGATCAACAATTCACTGTATCGCTCCATTGTTTTCATTATGAAATTTAACATGCAGATATCCAGTCAGCCTACATGACTATAAGAACTGGTATAGCCCACTCGTAGCGTCATCTATATATCCATTCACCAACCATTCGACTCCTTTCAACATTTTTGTAAACGTTGCCTTCTGGTAAAAAGAATAAATTAAACGATCAAGGTATTTTGACGGTGTTTCGTTATGTTAAATGTCGGACCTGCTTATAAATCTAGTCGTTTGCGCGAGGAAAAATCCACGGTTCGCTGGTCCTCAGATTGTCGCTCGTAGTACATATTACTCGCATCGGTATTTAGTGCTTTAAGTAATTGACATACTTCGCGGGGGTCCGAAATAAAGCTGCGCACAAGAGTATTATTAGAAACGGAATGTGAAACCATATGTGAAAATATAAAAATATAATATAGTATGAGATGTATCAGTATTAGATCTTTTTTATTTAAAAATACAAACAAACAAAACAGTAGCAATAACAAACAGTACAGTCTGAACTGTATTTAAAAATACAAACAAACAAAACAGTAGCAATAACAAACAGTACAGTCTGAACTGTATTTTAAAAGTCCTTAAGGGAACCCAAGGTATAAAATGATGTTGGACTTATATTATAGAGCTTAAAAAGTTGGTTAACAAGTCTTTTTAATTTTTTTTAAAAAGCTCTTTTTGTTCTCAAGATATTCACATTTAAAGAATTTCAGATTTAATTATGCTGCATAAATTATGATGTCATATTTTAGCAATAGACATTTTTTGTCATCAGTAATTATAGACCTGTTAAGGGATGTGCATTCAAACTTTATTAATGCGAAGACTTTTGGGAAAATAAAGAGGCCTGGGACTAAGAATCGAAAGAAGAAGAAGCGAAACTATTGATGCAAAAAATGATCAACAAACGTACCTTTTTTTCCGCCAAAAGTAAAAGCAGATCAAATTCACCATAACCGGCCACATCGCCCAAAACAGGGCTGTATTCGATGGAACATAATTTCTCCACCATGGTGTTGCAGGCTATAATTTGTATTCAAATAAAAACAAATATTACACCGTTCGTTTCACAGGAAATCAAAATTGCGAAACATTACCAAGTGACGCTGGGAATAACTTATTGCAAGCTTGAAATTTCCTGAGTCATGAAATATTATAAAAAACGCTCAGTAGATGTTAAAAAAAATCTTGTAAAGAAATGATATTAGCAAAAACCACGTTTAGATCCTGTTGTTCCACAATTTAACCCTCTTTATACCGTGAAAAATAACCTGGGGAAGGGTGGATTTAACAACCTCAAATAACCTCCGAATGGTTTAAGCTATGTTGAAGAAACTTGGCAAGAATATAACGTATAAAATTGATATGGCGATAAAAATTAACTAACATCAGAAATTTTACTATGACGTCATCATGTTTTTCTAAGAAAACATGCTTTCACTGCTGACCATTATAAGTCGATTGGATTAGTTTGCACGTTATATTTGTTTGTTGTTCCCTATGTTATTATCCTTTATAATGTTACATGTCAAGAAAATACAGAAGCTGAGTGAAACAATGCTTAAAATATCGGGATTTCTTTTCTAGGACTTGAAAGCCCAGTTTAAGCATGAATATATGGTTTGAGTAGTATTTTAGGTGTTATAATAAAAATGTAAATTAATGGTAGATTCCATCCTCAGTATAAATGGGTTTAGAACTAGGTGCAGGACCACACGAAAATTTTTTTCTTTGTCTACACCCTACAAGCTTTCTTTCAACAGCTAAAAACCTACCTGCGTAAGAGTCTTCATCGTGCCTTCAATTGAATCCAGTCGATCCAAAACATCATGTAAATTCTCCTCCATACGTTCCAAAGCTTGTACAATCTTTAACCCGACGTTGTCACTTGATGACGAACTGATCGTGCTGCACGTGTCGTCGTCAGTGTCGTCGTGATTTGAATTGGACGGATGACGGTGACGTGAATGACGATGGTGTTGAGAAGACTGATACACATCTAATGAATTATTTATTATTTTTATACCATTACAAAAATAGTTTAGAGCTTTGAAATAAGCATTACTTAAACTTATTCTGTAAGTTTTGCACATATTTATTATACTTCTCAGATTAAAAATATTCACACAAAAATGTTTGCACGGACATATCAATAGAACGAATTGCACGCGAAGTAAAACAATGAATTACACGCAAAAAACGAAAGACTGGTGTATTTAAAGCAATTCATCACTGACTTACCATTACCACCATTTACAGAATTGCTACCTCCTTGAGACTTTTGTTCAGAAGTTCTCTCCGATGGAGGCTGTCCGTCCCTTTTATGTGATCGAACACTTGTTTGACGCATTCTATCACTCCGACTATTCTCCGTCGTCGTTGTTTTTTTACGCACATCTTTTTGTTTCCGATTTTTACAAGGTTTCTGCAACTCATTTAATAAATTAAAAGTCTTACAAGAATCAGAAGAGGAATTCTGTTTTCGATTTGCAGATTCTGTTGAGGTATTCCGTTTCTCGAAATCTTTCTTCGGTATGCTTTGAAGGTCCGTTGTATCATTGGGGTTACCCGTGACAACTTCAAAATCGCTCTTGCTTTCAGAGCTGGTGCTTGTTTTGTATTCCGTATTGGTAGGGTTTTGCTCTCTTGCATATGGCGTACTCGTGTTCTGCAAATTAGACTGTGATTTTTTTTCAGGAGTTCCATTGATATTGGTAGGTTGGCCATTGACACTACTTGAAAATGAAATCACCTGAAAGAGAAAGTATATTTGTGTCTAACTTATCCGATATGTCATTTCAACAAAATTAAGTATAAAAACCTATTATTTTTTAAAATTCTCTCTTAGACAGTCTTTGGGGCGAAATAAATTTGGGTCAAAAATACTGACATAAAATTTCATTTTGCCCTTAAAATATCCATATAAAGACGAAATTAAACTATTGCGCATGTTTGAAAAGTTATTGCGCAAGTGCACAGTTATGGCGCATGTGCAGTTTGTACAACCCTGATATAAAAAACTCAATGTAAACACAACTAATTTCATTGCGATTTAAGATCTTCTCTCGGAACCCTGCACCCTATTCTAATCCCTTTTTCATTTCCATTCACTCAAATAGTTACCATTTTTGGTCTTCCTCCCTGTCTTTTCAAGTTCGTCTTTGACTCAATCTCCCATTTGGGACGAATGCTATTTTTGCCCCTCAGCAGAATCATGGGTAAACAAAACTAGTAATATGGACTTATACCTGATCAGGATCTATGGAATCGCAATAAACTTCATCATCTTCACTGCCGCTACCATTCTGTGCATCTAAAAGATTGTAAATCCACAATAACAACTGCAACTGTCGTGCAATAAAAAAACACAGAAGATAGAGAAGAGGTTTAAAAAAATGAACATATGTAAATACCAACCCTCTACAGTTAGATGCAATTCATCTTCTGCTTGCTTATCTCTGTCATCATTAAAAACATCATTTTTATTCATCTGTTCCATCATAACAGAATGGACAGAACTGGTCGAGTTGTTCATGCCATCCAGTAAATGTGCACCAACACCGTTCAGAGGTGTCCTGTCACCAGGTGTGCTATTTCTCGGGGTACCATTAGAATTAGTACCGTTAACTGGTGTCCCGTCCATTGGCGTGCCGTTTTTTGATGGAGCTCTGTCAGTAGTTTCTTGAGTTTTGGAAAGCTTTAAAAGTTTCGCGGATAACGGAATGTTTGCAGCTTTACAGAAGGGTATAAGTACATCTGCAAATTCTTCTTGTCGCTCTTCAAATTCTTCAATTTGTTTAATGCGGGAATACACCTGAAATACAAATATGGAAGTCTGAGAACTAGGTAACAATTTTATTGTAAAATGGGTGACTTTTTCATGACTCTCATTGATTTTTATATCAAAGAGTCTGTGATTACTTAAAGTTTATTATCAAATTCTTGCAATCGCACATACTCATAAGAGGCAGTCATTATAATATAAAAGGATTCTTCAAGCATCTATAGTCAATAAAAAGCTGTAATATAACAAAAACAGGGGTACATACATACATAGCTTAATTCATGAAATTTTTCATGAACCTGCTAGGTTTAGCGGACATTTAATTTTTACGTACTCACAGGTGATATAAAAAAATAAATATGAACACAGCAATTAGCTATTGCACATCTTTGGAAATTGGAATGTTGTAACATGGCTAATTGGCACTAAAAAGCTTTATGAATTTTAAATTTACTCCAATCAACATGGATTTCGGAATGAATAATTTAAGTATTACTTCAAATGAAGTTATTTCAAACTTTTTTTAAATTTCCACAATCTTCAAATGTGTACCCATATCTTCGATGTCTGCAAATAATACCCATGAATTAAATATAAAACCTGTTTTATTTCTTCGACATAATGCTTCATAGCAACTTCTTGTGACATGTCTCCAAGTGCAGACCAAGCATCCCTAGTGAGAAACATTACAAAATTAACCAAACATTTTAATCAGGTAAACATTGACGTAGTTAACCTTTTAAAGGTCGGACAAATTATTAACCTTTTGAACATAAGAGTCTGTCATTTAACTTTTGCATGTAATATGATTCCATCACAATTTTTTAGGAAATATATATATATTGTACTCTCCATTATTTAGACCTATGTACAGTTCTATATACTATGGATACACAAAGAACTGAGTTAGATATTGATAATGCTGTTATAATTTTTCACTTTAACAACTGTTTTTCAAATTTTTGTATATGCAATTAAAGTTTGATAATTATGATATTAGTCGTCTAATTTTGTTTATGCATAAAGAAGGCATAAGTTTTAAAAATGTATAAAAGTTACCATTTTGCCCGACTCACAACATCCCAGAAACCTGGACGAGGTTGTGTGCATGGCCCAAATTTAGCTTGCTTGAAATAACTGTAAATCTAAAAGCAATAAAAATTTAGTAGAAATCCAGTAAACCATGAAAAAATAATATATACAAAGAAGTATCGTAGTAAAAGGCAAAATTATGCATATCATCAATCAAAATAGGAGTACCCACTAATAAAAAGCATAGAGTTTTATATAACCGTGAGTACACTTTTTAAAAATATTATTGGCCATATTCAATTCTAGTGTATTGTATATTCCATATCTAAATTGCAATGCAGCAATGGTGAATCAGAAGTAATATAATACCTTTCCAGCTTCACTGTAAGATGGTTGAAACGATCCTAAATAAAATATAACAAGCTTTGATTACAGAGCTCTTCAAAATCAGAATTAAAATAAAAGGTATTTTTGAATTTTAGTTATCTTCTTATTACGATTTTTTAAATCACAACAGTGTGAGAGAACCTTAACAATAGAATAACTGAGAGTCGTTTAATTAACAGTGCATGTAACTGTAGCATATATATTATTGCGTTCAAATCTTCAGTGATACATGTGGATCGGATTATATACTTTTTACAGGCTTTTTCTGACTTACTGACTCAGTTTTTAATACCGTAAGTGGGTCAGTCAACATACTTTTGATGGTTGCCCTTAATCACTACATAATTGAGTTTACTCAGGGTTTAATACTTAGCATACCTGTTCATATGTGAACTGCCATTTGACATGATATCCTTAGCAGCGTGTCTAGTTAATTTATTGGATCAAATTCAGGGTCATTCAGGGTCATTTACTGAGTATTATCATGACTTTTCAGGGTTTTTGATTGATATTTCAGGGTCTTGAAGTTTAAGGTCAACAACACCTAAGTTTTTGTGCTCATAAAGTAGCTACACTGGCCCTAATCCCAATAAAAAAAGTGTGTTTTGTACACCTTGAAAGTAGAAATGGTCTATTTCAGTAGTTTTGATAAACTGGTCATTACAAAATTTTCACGGTTGGCAGCATTATTTAAAGTTTTATAAAGTTTTTATAAAGACTTATCTAAATCGACTTAATCTTTATTTAGATTTAACAATATAATTTGTTTTCGTAAAATTCGTACTTATACTCGAGATTTTGTTTGTTCACTTTAATTGAGCTAACTTTCGGTTGTATATATATAAAATCTCTTATAATAATACGGAGAGTGTGTCTGTCTGTGTGTCTGTAACAGGCAAAGTTGATATGCTTATTTTCCTTTGATGTAGCCAAAAAATGCATGTCTAATATGTTAAATTTTCTGACGTTACGGCGCGACGTCAATAGCACTACTTTAACGTCAATATCCTATATTAAATTAATGAAGCCATTACAGTGCACCTAAAACTTTGAGGCTAAATAACTTGGAAACGAGGTGGTGACGTCAATGATTTTTCATCGCATAGGTAACTAGGGACCACCTAGGAGCAATTTGGGTAATTTTCCCAAACCTGGGTCCCCAAATCCGTTTCGGAATGGACGGGATGATGACGTCATCAAAAAACCTTCAAACCCTAATATCTCTGCAACCGTTTGTCAAAAGTACATGATCCTATATATTTTCTTGATCAGTGTTTCAAGATCTATACGATGAAGGCAACGGGTATACAAATTTTGGTTTTGACGGGTCATTGCTGATGTCAGCAAAATTTTTAAACCCTAATATATCTTATTAATCGTTCATCAAAAGTTTCAAGATCTATACGATGAAGGCAACGGGTATACAAATTTTGGTTTTGACGGGTCATTGCTGACGTCAGCAAAATTTTTAAACCCTTATAAATCTTATTAATCGTTCATCAAAAGCACATGATCATATACATTTTCTTGACCAGCAGTTTAAGCTCTGCACAATAGAGGCAACGTGAAAACAAGGTTCTAATTTTTTTTTTGTGGATGGGTTGCTGACGTCATCAAAATTTAAATCACGCTTCTTTTTTTCATTTTTATCCCTGCCTCAGTGGATTGTTAATAAAAGTTTATTCTTTAATATTTTTGTTAATAATGTACAGAAAACATGTGCTTTAATCATGTACAAAAATGGAAAAGATAGCCCGGTTTGCTGAGCCGGAGCTGTCATATGGAAAAAAATCAACTCATTTTGCTGGGATCTTAGTTCAAAAAAAGTGAGATCCTGGTAAGCCGGTGCTGGCTCACCACCCCCATTTAAAAATGGGGGTTGACTTTACGAAATTTTGTGAAAATAGGGGGGGGGGGGGTTTCAGTAAAAAGGGTGGGGCAAAAGGGTGAAAATAGGTTACATATATTACTTTAACAACAACAACAAAAAAATGCTTTCTAATGTCTTTGAATATGAGTTCAAATTAATAAGGTGTTTCCGTTACATACTGTTACAGGATGAAGATAATATCTGGACCTCAGAATAATAAGGGTACTCTCAAAATAAGAAGGGTGGGGTTACTAATAATAGAGGGGGTGGGAGGGGGGATTGTTTTAAAAATAGGGAAGTTCTGACCACTCTGCCAACTATATGCTAACTTCCTAGACAAATTGTTGAGTTTTATAAGAGCTAAAGAGCTAAAATCACAAGCAGGTAATTTCAGCCAAGCAAATTAAGCCAATCCATCTAACCAGGCTCATATGAACACCCTATATATTGTGACACAACTGTATATTTCTGAATAAAATTTTTTTATGCCATTCTTCATAAATTCAGATAAAATATTTTTTATCAATGTATTACCAAACAATCTACTATGGGTCAGAATTATCAAATCAAGACTTACGTATTTTTTTTGGCTTTATTTTATTGATAGGGAATAAAAAAAATCTTGTCCGCCACCTGATCGAAACTGCTTCAAGTTTTCTGAGAAATACTCCACTATGTCATTCAGGACAAACTCATTATTCTGCAAGTCAATATTGTGAACTCATTAGACTGCTTTTATTCACAACGTTACAGTACAGTCTGAATGTAATCTACCGCGGACGCGAAACTCGCATGAATAGTTACACAGAACAATAACATTGCGATAGCTTTTGTTTTTTTAAGAAAATAATTGCCTCGCTGATAAACAATGATCCCACGCGATCGATTGTTTAATCACAATAGGTTGCAAGATCAATTTTAGCAATCTATTTTGCGCGAACTCTTTTGAAATTTTTAATAGCAGTAATTAAATATAAAAGTTATCTCCACGAAGGATCGTGTGTCCCACGATTATTTTTGCGAGCTCCACGATTTTTATAGCCAGTATAATTTAATTTTTTTTCTTTTCAAAAAAGTCTTTCATTAAAGTTAATTTGTTTGTTTCAGGTTTTATCAAGTTAAAAAAGCATATTCGTATTTTTTGCTTGGTGTATACTTTTTCGTCATGGACGCGATTGTATTTTTACGAAATGTCATTTGTCTAGAAAAGTTAAATTTGTCTGCGGCGATAGAAATGCTTTTTTAGATTGCATTTTAAAAGTTTAAAAACGAAAAGCGACGATAGAAATGTTTTTTTAGATCGCATTTTAAAAGTTTAAATACGAAAAGCGGCGATAGAAATGTTTTTTTAGATCGCATTTTAAAAGTTTATAAACGAAAAGCGGCGATAGAAATGTTTTTTTAGATGGCATTTTAAAAGTTTAAATACGAAAAGCGGCGATAGAAATGATTTTTAAATCGCATTTTAAAAGTTTATAAACAAAAAGCGGCGATAGAAATGTTTTTTAGATCGCATTTTAAAAGTTTATAAACAAAAAGCGGCGATAGAAATGTTTTTTTTAGATCGCATTTTAAAATTTAAAAACGAAAAGCGGCGATAGAAATATTTTTTAAGATCACATTTTAAAAGTTTAAGAACGAAAAACGGCGATAGAAATGTTTTTAAGATCACATTTTAACAGTTTAAAATCGAATAGCGGCGATAGAAATGCTCTTTTAGATCGCATTTTAAAAGTTTATAAACAAAAGCGGCGATAGAAATGTTTTTTTAAGTCGCATTTTAAAAGTTTAAAAACGAAAGGCGGCGATAGAAATGTTTTTTAAAATCACATTTTAAAAGTTTAAGAACGAAAAACGGTGATAGAAATGTTTTTTTAAATCGCATTTTAAAAGTTTATAAACAAAAAGCGGCGATAGAAATGTTTTTTAGATCGCATTTTAAAAGTTTATAAACGAAAAGCGGCGATAGAAATGTTTTTTTTAGATCGCATTTTAAAAGTTTAAAAACGAAAAGCGGCGATAGAAATATTTTTTAAGATCACATTTTAAAAGTTTAAGAACGAAAAACGGCGATAGAAATGTTTTTAAGATCACATTTTAACAGTTTAAAATCGAATAGCGGCGATAGAAATGCTCTTTTAGATCGCATTTTAAAAGTTTATAAACAAAAGCGGCGATAGAAATGTTCTTTTAAGTCGCATTTTAAAAGTTTAAAAACGAAAAGCGGCGATAGAAATGTTTTTTAAAATCACATTTTAAAAGTTTAAGAACGAAAAACGGCGATAGAAATGTTTTTTTAAATCGCATTTTAAAAGTTTAAAAACGAAAAGCGGTGATAGAAATGTTTTTTAAGATCACATTTTAAAAGTTTAAGAACGAAAAACGGCGATAGAAATGTTTTTTTAAATCGCATTTTAAAAGTTTAAAAACGAAAAGCGGCGATAGAAATGTTTTTTAAGATCACATTTTAAAAGTTTAAGAACGAAAAACGGCGATAGAAATGTTTTTAAGATCACATTTTAACAGTTTAAAATCGAATAGCGGCGATAGAAATGCTCTTTTAGATCGCATTTTAAAAGTTTATAAACAAAAGCGGCGATAGAAATGTTTTTTTAAGTCGCATTTTAAAAGTTTAAAAACGAAAAACGGCGATAGAAATGTTTTTTTAAATCGCATTTTAAAAGTTTAAAAACGAAAAGCGGCGATAGAAATGTTTTTTTAAATCGCATTTTAAAAGTTTAAAAACGAAAAGCGGCAATAGAAATGTTTATTAAGATCACATTTTAAACAAAAAGCGGCATTTAATAGTTGTGAACAATACTTCTCGTATGTTTCTTAAATTAAACGCGCTGGAATCTTTTTAAGTAATTAAATCAACAATATCGCGCAATGTATTATAAAACTTCGCGCTAATACTTAAGGGCATAGCTTATCAATACATTTACACAATGCATCTTGCTATTACAAGAAATATAATT
Source organism: Hydractinia echinata (assembly GCA_030067915.1). NCBI lineage: Eukaryota > Metazoa > Cnidaria > Hydrozoa > Anthoathecata > Hydractiniidae > Hydractinia > Hydractinia echinata. The sequence continues at coordinate 3,219,627 of JASGCC010000018.1, forward strand.
GCTCCGATATTTCTTCGCGAGCGCATTGTTTTTTAACACGCAAATATAAACTCGCAAAACCCTTAAGGGATTTAATTATAACAAAAGACAAACGACTGCCGTCCTCCACGCAAAGGTGTGATATTAGCGTGTACGCGGTAGATTACATTCAGACTGTACTGTAAGGGAATTTATTTTGCAAAGTTTTGAGCAAAATAAATATTTTCTTCTTAATCAGCACATCAATTCGAGTTGATTTAAATAATTTAAATTTAGTCTAAATTTCAAGTTCTTCAAGGTGACTTATTTTTAAATTTAGGGGTTTTCAGGGTTTTCACGATTTTCAAGGTCTGCTAGACACCCTGCTTAGTCTTAATTCTAGGATCTACTTTTACCAGTATGGAAACTTGTGTACTTTGCAGAATAGACAACCCAAACATCACTCACTGATGAGAAAATTTGTGCATGGCAGTTATTTTAATCATTTTTATCTCTGTAATCATTAATTAAATTCAAAAAAACTATATTATTAAGAAATTAGACAGGCTGGAGAATAATTTTAAGAAAAAGTTTTTTATCATCATGTGTGCTGTCTTCTTGCCTTACAGCTCCTTTTTGTTAATTTGCTTCACCAAGTTTTCTAAATGTCACATCTGTTTTGTAAGCAATAGAAAAAGATATGTGGTGATATTTAAAGCAGCCATTAGCTACATTTGAGACAAGTAAGGCAAGTAACGCCGCAAAAACCACGGGGATGTCGAACGAGTTCCGGCGTTTTAAAAAAAACTTGGTGGTGGTGTCCGAAGAAACCCAAAACAACATTTTTTTAAACATTTATTTCCATGTATAACTTATTCTTTTAATGTCGAGCAGTGGTAGTGGAAGACTGTTTTTTATATCATTTATTCGATAAATAGCGTAATAAAATCCCACAAATAATAAACTGTAAGTACGACGACAAAATAGCACCTTCCTTCTTCTCGACAAAATTTAAATGAGAACAATGAGCTCGCACACGATGCATTTTGGGCGCAATTCGGGTACTTTCGGATGGGTCCAGGCTTTTCAGGGCGGTTACAGACGAAAACCCTGAAAAAAACCCTGAAAAACGCCCGCTGCCGCCCTCACATATACGGCATTTTCGGCGAGTTGGCACCCTCGTAATCAGGCCGATTCGTTTTTCCCGCGCAAATACTTGCCCTGTTTACCAGCATTTTTGCAAAGTTTAAGGGGTCCATCCCTTAAGTAACGTTGCAAAACCCATAATGCTATGTAGGAAGCTGACATGTCATCACTAGAGCCGTTTGTTTAGATAATCACATAAAAAGAGGACGGCTCTACACTATATAACTATTGAAGAGGAGAAAGATTATTTAGGGGCCTTTGAAAAAAAATTTTGCCACCGTTAGCGGGATATCGTCCCTAAGGGGGGGGGAGGGGGTCTGAAGTTTGAAAAAAAATCCGCTTAGGATTGAGAAATTTCAAAAATTTGTTTGTTGCCTGAAAATTCTTCGTCGTTCGCCGGCATGATTCCTCTTGTCATCAATTCCGATAACTTTTATCTACAAAACACGCCCCTGAGCCTTTCAAGATTTATTTGAACGTGTGTATTTCACGGACGGAAATCCGCTAAATTTTTTTTTCGAAGGCCCCTTAGCTTTAGTAGCAGATTTATTTCCCTGAAATTGTCAAGTAGAGATGCTATTTCACTGCACAAAAGTGTAGACGAACAATGCTTGGTCTATAAGAAGACAAAATATTTAGTCCGGCAACCAGCAGGATTGAAGAAAGAAGGAAGGAACAAACATGAATATTTATTGCAGTAACTATATTACATTAGCTACAAAAAAACTGCAAACCTTTTTGTGGGAGTGACTTAACGAGCTGAACAGCTATTTCAAAATTTCTTTGAATCACACTGCTTGCAGCCTTTTCGGTATCGTTTATCTTGTCCTTCATTGTAATTGTGACAAAAATAAATCTTCATCAGGCTGCAAAGTCATATTTGTTTTCAAGAATTAACGTGACCCGATTCGGTTTTGGCGTACGCATTAAAAATTTCGGAAAGAGGAAATGTCGACCCTCCGCCCGGGAGAAAGTTGTCTCAAAAGGGTTCGGTTTTCGTTGATAAGTGTGTTTTGCATGTTTGCCTCGGTGCTACACGTGGTCATTCAGTAAAAACTTAAAATCTTTCGCGTGGAATTTATTTTTCGTACACCTGGTGAATGCCCCTCCTGGGGAAATAATGGACAGGGTCCCTCGATATTTGTGAGGCTAGCCATATGCACATCTATCTATCTATCTTCTTTCCCCACGAATTCGTTAAGGAGGTTGCGGTAATAACATCAAGAACACATACAAATGGAGGAAAGCTATGAAAGTGATGCATTTTGCAAAGCAATGGGTAGAATGAAACAATATTTAAAGCTTACCTTCTTGAAAAAACAAGTTGGTTTTATACTTTTGTATAAAACCAACTTGTTTAAAGCTTTGAAATTTGTCAATGAATCTTTTTATCCTTTTGTAAAATCTTTATGTGTTTTACGAGATATAGGCCTTAAAAGTTTAGCTGAGAAACAAGCTTATTAGGTTATAGGTATATTTCGCCGTTATATAAATGTTACAGGTTAAAATATCTTGTAATATATACAAAAATGGCCGGAGCAAAAAGAAGGCACAAATTGCCTTATCACTAAGCCCCGTTGTTAAGCAAAAAGAAAGAGAGAGTTAAAATAATATTTAATATAAAGCAATATTCTAACTCTATATATTCCATAAAAAGATTAGTTGAATTTACAAAGTTCTATGTGAGAGTGTGCATCTAAAAATATTTACAAATGTCTATGAGATCAGTCGTTAATAATTTTGTTTTTACATTTTTCTTGAAAATATTAAGAGTTGGGTTTGTTTTAATATCATCAGATAAAAATTTATTCCATAGGTCCCCATGTCTAATTGAAAACGTGCAAGATTTTAATAAAATCTTTGGCACTTGATAATTATTTTTTGAAAATCTAGTATCATATTTATGTTGTATTGAACTAAATTGGTTAGTAAACAATTTTGGTGTTATGTTTTGTTTCATCTTGTACATGAAAAGTAAAACTTGATGCATATTTAATTGGTAAATGTTCAAAGCCCCAATTTGAAGAAATAAGTGTTGTGTTGGTGCATATCTGTCTAAACCAAAAATTATGCGACGAGCATGTTTTTGTTTATTATACAACTTTTTTAATTTATTTACATTGTTACTTGCCCAGGATATATTACAATACGTTAAGTAGCTGTGTATAAAAGAAAAATAAAGGTTTTTTAAGCAATGGAAATTTAAGTATCGTTTGGCCTTATATAATATCCCTAAGTTTTTAGAGATTTTATTTTCAAGGGTTTGTATATGTTTATTCCATGTTAATGATTCGTCTAAAAGTACGCCAAGAAATTTCATTGTTTCTTCTTTCTTTATGTTTACGTTATTAATTTTAAGAGATGGTAGTTTGAGTGGAATATCATCAGTTTTGTAACGGTTATAGAATAACACATATTTGGTTTTACTTATATTAAGTGAGAGTTTATTTGCTTTAAACCATTCGTTTATATGCGCAAGTTCTTGGTTAGCTGTTTTAAAAAAGTTGACAATGTTAGTATGGAAGTAAAAAAGATCAGTATCGTCAGCAAATAGAATAAATCTCAACATTTTAGAGGAATTGTGTAAGTCGTTTATGTAGATTAAAAACAGTAAGGGTCCAAGAATGGATCCTTGTGGAACACCACACTTTATTAGTTGAAAGAGCGTCAATTTATCGTCGTATGCTATGCATTGTTTTCGGTTAGTCAAGTAATTTGTAAACCATTTCAAATTGTTATTTTGCACACCGTAAGATTTTAGTTTGGATAAAAGAATATTATGATTTACAGTATCAAAAGCCTTTGAGAGATCAATGAATATCCCTAGTGTAAACAACCTTTGATTAAAGGATTCCGATAATTCACTTACCAATTCTATGACTGCATGGTCCGTCGAATGGTGCTTTTGGAAACCAAATTGTTTGTCATATAAAATTTTTTTTTCATACTTTTGCTAGTAAAGTAAGAATGATAGTCAGAATAACTAAATATTGATATTCATGTAAAGGTTATTTCCCACTTCAAGAAAATTTTACGCAAAAAGAATGGACTTAACATAGTCAAAGTTGAAATCAGTCGATTTTTTGTTGTCATACTTTTAGTATGACGATGTCTTCGTTTCTTTCAACAGGTTGCGCCTAAAGTGTTGAATTTTAACAGAAGTTTTAACAATTTCAAAATTCTTGATAGTTCCATGCTTGTCAGGCATAAAAACAGACTGCATGTGTTATTGCAAATTTATGACTTCTTTGACACTTCTTTTTCTTTAAACTATTTCTTTAAACTGGCGACGATCGAATATAACATTCCAATGCTTAGGGGAAGATGTTAATGTATTAAACAAACCAATTTATTTGTTTTACTTGAGCTTGAACAATACAAACGTGACTGAAGTACACGGTTTTAAAAGAAAATAAGGCTCTAGACCAAAATTTTAGGAAAATCATTTCTACAATGTCTCATCTGGGTCAAATCTTCAGTCCTTCAATCATAATCCTTGTGGACAATAGACCAACACACTGCAAAAAAAGACATGCATGAGCATTGTAGACCTGACGTATTTCCAAACCTAGAATTTACTTGGTTAAAAGAGCCAGCAACACATTCCAAAATTTTAGCTAAATTAGGTTCAGGGTTACTTTTTACCTTATTCCATGAAATTAAAGAGGCACAAAATTACTTACATGCCCCCTACTTATTAAACTGTAACGTAAATATCCAGGAAGTTAAAAACGTTACCAGTTAATATAAAACCTGTAAGTTTAAAAATATATTATTCTGGCAATTTCGTTCCCCTTCTGTTTTCTTTCTGATCAGCGCAAAAAAAAGCATTTTTCTGACAGGGTTCATTCACCTAAAATGATTAAGGCAAGCTGCAGGGCAAGTGATATTGTAAAGGTTCTGACAAAAAGAGAAACTGGTTGTCAATGAACCCATTCTCAAAATAAAGATAAACATATTTCCTGAATCGCGTTAATTAATTTTTTATAAGTTATACGCATTCGCGGTAATTTCGTGATTGTTAGCTAATTTTGTGCCTTGTTAATTTTGGAAAAGGTATATTCTCATCAATAATAAGTTTCAACTTGGCTAAAAGCCGATGAAAGCTATAAATTTTTTGTTAAAAATTTGTCAAAGACTTAAAAAAATTGTGGTGGGTACACCACCATTTGTTATTAAATGCTGTAGGTAAATGTCCTTTAGATGTCGTGAACAGCAATGCAAGACTGGTTGGTTGTTGTAGAGCGTTCAATCCCCGACCGAATCATGCCAGAGACTATAAAAGTGCGACTCGACCCTTTCTGCTTAAAGTTTAGCATAAGAATGGGATTGATATCTTAGGCGGTTGTCTAGTTGAGCGGTTGTTGTGTTTGCACACCTTCCGTAGCTCAAATGGGAGCCTTAAATGCAGTTGGACCCCCTCGCAGGATGCTCATTGATAACAGTACCATTATTAGGAATTGAAGAGGCTATAATAATACTAAATATGCAGTGGCAAGTAGTAGAGTCAGGCCAAAACTAAAACAAGAAGCCCAGGGGCTTGAAGATTTCCGCCATTAGCCTAAAAGATTTTAAAATTTGAAGTTGATCTTGAAAACGGAGAATTATGGGGTAAACAAATCATTGAGTATTCTACTGAAATATAACTTATAATATCAATATAATTTCTTAAAATATGTTTAAAATAGAGTTATAATTTCTTATAATTTCTTATAATATAGCTATAATATGTATAATTTCAACACCTGACATGTGCGTCATAACCTTATAATTTGCTGCATGGCTATATATTTGAATAAAATCAAACGAGTTTGATTTTAATAATATTGTTGGTGATCTGGTTTCGAATGCCTTTTGTTTGTGTGACAATAGATCTATTATCTGCTAGCGTTGTTGTGGCAACGATGTTATGAAATTAAATGAAATTATAACGATATTTTAACAAATTATAAGTACATTGTAGAAAAATTATAACTGTATTATAGAATATATTTAATGATATTATACAAGTGTATCCTGGCCTTAACTAACCTGCAATGTTAAAATACAACTCAATAAATAAAAAATAAAATTCATGAATAATTAATTAGTTCTGCTGAATATAGCTTTAGTCTACGTGCTTGAAAAATTGTACAGAAAGAAATGACGTAACATCAAAGATGGCGCATTATAAGACGATCTTCATTATGCTACACTGCACGAGCTTTAACTTTCGATAGCATATAAACTTTAAAATAAAGTATTGTTCATTGGATAATAAAACAATCTGTTGCACTGTTAGGATTCTTATTGGCTTAAAACTCATTTTAGCCTCGTTCTCAGAAAAAAATCTTTAGCCTGGATAAGTTTCTGTCTCTATCTATCTATCTATCTCTCTATCTCCTCAGGCGATTTTAAAGATTCGGAAATCAATAATACACACAGCAACAGAATACTAGAAATAAGCTATTTTAACTGAGCAAGTTTGCTAGCTAACAATTTCCACAGTTTTGTTGAAAGTGGCGAAATAATTTATTTAAAATGTACTGGGATTATGATTATAACCATCGCATGCAAGTATAAATCATCAAAAGTAGTCATCAGCTTGTTTTCTTCAAAGTAAGTTTTTTTTTGTAGTGTAATTATGCATTACGCACAGATTCTTTTCTTAGCAATCATTACTTTAGTTTCATGCCTAACAGATAATTATTTTTGCATTGAATTGAATTCATTCCAATATTGTGTAACTTCAATGTCCTCCCATGTTTGGTTTGCTATTCCTTTCAGATACCTGTGTGAAAAATAAAATGTTAAAAATAAAAATAAAATAAAATAAAAACAACGTATAACTTCAGGTGGCGTAAAGAAAATCAGTATGTTTCAAACCACAGAAACTCCGCAGAGACTGAAGCTACTGCAGTTACCAAAGCTACTGCAACTATTTAAAAAAAAAAGCGCTCGAAAAATGCAATAACACAACTCGCTTGACTCATTGAGAATCACGTTTACAAACCATTGCGGGAAAATGTCTCCGATAATTACAAAACTTAAAATAAAGTGTAGATACATTATATCCTTACTTCTCTTGCACTGTCTTCATAACTTTACGTTCATGATCTGTTAAATTATTCAAAACTGAATCTAAATTATTCTTTAAGTTTACTAGACTTGCAGTTGACGCTAACGTGGTAGGAATGTCCGGGTTAGAGCAAGTAAAATGTAATGCTAACTTTGAGATCTCAACGCCTTCCTTCTATAACAAGAAAGAACAGAACATTTGTTGTTGTTTTTTGAAAGAAATGAACAAAGTTACAAAATCCCGTTTTTGTGCTTTACTGTTACGAATGACATAACTGTGTTTGTATTGGTCCGTTTTTTATGAAAGATAAGTAGGGTTTTAGATCTCTTCTGATTAAAAAAGTTAATAAAAATATATTTTATGTAACGGGGCAACAGTTTTGTTTAGCTGGTTCATCTCAAGATCTTCACTTTAAAATTTGAAATATATCTATTTTGTTGTACCATGTTTTGTAATAAAACGACTCATTTCGTAATAAAGTTACTTTCTGGCGATTGCACTGGTGAAATTCAATGTTTTTGATTAATTGGTAAAACCTTCTTGGTAGAATTACGTTCTGGTGCTTCTGATTAGGGAATTGGACCGTTATGGTTCTGTTGAAATTAAACTTTCTGGTAAAATTGGTTGATATTTTAAATGAAAATAAGAAGTTACTCTTTTAATTAAGCGCATTGAAGTAGTAACGAGAAAGCAGGGCGGCTACAGGACTGTGGAACAATTGTACCAGACTCAACACCTTAATTTCTTCGAGAAAAGGTAAAATAGCTATGGTGGTTGTGGTTGTTCTCTTCTATCAAGTTCTAATGCTGTGCAATGAAACTCCTGGCCTTCAGCATAATGTCTGAGTGTTACTGTATGTGCGGGTTCAAAATTATGCGTTACCATTCTTCTACATCCTTTGATCACCGAGAGTAGAGATATCAATTTCTACGTTGAATAATTCAGGAACTGCTTTGGTGGTCCGAATTTGCGAGAGTACGAACCAGTATAACAATTATATTGTTGTATTACTATCACAAAGATATGCACTAGAACCGTCACTTTAAACGCCAAAATACCACAGCATTTTATTTCATTAATTTTTTATAACCCAACACATCAACTCCATCATCCAAATCATCAGAGAGTCAACAGAAAACAGACTTTACAAGGGCATTCCGACCAGAAGCATCGGTTCTTACACCACATTCACTAGAACATTTGATTTCTTTAGAACGCTTACCCAAAACATCAGTTCCAGCACCGGAAAAATCGTTTCCAGCAGCAAAATCATCAGAACATGTGATTACACCAGAATATGAATTTTAGCACCAGAATCACCAAAATATTTCATTTTACCAGATCATTCGCTAACAAGTAGCTTATTACAAAACGAGCCGATAATCTATTATAAAACGCATCGGCTTTCAAAATGAGTCGTTTTATTACAAAAGGCGGCAGTTATTATAAAATGAGCCTCTTTTATTACAAAAGGCGGCAGGTATTACAAAAAGAGTCATTTGTTACACTCCATACCTTTACTTTTGACTCTCTGACAATAAAAATAAGTACACCAAAAATATTATTAACATACCTCACAATACGTCGCAGCTTTCTTACAAGATGCTTTAATCTCTTCAGTAGCCGGATGCCAAGATGGCGTACCTCTGTTTGTCAACAAACCCATACCAGTTGGAGATGCATTGATAACTGCAATCTTTTTAGACTAATGAAATATTGTTTTCGTAAACACTCTGTCTGAACAAACTACCCGTTATATGAAAAAAAAACAGCTTTGTAGTTATTTACCTCAAAGTATGGTAACATCTTCAGAAGAGAAGTATCATTTAAACAGTAGTGACAGTAGGTCAGAATAGCATCGATGTTCACAGAACTTCGCTCAATAACAGTTCTATAACATCAACCAATAAACTATCTAAACGAAGGTCTCGTGAAAGACGCACATTAAGTGGTACTTTAACTCACTTGAACAGTTGTAATGGATAACCTGTTAGCCCAATCATCTTCACTTTACCACTTTCTTTTAACTAAACAATATACAAAAATGAGATCCTAGAACTGTTTCACCTTCCAGATTCGTTGCTTTATGCTTTCAATCTGTCAAGGAGGATAGTGGAGTTGTTTGAGGAACAGAACACATAAGAGGTGAAATCCACTTCTATTCATAACATTTTTTGCAGCAACAACAAATTACCTTTTGTAAGGCTGGTAAAGTTTCATTGACAATAATTTCAACAGAAGGTGCAAATTCCATATCATGCACTTGAATCAAATCGACATAATCAACTCCCAATCTCTTCAAGCTTTCATCAACACTCCGAGTTACTCTTTCAGCAGAGAAATCAAACATCTTCTCAATGTCGGGGGCGTATCGACCGACCTAAAAACAATTGTTTGATAAAGCACGGTGCCGTCATAATTTTGAAATACCTCCAAAAAGGTTATAGCAATGTTCCTCTTTAAAAAACTAAAAAAAACTTGAACACTGTATGTTTTTCGTCGAACCCAAATCTAGACCAAAAACGTATTGTAAGAAGCTGATATTTCTATCGATGAGCTAATAGAATTTAGCTTCAATTAATAATTACCTCACCGCACATTGAAATTTTTATGGTTGGTACTGTTGATATGAGTTAGTGTTTGATCTCCTTGATTTTCAATTCCCCTTAATTGATATTTAATTATCTACACATGACTATCCTTCTACTGGTAATAATCCACTTAGTCTAACTTTTCAAGTACTAAATGATAGCAGGCATTGTAAGCAACGAACAAATATCGTTCGTCATAATTTAGTTTTTCAGGCTCTGGTCCTGAGGTTGTCCAGAAATTTTATACTTTTCCAAGTTTTTCAGGCACCCTTTTAAGATTCCAGGCTATTCAATATTTTCAGATTTTAAGGCTCGTTGGCAACTCTGCAAATTGCAGATTGATGCATAAGTCTACGCTTTTTACAAAAATTGAGAACATACCTTAGTAGCAAGATAAAAAGCTTTTCTTGGTATCTGCTTTTTTTGGATTGCCTAAAAATAAAATCCTCACAATAATAACCATACAATAAGGTACATTCATTGGACAATATAATGGATACTTGTCCTCGCTTGAATTTTTTTCCTTTAAAGTAGGGCAGCTTTTTTGTAAAGGTTTTACAAAATGATGATAATATTAGATCTCCCTACAAGTAACTAGATAAATTCTGTGTTTATCTTCAAACTAACACCGCAATCAAGCCACCTGTTACAACGGTTCATTTAATTATTTCACATTTGGCCTTAATTGCTCAAGGCACAAATTGAGACTTTGACTGTGAGAATAACATAGAATCGAGTTAAATTAATTGTATGCACTTATGTATGCATCTGGCATGTACCTTAAATGAAGAAATTTATAAAAAGTTTTCGAAAAGTATTAATAGTTAGTAGACATTACTAGTTACTAGAAATTGAACAAATCATGGTGTCTGGGGGGGTGGGGGGGGGGGGGGGGGGGGTGGGGGGAATCTCACCTTCCCCATATCACCTTTGCCATTCGGCGTATTTCCTAAAAAATGATATTTATAGTTTACAGTTGCAGCAATAGTGCCTGTAGGTAAATGATTGTATGTGATTCTTATTCAAATCCAGTGCAGAATGCCTGCTGTTTAGCCTTAATTGTGACAAAAATAACTGTTCTATAACCCGCCCCACTAACCTATGACGTGCCCCATGAACCACCCAGAAGTTAGCCAGAATTGTGATTATTGCAAAAAACAATAAACGTTCATTAAATCAAGAGTTCAATGTTGTGATCCAATACTTGCTTTTCCCATCACAAAAGTTCGTAGTGAAATAGTTCTAAACATTACAAGACGATAACATCGCGCAAGCCCTTAATATTCAAGGGTATAATGTTCCTATCCTTAGTCCGATACTCGCATATCGCTCCACAGGCCTCCTGCCCAGAAGTTTAGGTAAAATCAGTAATCATATCAAGACGATAGACAGTAAATTCATGTCGCGTACGCGCTTGTAGTCAAAAATATTTTGTTTTTGGATGGGTTGTTTAACTTTGAGCAACGTTAAAATTATAAGATTTGCATCAACAGGACACATTTGTATAGCAGAATTTTTCTGAAATGTATATCTTGTATAAACAATGATGATAAATAAATAAAAATTAGATGATATTATTTATTTAGAAAATAATTTTTGTACTACTCCAGGGGCTTATAAAAAACTTTCACTTTCTACAACCAATTCAAAATAGGTTGGCAGTATCATGGACAATAAAAATCACATGGTCAGCTGACCTAATTGGGAGGCGTTTGGGCCCCTGAAGTTAAGGCTTTTATTTGGTTCCTATAAATCTAAAAAGTTGGTAACATATGTCTTTATATGAGAAGATTTTGAGAAATAATAAAACTCACCGAAAAATGTGGTCCCAAGAATGGGTCAGACCCCCTTAAAGACCATTTAAGGACCTAATTTAACCTCATAACCTACAAACGTTTTTGCACAGACATTCTCTATCACTGTGCATACTGTGACCGGCCACAAAAGCTGACCAATTTGGGTCTCTTGGCATTGACAGACAGACCGTTTCGCCCCATGCCTCTATTTCAAACATCCAGTGACTACTAAACCCAAACTTAACATTTAAGTTCTATATTATGTAATACGAACTTATCATAAGATGTGGTACCATCAGCAGGTCAGATTACCACAGAAATATAAACAGGGGGTCAAATTAGACCTCATAAGGTGCAAACTCCACCACTCCTCCACAACAAAAATATTATAAAAAACAATGAAACGCATGCATCAAATTAGATAGATTACAACCAATTTAGAACACAAATTAAACACATGGTATTACTTCGACATCTTTGAAAACAAGATCCTTTTTTTGAGTGGGTTACCCAAAGGATTTGCAACAAATGGTATAAGACAATTTCACATACACATCCCTTTTAGTTACCCTATTTATCCCCGACACTCTTAACTACTGCAAAATAAATAAAAAAGTGTTGTTCGCTATTTTTTGTTTTAAAATTTTAGTTCTCAATAATGGAATGTGATCAAATTAGTACTGGCGTTGCAGAATAATTTTGACATCTTTGCTTTTCCAGAAGACATCTCGAGAAGGAAAAGAAAAACAACTTGGACTTACTACTTAAAGAAAATCTAAAAAAAAAAGGAAATCGAGAACTTTGGCTCATGCATAAACATTATTCCCACCATTATTCCCTTTTAAAAGAATCGAATTCAAGCATTCAATTTCTCGCAGGAATTTCATATGGATAAATGCCAAAAACCAAACTTTTGGTGATAATTTAATTTCGCAAATTTAGAGAATTCAATTTTTTCGAACAAATTTACTTTCGCAAATTCCAGACTAATTCACGAAACTCATGAATTTTTTTTCTGCAAAAAATTCTTATCAAAAGGTAATCGAATAACCACAACTCCTATACCAATCAAAGAAATTCTCAAAAACGAATCCAAAAAACCCAACGCAGCTATCAAAAAAACAAAAAGAAGCCAAACCACAGGGAATCATAAAATACAGGGATTATCCTAATTTTTAATGATATATCACTCGCACACAAACACCTCCCACTACCATGATGGGCAGGTATAAAAATTGTAAATTAATATCATCCAATTACACTCATTTACCTACAGGCACTATTTCCGCAACTTTAAACTATAAAAAAGATGATGCTACAAACAGATAAATATTTGAAAATGGGTTGATTATTAGTGTTTTGGGCACATGGTGAAACAGAAGAAATGGATATGATATATCAAGTGCCAACCAAACATACATAAAAAAAAATTCTAGCAAAAAATATGTTCATGCACAGGCTTTAAACACATGAGTCAAGAAAATTATTGTTCTATAAAGAAAAAAAATAACGCTTTTATCGATCAAAAAATTTAAATCAAAAACATTCTAGTTGGCATTGCACCTAAAACATTAATTGTAAAATCAGAATTATTTTAGTTAGTTATCTCGCTATTTCCAAATAGCTTAAAAAATTAAGCTTAAAAGCTTAAAATTCCTCATAAGTTTTATGAGGGTTTATATTTAGCTAGTATGAAGTCCTTCACACAGCGCTGAAGCTGAGTTGTTTTGGTTGGCTCCTACTGATGTCCTGTTGCAGCGGTCCAACATGCTTTTCTTTTACCACTGCAGCTTTGCCTGATACCCAGGCTTTCTGCTGGAGAGACTGCTCTACCCCTAAGCTCTGTGTTTTTACATATAAGTCATTATTGTCTTGTTTGAAGCAGGCACTTTAGTTGAGCATTACTGCTGTTACTGCTACTCAGTATGGGACCAACTTATTTCTGTGCGGTGGTTCTACTTTCGCATTAGAAGCAGAAATTTTCTTAGATGTCATCTCACTTTTGGGGTATTAAAAGCGAGTGTCTGCCCAACAGGTTATTGCATCACATATAGCATAATTTTTTTTAATTTTTTTTAATTTTTCCTATATTTCTTTCTTTTTCTACACCTATTTACGTTGTATTGGCACTTTAACTATTGCCTAGACTTATACCATTCAATCGTTTCTAGTCTTTTTTTTTCAATTTCTGGTTTAGTCTTCGATACAGTCCTTAGTGTTGTTGCATTCTATTACTTAGCAGATTATACTCTTACTATACAACATGGGTGTTTTTTATGTATTATATAGCCTTTACTTTGTCTGACGAGTCTTTGTTTTTTGTATTTATTCAAGCTTGTAAGAGACTGTTTATTTTCATTTATATGTTTGTAGTTTTTATATATCATACTCAATTTTGTAGAAGAACTGACACTATGCACACAAGACTTCTTATTGGTTGAGTTGAAACAACTTAAAAAGGTGATAAAGCTTTTCCGAAGTACTCTAATAAACTTACCTCCCCAAAAACAATCTCAGCTTTACCATGACCATACCATGGTGCACCATCTATCCAATTAATTCCAGATTTAATAGCGTGCTCCACCACATCCCATGAATGACTATCGTCAGTAGAACGAAACACTGATCCAATTGCTGAAAGACCTAATGTGAAAACGTAGATAAAGTGCTATAATGACACGCAGTTGGCTACCAGTTTAAATGAATATGTAAAGCAAGACATATGCCCTGCAAAAGTAATTTAAAAAAAAAATCAATCACAAAATAACAAAAAATGCTGACACTGACTTGTGCTATAATTTAGATTTAAGTAATTTTTATTACTTCAATTCTTTATATAGCTACTGTAACTATTTAAACCTACAAATATTTCACGTAATTTTATAAGGGACAAAGGAAGCTAATAACATCAGTCAGGTGGTTGTCAGACACAGGCATGGTAAGCGAGAAGTCGTTATCTGAATTTGGTCAGAATTTATTCTGATACACTCTTATCACACTCAAAAAAAGTAATCATTTGAAAACATGTTAAAATAGTAGTATTTAAAAATGGACTTTCAATTGGACAAATGCAATTTTGATAAAAAAAAATTAAATGTCAAAGCTGGATTAGATCAAATAGCTTTACCTAAACTCAATTTTGACACCATTAACCCTGTGTCACCAAGCGTTCTATATTCCATCTTTTTAATACAGTCCACATCATGGAAATCCTTAACGTATGTCTCAGGAAATCTACAAGAAAAAAAGTAACATAACCAGATATTTATATTATTTTTTTAATAATTTTGTTGATTTATAATAATAAATATTTATATACTTGATAAAAAAAATTGTGAGAAAAACTTTAAATCGTTTTACTTACACAATCATGTTACTATAGTTTTATTCCTAATCTAGAGATATGAACACACTTTAAACATTTAGATACATAGCAAGAAGAAAGGAACAAATAAAATAACATTGAGAATATCAACTTGAAATAATGCAACTAAAAAACTATTAATGTACACTCACAATTGATAAAAAAAAAATTCTAAGTAGCTAAACAATGTTTAGGGCAAAAGGATCAAATGTTTATACAAAAAGCGCAACACACTGTGTCAACTGCTTTAGCAAATGTAAATCATGCCATCATAGAAAATACATAAATAAACACAAGTAGGTTGTAGCAGAAAAGACGGAACAAATACGTGTTGTATTATATCTAGATTGTTTAAACTAACAAAAATTTATTTACTTATTTCAGATTCAAATAAATTGAGCCAGCTACCTTATTAATGTGAACCAACCTTAAAAACATTCAACCTTTCTAATTTAAACTTTTTCGCGTTGGCAATTTTTGCCGACGCGAACTATCATTATACTGTCTCGCATTTAGCCATTTCACGTCGGCAAAAAAATGCCAACATGAATTTTCGTGGTTTTTTATTCGCTTTGGCAATCCACAATTTCACGTCAACAAAAACGGTGACATGAACTTTAATTTCAGTGTCTGACGTCGACAAATTGTCTTTTAAATTCGAGCCTTTTTCTTCCAAGCCAGCTTGTTTACATCTAAACTACTTTAATTCTATTTAGGGTAAATAGACAAAATGTTTAGCAACCACTTTATGATCTTTATTAATTCTTGCATTTAAGGAATACTCACTATCGCCGATATAATCAGTATATATTTACAATAGATTCAATGCAATTAAAGGATTTAAAAATAATGTCATTTGCAAAGAAAAATTTTTGCTGACGTGAACTTTTCCGTTTGCGGACTTGAATTAGAAAGGCTGACATTACAATTACTACTTTTCATATTTCAATGCAATTATGCTCAAAATCAATATTTTGGAAATTGAACGAGGCAGAATGTTTTTTAGTAGCCAACATCCATAAAACACAAGGAAATCTAAAATGTTCCATTTATTTCACTAAGCCAGAAGAGGCATTTGCAAACATTTTACCACAAGAGGTTAAAAAATTCAAAAAAGATTGTCCAATATCACAGTAATTAACAAAATTTTTGGACAGTTGAAATTTTAGACAATATGCTTGTTCGAAAATTTAGGCGTGTGAAATTTCTTAGGGATGCATTTTTTTTATACAGGAGATAGATGAAAAGATTAAAATTAACTTTATTATTTTCCTCTACGTGGGTAATATCCAGCATGACTATTGGTCAAAAAATAAGTCTTTTATCTCGTCCCAAAATTATAGGCACAAAAATAATCTGAAATTGACACTTTGGAAAACACCGCATTCCAAGTCAGTTTTAGTCATACTCATAATGCAGGGTTGAAATTATTAGTTCTTTCTTAAATTTAATAAAATCATTAAGCCATGTTATGAATTTGAGTCTTTATATAGTTTCGGTAACTTTAATCCAACAATACCGGCTGTTTCTTCTATTGAGCGCTCACCAACTCCTTTATATTTTATTGACAAATCCTAAAGGAAACAACAGAGAAATGTGAGACTTTCTTTGAAATGTGTCAAAGGTTAGATATATTAAACAATCAAGGCTCGGACTTAACTATGATATAATGCCTCTTAGCAAAAAAGTATGAATTTATACATATAGCCTATATAAGCTTAATTGGAGATATACATAGCCATTATAAGCTTAATTGGAGATATGAGAATATTTTGATTATTATAAACACTTGCTTTGTATACCCTTTAATAGAAAAATAGTGAGGAATAAATTCATCCATGCCATCTTTTAAATATTCCATGAAGTTGAATTATTCCCAGTTTAACAATCCTTAAATTTCAGTCCATTTACTTTAACAAAATTATGCTTTTATACTCTTTTGTCAAGATAAACAGATGTTTTTGATATAAAAGGCAAGGTATATTAAATGTTGACATATCAAGAAAATGATTTGGGGGTTATTGATAGTAGAGGCGACACACCAGACGTAATAAGGAGTTGACAAATAAAGGACACCTAAAATTTCACTTAAAATACATTAAAAGAGAATTTTAATTATTGATTAAGAAAATACCCACATTATTATTTAAAAAGGAAACTTGAAATAAATAAAAATAAATGGTTCCAATTTCTAATGTTTCAGGTTAATTTTAGTAAAAGTTTTCCATAATGCTTTTTCCAAGAGATTTAGCAGCGATTTTTTAATGATTTTACAAGTTTGAAAAATATAGACCTAAGATTTCAAAGGTAAAAATTCCTGACATAAAAATATACTTTCCTCTCTCCTTAATGTAAGTTTTAAGGTTTCTAAGAAGCATCTGCAAAGAAATTCTGTGAAATATACTGATCAGATGCATACCTGGTACATTTTATTTGAATGCAAAAGAGAAGTATAATATTGCAGTAAAAGTGTATCAACTTCTGACAATCTGTCATCTCTGTAATTCTGCTTTATAAAGACATAAATTGGTGCATTCTTCCAATAACTTATGTCCTGAAAAAAAAATTCAATTATTAAAGACATTATTACAATACTGTCAATACTGGCAATTACCAAAAAGTTTTTAATAAAATAGTTTTTTCTTAGGCCAGTTTCTGTATAGTACTCAGAGTTGTGTTATTAATGCTGTTGCTGTATGAAGTTGAAAAAATTCACCTTTAGACACAGGTGTGAAAATGTGTAAATAATTTTAGTTTACACAAAGCAAGTGTCGAACTATGATTTCAAGTCCAATAGAGAAAAGCTATGAATGTTTTTAATTATATATTATATTACATACTCCTGCCATCTCAACCTAGTTGTTCCTACAACACATGTATACAAAAGCAGGCTTTTACCTTTTTATTATTGGAAGAGAATTTCATTTTTGTCAGCAGTCTTCTACATAAAACCAGTATGGATCGAGACTTCTCAATAGATGACATTGCTCAAGTGTTATAATTGAGAATGTATATATACTTGCTAATATTTTATAATATTTATTAACCTAATGTAAGGATTTTCTTTATTAATTTTTGCTATTGTCTACTCCTTCTATGGACTTTTTTTTCTTTGTTACTATTCTTTACCATACTATTAATGTTACTGATCTAATATACATATGATTTTTTAACATATATATATTTAATAGTAGTAAAAATTTGCTGTTATGAAATATGCTGAGAATAAAACGTCTAATAATACAAAAAATTATTACACCTCTCTTCTTCTTCCCCCCTTAAAAATAACATTTTTTTTTAAATATGTGAACACTTGAGAATGTCAGGGCTTATTTGCAGCAATAATAAAGATTCAGGACGTTACGTTCAACATATTTTTGGCACAATGTGAGCTGTCATTTTTCAGTCTATCACCGACTGATAGACTGAAGCTTGTGGTAGAGCGTTCGCTTCCAGTGCGGGAGGTCTTGGGTTCAAACCCCGGCCGAGTCATGCCAGAGACTATAAAAGTGTGAATCTATCCTTTCTGCTTAGCGTTCAGCATGAGAATAGGATTGATATCTTAGGCGGTTGTCTAGTTGAGCGATTGCTGTGCTTGCACGACTTTCGTAGCTCAAATGGGAGCTTTAAATGCGCTAGGACCCCCTTCGCAGGACCCTCGTTGATAGCAGTACCAATAGGAACTGAAGAGGCTATCCTGGGTAAATAATTTCAATAATAATAATAATAATAATAAAGCATTTTAATCAAACTATAGGCATATTAATAATGGTGTTTTCGATTAAAACATTAAAATATTTTGTATAAAAAATACATTTTGGCTCACAGAGAGATGGAGAGAGATAGCCAGACAAATGTTGAACAATATAATAGAGATAATACAAAACTAGGTTAAAACGGTTGTTTTGTTACCCTTATAGTCAATGACATTCCCAGAGCTCTTTGGGAGAAATAAATAAAAGTTACTTCTAAAGCATCAATTTCTTCCCTTTAATGCAAGTCTTATTGCAGATTATTTCCTTTTCACAAAATCATCTTAAATTTAAAAAACTTATTGACAATAAACACACTGTTGCTTTAGGGGGAAATTGAATTAATATTATTAGAAGCTATATCTTGTCACACGCAGGTGGTTAGGATTTAACTTGTGAGGGAAATGGGGGAGATGGCACATTGCATGGTCCGTTGGATGTTGCAGGGAGTTGTCTGGTAGAGTGTGGGTCCTAATTGGATCCG
This sequence comes from Hydractinia echinata, assembly GCA_030067915.1. Taxonomy (NCBI): domain Eukaryota; kingdom Metazoa; phylum Cnidaria; class Hydrozoa; order Anthoathecata; family Hydractiniidae; genus Hydractinia; species Hydractinia echinata. The sequence goes on from JASGCC010000018.1 coordinate 3,238,776, forward strand.
TGTAGCTCAAAAATAAGCATTAATCTAAGCCATGGAAAGCCATTTTGGAAAAAATAGACATGGTATTTCCTCGATATTTGTGAGGCTAGCCATATAAACTGAATGTTAATACTGAGTTTAAATATATTAGTAATATATTACATTAGTTGATAAGGCTAATAGAAAAATCCACTTGGCAAAAAAAAATCAAAAAAATCCGTCATTTTGAATTTTGATGATGCAAGCAAAAACCTGTCAATGTACAATTTTTTTTATAATTTTTGTAGCTGTTACCTGTATTGTGTAAGTCTTGAAAGACTGATTAAATTATTATATTGGATCGCGCAGTTTAAAAAATTTGCTGACATCACCAAAGACTTGCGAAAGTACCAAAAAAAATTTTAAATCAAATTTTATTCAAAGTTTCTTCCATTGCATAGAACTTAAAATACTGATCAATTGTTTTTTTTAAAAAAATGCTATTGATGTATAGATCTAATCTAATGTATAGATGCCAGAAAAGTTATTAACAAATAAGACAGAACATTTTTGGTGACTTCAAAGGAAAGTGAACACATCCACTTAAAGTGTGTGTCCATCTGTCACGGACAGACGGACACACTCTTCATATTATTATATGTACTAGTCTAAAAAAAAATCAACTTAGGGAGGATAACAATGTAAAAGAGGGCCATCCCTTAAAATTTGATAACATCAGAACGGCCATTACACAAATTTTTTTTCCCGAAATTTGTTTACCCATGCCTTCATTGTGTAGGATTAATTTAAATTAGGGTATTTGCATTACAATGTTATATTAATGTCATGCTATAACGACAGAAAATTTAACATTTGAGATATAAATTTTTCAACTTCATCAAAGGAAAATAAACAATCTACTTCGCCTGTTACTGACAGACAGACAGACAGACACAAAGTCTTTGTATTATTATAAAGACTAGTTGATTAGACCCGTGGAAAGATTCACTTGGCAAAAAAGAAACAAAAAAAAAAATTGTTCACAACTTTTCTTTAGCCATTACCTGTACTGTGCAGAGCTTGAAATGCTGATCAAAGTAATATAAAGAATCGCGTGGTTTTAATCCACGTTTAAGGAGAGAAGAGTTTTTAAATTTTAATGATGTCAGGAAAGTTCTAATTCTTTTTTCACAAATTTTATTTATCCACAAGGGGGCCGATAAGCCGCATATGCCGTAAAAAGTGCGGGCGTTTTCGGGTGAGTTCGGCGTTTTGAAAAAAAATCAAGTATTTGCCCGAAAAAACCCGCATAGACCCGAACAATGCCCGAAAAAGAGAAGAAAAAAAGACACTAATGATTCAAAAAACTATAAAAATTAAAATAAACTTACTATGTGGTAGCGAAGTTCTTAAAAACTGTTTTTGATAGTTTATAATAAGATTTACTTGATAAATAACTTTATAAACTTTATTAACTCCTTTATATCCTCAAGCGCCTTCTTTCAAATATCGTCAAGGAATTGCATTTCGGGAATGTTCCGGGCGAGTTCGGGAAAGTGCCGGCGGTTTCGGACGACAACCGCCAATTTAATTTGAAAAGTCGCCCAAACTCACCCTTATATATGTGGGCGTTTGCGGCTTATCGGCACCCTCTTATTTACCCTATATTGTGTAGAGCTTGAAAATGCTAATCAAGAAAATGTATAGGATGATGTGTGAGATATGGGAATTTAAAGGGTTTTTGATGACGTCATTATCCCGTCTGTTCCAGAAATTGGTCCTAATTTGGTCCTAGGTAGCCTCTAGTTACACAACACGCAGGAGATGACGTCAATTATTTCCACCTGTTTGCAAGTTATTTATCCTTTGATTAACAAAGCAATGGCTTCGCTAATCTTAATATACTTTCCTTAGATGTCTAGCTAGCTATATTGTTATAACGTAAAAGTTTGGTAGATTACAAAATAATTTTGGTAGCTGATTTTTTATAGACTTTGTTGTTAAGAAAAATTATGAAAAATAAAAAATGTCCTTCTCTGGATCTTCTGAGATGTACGATATATATATATATATAAGGGATAGAAACTATTTAAACTTTTCACACTCATCAGCTCAGGGTTAACTTGATTTGCAATTTTTATGTCCTTCTCCAACGTTGTTACTCATGTAGTTCTTGTTCGTCCTCGTGTGATGGTGCACATTGTTTTGGATTGCTAGACCATGGCTAAAAAATCCATGGTTTCGCACTGTAGCAAAGGTGACTTTTTATATATGAGGCGCGAAATCGGTAAAATCAAACCATTCTTTTTTTCTTTTTTTTTCGCGAATTTTAAAATTACAGATAAAAAGTTCTACATACACATAAGTATAAGAATAAATTTTTACAGTGGGATATTATGTATGTATCAGGTACGTAGAATAAAATGGCAGGAGTAAGTAGAAGACTCAACCTCGATCCCAGGACATGTTGTCTCTTTTTGCATATCGGACGGCGAGACGAACATGTCAATAAGCGCAGCGCCAATGAGAGACAAAAAGTCCTGGGAACGAGGTTGTAGAAGACTATGTAGTTTTATCATCTTACGCCTCACATAGCCGTCACACCTCACATAGCCGTCACATAACCATTGATTTTTTAACACTTGCGTGCTTTGTGCATCGTTTAACCGCGTCCACAGGAACATTCGTCAGACCTATCAAATAAGCACAGCGCCGATAAAACACAAAAAGTCCTGGGGACGACGTTAATTTGAATTAAGGATGGTATTTGAGCGAGGTAGCAAAAAGATTTTCTCAAAAAAATTAGCCAGCTATAAGGAAGGACGTGAGTGAAACTGACCTCCTGGACCGAATACGTAGTGTGATGGAATTTAACACCATATTTAAACTGCTCTCCTGCGCATGTGTTATTTGACAGTATTAGACTAGAAAAACATGTTTAGTTCACACAATTTTTGTTGACAGACGAAGTAATGTTGACATGCTTATGTTTTCGGACTCAGTTCCCATATAGGGTTATAAGATAAAATATTACTACTTTATTACCACTAAAGAGTATATGTTTTTTTATTTTTTTTAAATTGATGTGGGCATTTTGTGTTCTCTTTTTAAAACGCCGAACTCGTCCGAGAATCCCCCCCCCCCCCGGCAATCTTTGCGCCGCTTTTCGGCGAATCGGCACCCTCTCCTGGATAGTTTTGTTTACATGGTGAAAAGAAACATTTATTGTGCAAAAGGTATCATTATCCTTTAAAAATTTTACAAAGGCTTTACAAATATAAATTTGATTAGATCAAAAATCTTGTGCGCTAATTTTTGTTGACGTCAGCCACGCCCGGATATCACAATTTTTCGGAACTTTCCGGATAGTTGAGCGGATTTTTCCATAATTCCGACTTTGTAGAAAGTAAACTCGGGGCATTTTCGACGTCGGTTACTCAGCCTACTTAAAGTACAACTTTTGCAGCCTACCGGCTGCAAAGTACTGCCCAATTGTTGCCGTTTTGCTATTTTAAAGAATAGCCTAAAAACGTATATGTCCGGGCTTGTATCTGCAAAGGAAAATTATGGCAAATCTAATTGTAGCAAAAGAATATAGCCATGTTACTTACTAACAACTGCTTTTTAAAATGTATAGTTGTAAATAATAGCTCTCTGCACAACATCCAACTTTAAACTTTTTGAAAGAGTTTAACATACCTCCTGTAACTCAAGCGTAAAACTTCTAACCATAGAGCTTAAACCAAAATAAAACACGTGTTACAACATATAAATTATGTTTTTTCCTACCTTTCCAGATAAATGTTGTAAAAGCACTGTACTTCACTTCGTTCGCCTCCCAAATGTAAAAAACTTTTTCCGCTTTGATCGTCAAGGGAAACTTGGATTTTCCGGCAAATGAAATTTGCTTTATTTTGATCACATGATCTTATTCGGCAAATAAAATTGTTTTATTTTAATCACACGATTTAAAATGTACACAAAGAGGAATTCGCGGCTTTTCTTGACAAAAATGTCGAATTTTTTTCGGATACTTCAAAAGGATTTGAACACATCACTTTGCCTGTTGCAGACAGACGCACACAACTTTAAGAGACTGGTCAATAAGGCCTGTGAAAAAAAACCACCTTCGCAGGAAACAATAAAAAAATTGATTTCATTTTGGTCCCAGATAGTTCTAGTTACCCACCCAGGAGATGACGTCAGTTATTCCACCCATTTCAAGTGCAATACAATGGCTTCGCCAATCGCCTATAATATAATACGAAGAGTCTGTCTGTCTGTCTGTCTGTCTGTCTGTCTGTCTGTCTGTCTGTCTGTCTGTCTGTCTGTCTGTCTGTCTGTCTGTCTGTCTGTCTGTCTGTCTGTCTGTCTGTCTGTCTGTCTGTCTGTCTGTCTGTCTGTCTGTCTGTCTGTCTGTCTGTCTGTCTGTCTGTCTGTCTGTCTGTCTGTCTGTCTGTCTGTCTGTCTGTCTGTCTGTCTGTCTGTCTGTCTGTCTGTCTGTCTGTCTGTCTGTCTGTCTGTCTGTCTGTCTGTCTGTCTGTCTGTCTGTCTTTCTGTCTGTCTATCTGTCTGTCTGTCTGTCTGTCTGTCTGTCTGTCTGTCTGTCTGTCTTTCTGTCTGTCTGTCCTGTCTGTCTGTCTGTCTGTCTGTCCTGTCTGTCTGTCTGTCTGTCTGTCTGTCTGTCTGTCTGTCTGTCTGTCTGTCTGTCTGTCTGTCTGTCTGTCTGTCTGTCTGTCTGTCTGTCTGTCTGTAACAGGCAAAGTAGATGTGTTCATTTTGCTTTGATGTAGCCAAAAAAAGTTATGTCTCAAATGTTAAATTTTCTGACGTTACGTAATGTAACGTCAATATCTTAATTTGAATTAACAAAGCCATTCACATGGCGGTAAAAAAGGGATGTAAAATCTCTCACTTGGTATCAAAGTATGTTTATTGTCTATTTTAAAATCATGTTCAGAATTTGGCCGTTTTTAATTTTTTTGATTTAGGTCGCGTGGTTGCTTAAAAGGCCCTCAAAGCACATCCTCGTCCCCAGGGTTTGTTGCCTTAGTCAAAGCCGCTGGCGCTTACTTGGCCTCGATGTTAAAAAGCCAAAATCCCCTGGGGACGAGTTTGCTCAAAGCAGGGTGGTTTTTTTTAAAGGCCAGATACGCCAAAATTAAAGCGACTTTTAAATTCTACGAGATGTTTTAGGTGGGAAGGAGGTATCATTTTAAGATTTTAGACTAGTACAAAGATATCATCCAGCAAAAAGTTGTGGGCGTTTCTGGATGGCGTTAAAAAGTAAATGGAATTTCGTCTATGGGGTAATAAAAAATTTAACTAACTTCATTTTTTTATGAATTCAGAATGCATTATCTTTATTTTACTTTTTACAGTATATTAATAAACAATGTGACCTTTGTTTGTATTTGTTCACTTCATTTATTTTATTTGACCAGAGATTCATAACTTTTTATTCGCGATTTTCTTGATGTGTTATTGTTTTTAAAAAAGATGAGGGTGTCTACAATCATATTAAACTTGGTCAAGTTATCGATTACATGATTTCAGCAATTTTGTCTTTATAACATGGTACTTTTTCTATGCTCATGATGCGCCAATATTTACAAAATTTACTTTATGCTCATTAAGCGTAACTTTATACGCCTGTTTTCTGCCTTGTCTAATTTAATTTTACATCGTTGAATTAAATTAGACAAGGCAAAAATTAGGTGTTTATTGCGAATAAATTTTATTTGCTGCAACTTGAATTAAGATCAAGAAACCTTGTCTAATTTAATTCACTAATTCGACACAATTTCGGCACTGCTTTAAACACCTGTTTTCTGTCTTGATTAATTTAAATCATGGTTGTTTTCATGTAATAAAAACACCAATTTGTGCCGAATTATTGATAATTCGGAATGTTTTGCCATAGTAACGAGTTATATTCCATGCGCTTTCGCATATAGAAAGGGAGAGAAAGGTTATAAGAAGAAAAATTATTATTTGTTTGAATCTTTCATCGTTATATGAAATATTTACCGTGTTCCACCAACCTTCATTCCGTATAAATTTCCTGCAAGAACGTATACGTGTTCTTGTTTCGCTATTTATCAGTTCATGATAACTATTTATGCAATGTTTGATGAGAGCCTGAAAAATCATAATTTGATGCTGTTGTTTTCTCAGCTGTACGTAAGACTTGTAGTCGCAATTTATGACTTTTTCTTTTACGCTTAAAATACTGTAGAAGCAAAATTTTACCACATTTTTTTCTCAAATTTTCGTTCATTACGACGGGAATGTTAAAAGCAAAAGAATGAAGAATTGAATTAGACATGCTTTTAAAAACATTAAACTCGGCGTTTAACGTGAACTCACTTGCTGTGTTGAACTTTTGCTGGATTTAATTTAATTAAAATAGACAAGGCAGAAAACAGGCGTATAAAGTTACGCTAAGGGCGCAAGGAGGCATTAAAAATACCATGTTGTAAATTAAAAGTTGTTAATTTTTCACAAAGAGTTTTCAGTCCAAATTTTAAATGAGTCTACATAGCGTTTTGAACATTCACCTGGTTTCATTTGGATTCCGCCCCTGTTAGTGTTATGAGATTCAGTATATCTTTGGGATGGGTTATCAAAACTTACCTCTTTTCTGCATACTTTTTTATATAGATTTTATAAACACTATCCATTTCTACTTTTGTTCTAGTTGCAAATGCTTAGGGCGCTATACCTCGGGCGTTGGTTAATTTTTTTAACCAAAATTTTCTCAAATTTTGTTCTAAGAAATGCATCACAACTTCAGACCAAAAATAATTTCTTCATAGATCCAAGGTAAGACATTTGAGACATGTATTTTTCGGCCACCCGAAAGGAAAATGAACACATCCACTTTAACTGTTACAAACAAATGGACACAGTTTTCGTATTATTATAAAACTCAGGTGTAATTTAAAAAGTCTCGTTAAAATGTGAATTCTTCTATTATTTACTTATATTCTTATGTGGTTACCGTTTTGATGTACCATGTACGCCAATACTCTTTTTTCTCGAAATTCTTCTCGTGGTTAATAAAGAAAGTATTGTCGTCCCTACAATAATATATATTTTCAACTCTAATCGTCAGTTTAATACATTATTTAAAATATAATTTGAAAAACTAAATGTGTTATAACAAAATAGAAGAAAATCAATAATTCAGTAAAAATTTTGTGGCTATTTTTTTAACTATTTCGTTCACACGAGACGAATAATTTTGTGTCAGCTTTTGCCAAAAAGGAGAATCTGCAGCGGTATGATATAATTTGTATTTTTTTTTGTCCTGATATTATTAAAACCATCTAGTTAGTGTGTGCTTTATATTTTTATCTCTTTTTTTTTCAATTACATCTTTCATTTGATCACACTTTCTTTTACTTCTTTGGAGTGACTCTAGAGCGAAAAATGTGCGCTGAAAAAAACGGACGTTTAGATTTTATTCTTTCTTGCCCTACCCTAAACGTTGAGATAAAACTTATAATAATTAATTTTTGAGTATCATCAATCCGTGAGATCACAAGCACACGAATATAGACTCCTCAAACGCGCGTGGACGTCAAATCAGTTTAAAAAACTTTCTTTTCTCAAAAAATCGACGGTTAATAGTACGAAATATTTAACCGTCAAATGGTTTCAACCCTTTTCTTTTTTACACGTCGGTTTTGACGTTTAGTGTACACTTGTTCTCTTTGTAAGTCACCCTTAAATTGGGGTGACTCTAAAGGCTGTTAAAACTAAAAGCACCAATTTGTTTGTGAAAATGTCTTCTTTTTCGTTGGAAAAAAAAGGGTACGAATTTTTAACTTTACAAATACACTTTTTTATAAGCGTAAAAGTATAGTTTGCGCCAAAAGTTAAACATGTAATTCAACGTTAAACATTCTAATCAGTACGCATAAAAACATAAGAGGTAGTAGAGCAAAGTTTGAATTTAAGAACAAAACATGTAAAACACTTCACTACACCATGTTTCAAATAATATTTGCATATTCTTTTTAAATCTGCTTGTCTTAAAGAAGCATAAGAAACATATGATAAGTATATTCTGCTCCACATCGTCAGCGTTTGTTGCCTGATGTCAGAGGCGTTTTGACAAGAACCCACTAAAAAAGAGGTTGCTGAGGTAAATGTGCAGGGTGTTTTTAATTCCAAAAAATTGTTTGCCCTTACACTCAATCCCACCTTCACCCCACCCTCTTTTCCTTCCCCCGGATGAATATCAGTATTTTTTGCATGGTACCATGACAGGTCTCAGGTAGCTGAGAATGTTAAACAAAGTTGAAAATATTTGCGAAACAATGTTTTTGCATGTCAATCCTTGTGCCTAGGAATTTGTTCACAAAAATCGTTCCAGTGTTATTTAGCTAACTTGTTATTTATAGAAATTACAAAAGAATTCAAAGTAGTAGGAAATTCGCTTTTTCTTCATAAAATTTCTTATACGTAAAATCTAAATTCTTTCTCCTTCCAACAGTTTCTTAACTTTTGTCCCCAGAGCTCTTTGAGATTAAAACCGAAGTTGGGGTTAAGAACGAGTATTTTTTAAGCATTAGGAAAACAAGATATCGAGAAAGAGTAACATTCTGATGATAAACAACCTTATTAAGTATATTTGGTTTTACTTTGACGATTGGTTGTAATAACGAAGCTATTATTGTAGTACAGTGGTTGTTTAAATTAGACGTAAACCAACTTCGTCCCCAGGATCTTAATATACGTTTTTTATATCGTGAAACTACATTAACGCTGCAATCTTACGAAACTTTTAAGCTTTGTAGCGATGACGCAAACGACAAGTTGGTTCACTGAATGGCGCATTGTTTTATAATTCTTTGTGCGTTGTCATGGCTACCACTTAAACAGTCATTTCGTGAGTGTATTAAATGAACCTAAATACAATCACACGAAACCCTGAAAGGCAAGAGCTGTAAATCCGTGTATTACTTGATTAAACGGCTTTCGATTTTTATTGTTCAGTCAGTAGGAGTTTCTGCCGACACATAAGAGATGCTGATAAATATGAGACAATGGATGTATAGAAACTTATTTAGCACGCAACGAATCATGATGTTGCCAGTAATCTCCTTACCAATCGTGGTTAGTATAATGGTTCATTAAGTTCGTTTACCACAAATTTCTTTTGTTGTTGAAAGTAAATCTAGGTTTATATTATTGCTGATGTCTGTGCAGCTGTTAACTAAGGTAGCTATCATCGGCAATAATATGTCTGTTGGCGTATATCTATTATAATGCGTTTATAAAGCATGTTTTTAGCGATGGTGTAAACAGACGGTGTAAACCGTTTCTGTATTACCTCCAGGGAGACTGAACTTACCCAAAAAATGCCATCCCTGATGCTGATATGACGATTAAGAATATATTTATATATTTAAATGTAAGTTCATTGGGAAGAGATCCTGCTGAGACTAAACGTTTATTTAAATATAACACAATCAAGCTTAAATGCAGCTAGCTTGCAGGCCTTACTTACCGTTACTTTTTACTTACCCTTACTTCTTTCATTTACTCAGGTTATTCAAATGCTCTACAACAAGGCCACTGGTCAGAGAAGATAGAATTTTGGTGTCCTTAGAGTTTCATCTTAACAACTGAATACCCCACCCCTCTGACTTTATCTTTATATTACCCGCCCGAAACACGCCCAGCATTGATTTAACTTGTCACGCATGCTGATTAGTAGTCAATTGATGATTAAAATAAGGTGAAAAAATCACATTTAAAGTACGATATAATAAAGACTTCCATGAAGGTCTTCAACCTGGTGCATTCAAAACTAATTCGATAACTACTACAGTACCGACACTTTAAACAACAGAGTAAAATTGTAGCACAGAGACAGAGTTCCTCTTCCAAGTCCAGGCATCCATTTGAGTACTTACAGTAAAAATTCAAATAATATTATCAGTATTATACAGCTTAAGCATGAAAAGCACGTTATTAGATTGGAACTGGCAATTAGTTCAATCGCTACTCCCAAATTAGTAACGGAAGGTTTAATGTATTTGAGGGATATCGGCCTAATAACGGCCCCTTCCTCTTTATCAACGGTTACTTAGTTACATTCTAAAGTAACAAATAACATTGTTTTATTAAGGTTTAGTGATCTGGTCACATTTGAACCACGGAGATAATTTATTATACTTGAATATGACAAGAGGCCGCAGCACGGCTATAAAAACAAAGGAGTCACAGCAGTTCTTACGGTAACCTCATGCACTTGATCGCTGCACTAGCAGTAGTAGTAGTTATTTATATCTTCTCTATATTAAAAGCCGTTGGCTGTCCATCGGCCAAAACCGCATCATGCTAAAAAACGCAAGAAATATTTAAGCTAACAAATGCGATATATTTTTGCAGTTTGCTGCGGTGTGTGGATTTCCTTGGATTTTCCACAACTAGTATGTGGTTAACATCAGGAGGGGTAAGAGAGTGTTTAAAACTCCCATTCGGGCTACGGAAATCTCTGAAATTTTTTTGCCAAACAGACCACGGCCTTATTTAGGGATTGAACTCGTGACCTCTTGGACGTGACTCGAGCGCTCTACTAACTGTGCTACCGATCCCTAGCAAAAAAAAATTGAACTTAAAGACACTAAAGCTACAACTAAGACTTTTCTAACATCTCGATAGGTTGTTCTACCGGTCAATTTGGCCTCATAAACAGCTTTGGTTGCTTAACAATTTAAATGATTCCTTACTTCGAATATTTTCACATTTGCTGCTGATATAAAAGTGATAGTTATTACAAAACGAGTGGTAAATATTGATTTTGAGTTGAGTGTAGAAATACGTACTTAAATCAAATTTTCTGTTTATATCCGTATATTGAAAATTTAATCAAATGATTTTTGTTGTTTTGATTTTAACTTTTACTATCGATGGACAAGGCCTAAATATTTTATCAAACTTTCAGTAAAATTACTAACTTCACGATTTAACTTTACTATGCGAAGGTCTGGAACTTAAATGAAAAAAGTCAAATCATTTTTTAAATTATATAAATATAACAAGTAAAAGAAACAACGCCAGAGCGTCATATTTCCCGCCCATTTCCCGCCCTGTTCATGTGCAATATACAGTCAGTGTTTTTCGAACCGAAAATGTAAGTACTTTCCAATGGCTCTTTATGCTAAAAAAATTATTCCGAAAGTTAAGAACACGAGACTGGGGGCGCAATGTATTTCTTACATGGAAAAGTATTTACGGTTGATGTATAAGGTTGATTAATTCAAGACAGCCATATGTTTATATCATCTTGCAACGCGTTATTCTATTTTGAGTAAAGTTGTTGATTGTTGATTAATTTAGGATTTCCTGTATTTTTGCTAAATAAAAATGCAGGAAAGAAGTGTTGAAAAGTTGATGAAAAACTGCGTCCTATGTTAACTGCTTAATTAATTAAAAGGTCGTGATGTATTATGCACGTGTTCTCAGCACATTTAATCAAATTTTGTATAGCGTTTTCAATAGGCTTGGGTTCTTGTTACGATTAACTGTGAGTACACGAATGTTTCTAATTTAGCAATTTATTGTTGTTGTTTTTTTGTTAATTTTTATGGTATACCTGAACCTCGTTCCTAGAGCTCTTCTACGCTCATAGCTAATATTCTGACTAGAATATCATAGGTGTAGAAGAACCCTGGGGACAAGATTGTAGGGCATACCTTTTTTCACAAAAATCTTCGATTGGCAATTCTCTAATTATTACCGTAGCTTAACATTCCCGAAAACATTACCGTATTTCGACCAGATAAGGGGTTTAGATTCGAATATGAGTTTAAATTATTTTGTATCTTTTTATTCAGTGTTGCAATAACTTTGAAACTTCTTCATTTTTCTTAGATTTCCAAGATTTACAAATGCATACGAAAACAATTTTCTGTGTTGCCATTTCTGTCTTGAAACCATAAAAAAATTGACCCCCCCCCCCCCCCCCCCCCCCTCCTTCTGTAAGATCATAGGTAAAAGCTAAAATGGTACTAAAAATTATTTTACACACTAAATTAATTGCAAAAAAATAGACTTGGCTAACTGTATTTATGTTGTCAGAAAGTATAGACTAATGTCTTTTATGTGCATTAAGATAGCATTGCGTCTCCTAATAATTAATATTACAAAACAAATAACTTACTGTAAATTGATTATTTAATAAGAAAACAATCAAGTAAGCTTATCCAATTAGGAGTCCCTATTAATTAGAGTTGTTTTTAATTGTCTCTTGAGATAAATTTATTTAAAAGAAAGAATTTCTGATACTATGAAGACGGGTTGAATGATTTGACGTTTACTTTAAAATTTGTTTGTTAGTAGTATTTTGTTTATTTTGCTTATTAATTAATTATTTGTTTGTTTATTTTATTTATAATATTAATTAATTTAATTTTAACTACCAGAAAAAGATTTTGTATACTGTCGTGAAGTAACTCTATGATAGCGTTTGAGATCTCAAATGGAATCGTAAGTAAATATTGTTTACGTTCGAAAAAACTATTCTTTAGGTCTGAAAGTCATGTGACTTGACTTTTAGCGAGTGACATTACACTATTTTTTTGGGGAAAAAAACTCTTTAGTCAAACAATCGAAGAAAATTTTCAAATAAAAGTCACATGATAAATTTAGGTGAGTGTTCTTTTTTTCCCACCTGACTTTGAAGAATGTAATAAAAACACAGGACTTCGGAGAAAGCCTACGTTCCACATGATTTTTTATTTAGGAAGTTGTTTTTAAAAAAACCCTTTGATAATAATTTCCTACTTTCCTTTTTTCTTTTGTTCTTCAAAATGATCGTAACATTACAACAGCATTTTGGTAGTTTGTTTTTGTCATTTCAAGGAAAACCTTTTTTCTTTTGTTTGGTAAATTAAATGGTTATCCTCTGCAAATATTCGTAAATAATAATAATAATAACATTAGTCGTGTCAGCATCCATTATCATTTCTTTATAAATCTTGAATAGATGCATGAAATAATTCAAGAGAATGACCCGAAAACATGACCCGACTCAGAAAATGCTATTTTCGATATTATTGACGTAACAAAATCACTTGTAATCTGATGTTCTCGTTAAACACAACCGAAACGCAAAGACCTAGCTTAATATGGAAATGCTTTCATTTGGCGATTTACTTAAACGTTATTCATAGAAAATGTAACAATAAAACACAAAATTGGCGAGCCTAAAGTTTCAATGGTTCTAAATTTTGCTATCAATTTCTCTGACAAATTTCATTATAATTTTCTTGAACATATAAAAACGAGAAATTCCAAAATTTCTCTTTATATTTTGTCAGAAAAAAGTATTCGAGATCTTTATCCAAAAGTTTTAATCTGTATATGTGTACCTAATGCATATATTTTTAAAAAGTTGGCTCTTCGTTCTCAACAAACATTGTTAAGTAAAAACAATCTTTGAAATAGTTCAGTGATGTTAGCTTGGAAAGATCTATTTCAGTAGCGTGTTTATTTCTTAAAGCTTATTTACAGTTTTATTAAGTTTTAAATACAGGGATGATACCTGGACATAATTTAAAGGACATATCTAGCTATAAAGCTAATATTCAAAAGCTTTTTCTTTACCTGGACTCTTCTAAACTAACCTTCATATATAAAGATCATCGAATAGATCGTTAAGTGTCCCGATATCTTTTTCATTTTACATAAAGGTTCTTCCTAAATTTCCCTGTTAAACAATATCTCTTTTTGTGCAATTAGTTTTATATTTATTATCTATAAATTAGTTCTCTTTTTCAACATTTTCCTTGAAGTGGTCAACACCACTTTCCAAGTCATTTATATTCCTAGGATTTAATTAAGATACAGCTATATGCGTTTGATTTTTCCGAAATAATGACTTTTGATTTAATTTAAAAATCTGCGTCATCTTTCCTATTCAACCAAACGATACTTAAGACATTCAAACTCGTTTCTTTTCATTTCCTAATAAACTTACTTAAGGAAGTTATTCAAAGTGTAATTTCTCGTGCAAATCTGTTAATTAATCTTCATGGAAGTGATTTGTGCAACAAATTAAAGAGACTCTGTTGTTGCAGTCAATGTTGTTGTTGTTGTTGTTGTTGTTTTTAATATTGTTGTTGTTGTTGCTTTACACAGTAGTACAAAAAATACAGAGACACTTGAAAACAAAACTAGGGTACAATACGGCTTTTCCTAATTGGATGATGTAATCTTTACGTCAAATTCAAAACGAGGTTCGTATGAAAACAACAAAACGAAACAGCGCAGCGACAGTACGTGATAGCTGTATTTTTTGAAGTTAAACTTGTTTACAAGCAACTAAAAGAAGAAGAAATGTCTTGTTCCACTTCACAAACAACTATTCCTGAAAAGTGATCAAGGTCACGAGAAACTGGTGGCGATGTTTTTAGTTTTGTAACTCAATATTAGGCCTGAGTATAGTGGCGTTAAAATATTCTCACTAATAATTGCTATTTCATGTGAAGATATACCATGGAGCATGATATACCATACGCCACATATTACTCAAACCATTTGAGCGTACAACAGCAAGATTCACATACAGGAATCACATGATGAAAGCATGCCGCACACTAAGCCAGGGGTAAAATGACTTTGAGAGTATCTGATGTGATTACACATGTACAGGACACTGAGAGGAGGGATTCAAGGACGTCCGCTTCAAGAAACACACACCCTTTAAACCGTCTTGTCAAATAAATCATTTTCAGAGGAAATAATGTAAGTATATTAAGAAGGGAAAGAGGATTACTACCTAGTTATCGGTTATATAGAGAGCTGTTGTCTAAGTGACCCAAACACTACTTCAGCGATAAGCATGGAGGGCATCAAGATTTCAATCACATTTTTGTTCAGCAAAAATAACTAAATAATAACTTTTAAAGGCGTCTTAACCTCAATCAACCTTTCCATACTCATAAAAGGCATGGCAAAAATTTTTTATTTTATTCCATTATCACACTATATAAGGCTAAAATAATGTCTAATTTTCGCTTGCTTTGTGAGTTTCAAATGACCTTGGTAGTGAAACTTACGCTTGTTTCCCATTGTAGCTAATTGATTGTGGTTGAATAAATCGACATATAGAATTGTTAAACTCAACCAATAAGAAGTCAAGTGTGCATAGTGTCAGTTCTTCTACAAAAGTGACTATAATATATACAAACTACAAACATATAAATGAAAATAAACGGTCTCTTACAAGCTTGGATAAGTACAAGAACAAAGGCTCATAAAACAAAGTAAAGGCTATATAATACGTAAAAACATCTATGTTATATAGTAAGAGTATAATCTGCTGAATGATAAAATGCAACAACGATATTGTGTAGGAACATTTAAGAATAATAAAAACAAAGATTTAAGTTTTCTTTTTTTCTTTTAATTTTTCACCCCATTTGCTGAGCAATCTGAACGCGAACTTTCACTTATTTCTCTGAGCTTTTTCAATAGAATTCGAACTGTTTTGACTATAATTCGAATGTTTCCAAATCATGCATTCTGTTTTTGAAAACATATAAACACAGCGTCGTGAATTCCAACAAAACACTTATTCTTCGTTCTTTGCAAGAGAAAAAAGGGCTCGTGAAACGAAGAAGGTTAAACTTTTACTTTTCAACAATATTATTTGCAGGTAACTAAGGAATCTAGTCTGTAATGCTTCAAAGGTTGAACTTCAAAGTAGCTGTTGACCCGTAGTATGTTAGATAGCTAGCTGTAAACATTTTCTTGAGACAATGGAAAATAATTTTGTCAAACATATCAGTTTTGGTTGAAAGAAAGAAAGTTAAATGAAAAAGGAAGTGCTGATGTCATGGCTGTCTAATCCAGCATTACGTTCATGACTCTAATGGGATCTTAATGCGCTAAGAACCCTTCGCAAATAATAGCAATAATAATTAAAAATATTTTAGTGGTTTCATTATATTATTTCCTATGTCGGTTAGAGTGACTGGAAAGTGTCAATACTGCTTTTGTGTTCTTATGTCAAAGAAATGTGTACATATGTTTATTTACTTCTGACTAGTTACTTCCGTGTTTGAAACACTGCATTAATATTTTTGCTTTGTTCTGAATGTATACATTAAATATATAGTTGCTCTAACTAATAATCTATGGGGTGAAATTAAAATTCGAATTTAAGAGATTCGAATTATAGAATGTCGAGTTTTGGTTTAACTGCAAAATGGGAATGAAAGAAACGAAAGAAACGACGAGAAACATTAAAGAACTAACTATTAAACTTTAAATTATGTTCGAATTACAGAGATGTGAATTAGAGAGAGTACACCGGCATTGCCTACCCAAACTCCCTCACATGACATGGGGATCCATAGCTCTGGAAATGGCACTTGCTATATATATACATGGCATCGTAGTGGACTAATCCATGAACCTTCATTATAAAGCGAACTTCATAAACGCTTATTCATGCGTTTGAATAAGTGCTTGTAAAACTTTGGTAAGATGAATTTGACAACCCCTTTTTTACTCATGGAAACCTTCCAATGACTAAACAATGAAACAACGCTAAAAGATAATTCATCTTCTTGTTTAGGATGTTAAAATTTAATGAGAGTAGGCGTTCATATGATTGTTGTTCATTAGGATGTGTCCTACTTCTGCAGGAAGTTTTTGTCGTAAAATATGATGAGAATTGTTATGTGATTTGCGGTTGTAGGATCATGATATATATCCTGACCTTATTCTTGTGACTTTGTTACGTTTTGCACCCTCTACATAATTAACGGTACGGAGAACTCTCCATCGCAGAGTTTGCGGACAACTCTCCATCGTAGCGTTATTCGTAGCATTAGAAAAAAATTTCTAAGCTATTTTAGGAGCTCGTTCCAAATTTTAATACTTTCTTTTGTGACTAAAATTGTTCTTCACAATAAAAACCTCTTTTTACCGGTGTTGCTATTAACTGCTAAGAAGATACTAGTGCCTGAAAAGCTATTCTTTAAACTACAGAATTCGCCCAATTACGCATCCACTCAACTGGACTGTCATTGTAGATAAATTGTAAGCAGAAGCAAAAAACCCCAAATCATTATAATCGCTGACAACCACAATTGTCATCTTGTGTCATAATACTTTCACCACGCGTTAAGGAACCCTTCATCGCAGATGCTAAATACAACCACTAGTTACAGAAAACCTCTGCTATTATGACAAACAAAAGAGTCTTTTGATTAACGATACCTATTTGTCATTTGTCTTAATGCGTTAATTTGTATAGACAACGTCACGCAGATTGATTTTATTGTGAAGAAGCTGACCACGGAAAAGATGGTACTGCGGAAATTATGTAGTAAATTATTCCAATGACAACTGAATTTACTCTAATGAAAAAATATAGTGTAGATGTTGCGAGAAAAAGAAAAAAACAACGAAGAAAAGGATGGATTATGAAAAACACGATTGTATAAACTATAAAATTTAATAACTTTTTATTAAGTATATGCCATAATTATTGAATAAAAGTCGTGCATAAACATAACATGAATGTAGAGTATATATTTACTGAGATGTGGCAGCAAAGAATTAGTATTTGTTGATTTCTAGATAAAGTAACACAGTGACGTAAGTGTTGTAACAAGAATGAACACATACGGTAAGAAAGAAATATTCACAAAGTTTAAAATAACAATACATTAATATTATATCATGTTAAGAAAAGAAAAGAAGAAGAAAGAAAAAGAGCATAATAAAAATAAACAGGTCACATATATAAATTAATTTGAAATTCAGACATTTATGAAAGATTCTCGGCCATTTTTTTTTTAAGTTATAATGGCATCTCTGTTTATTTTACCAGATTAATAAAACTTTCTCGTTAAAAGATTGGATTACTTATAGTGAGGGATCATCTCATTTGAGCTGTAACTCTGTCAGAAAAGGTGTTTTATTTAACAGTTGAAGATACTATCAAAATTATTTAGCTGTTTAGAAGAGATACATAACAGTTGAGATGGCTTTTGTGTGTATGGTTTACAAAACTTAATGTGTTTATTATTTGTAAACAGTTCATTGACTGGTCGGTAGGGTCAAGTAGGTTTTTTTCCCTCCTTTATTAACGATGTTTATAACATGATTAATGATTGGCTAGCTAATTGGTGATTGTTATTGGTTAGTTACTATCTTGTGGATGTTTTCTAAACAATTATGGTAACTAAGTTTAGAATACGTCATGTTAGGTGCTACTATGATGTTTTTGCCTGTGTTTTATTCGTTGTTTTTGATCTTGACTAATTTGAATCTGCTCATTTCTGTTAATTGCCAGGATTGTGCTTAGAGAACTTAATTATGAGTCAGCAGGCAGCGAAGGGAATAAAAAATGTACATCAGTTAAATTATTGAATATCTTATTTCATAAAAATATTTAATTCGTCGCAAGAAAACAGGATTCGAGAATAATATTTTTGGCTTACTAAATCAGTTTCTGTGACTAAAGTACATTTGGCAAGGGAAGGAACTACGAGCCTAATGTCACAATGAGCAAGAACTAACGTGACAATTATATCCTTTTGGCGTCCTAAAGTAAGTTCTTATAGAAAGGATTAGAGAATTAAGGATAAGTCAAAAGTTCAGGGTTCTCTTATTATATTTTTATCTGTTTTTCACAGCAAAGATAATGCCTTATTGTTTTCCCACCTTGAAAAACGTGTTTTTGGTGGCCTTCTAACCCATCGTCTTAACTTCTATCGCCTTCTCATATGAAATGGATTATGCACGTGTTACCGCATAATGCGCGAAAAAAAAGCCGACACATGGGAGGCGACCAAAAGAGATGTTTTTATATATTTCATGAACTGTTTTGCTCTTAACCATACACGATTTAATATTGCGTACAATGAAATCAGTATAATCAGTAATGGAGATTACTAATGACAACAAAACTTGCAAGGAAACACGAATCGTGTTTATTTCCGCAACGTTTTATTAGATGAAATGTGAACGGGATGCTAATTAACACGACTTTTGAATTTGCGTTAATTAAAACTACGTTTCTTGTGCACCGTATGCTTGCAAGGTAATGTTTTGTGTGCGTATTTTTGTTGTTGTTGTTGTCGTCGTCGTTGTTGTTGTTGTTGTCGTCGTCGTTGTTGTTGTTTTCCTCGTCGTTGTTGTTTTCCTCGTCGTTGTTGTTGTTGTTGTCGTCGTCGTTGTTGTCGCCGTCGTCGTCGTTGTTGTTGTTGTTGTTGTTGTTGTTGTTGCGTTTTTTTGTCCAGAGATACCAACAGGGATAACCAAATCTTATTTAGTCAATTCGTCATAGTTTTAGTTGCTTTTTGTCATGGTCTTTTACTTCCGACTTTTCTTCTTGGCGTCCTCTTAGTTCTGAATCATTAAAATACGCGCACAAATAAAGCGGGTTTACACTTGAACGAAATTGATCGAATAGATTGACGTCGAACGACTAATGGGTGGCTTCCTATTCTTGTCGATCGTCGATGGATTCGAAAGATTCGATCATTTTCGTTTAAGTGGAAACTCTTCTTTAGAAACTAATTTCATTATTGTTAATTTATTTGCATTTAGTTCTTATAAATGTCGTAAAATAAGGTCATTGTATTATTTTCTTCAATTTGTACTGACTAACTATATGGCAAGCAACTTCAATTTAGATTAAAAAAAAAATACATTTTATAAAAGTGAAAAAAAAAGAACAAAAATGAGAAAAATATTGGTATCTATATATTTCTGTGTGTTATGTGTAACTCACATCGTGTTTGGTGATCTATGCGTTCCATCAAAACATGAGATTCTTGGGAAAACAGAAACCGTGAAATGTAAGTCTATTTTTTTGTTGGTACTTAGTATCGGCTAAAAGTCATTGCTGGAAGTCGAGTTTTTTGACGACTATGCAAGGCTGATTGGCGAAATGAAAAGATTTTTTAGTTCTGAAAAAAATTGTTGTGTTCGTTCAATACAACTTTTGAATTCTTTTTTTCCAATGCTGCCTAATATCTAGGAAGGACATAACGGAAACCTCGTAGACGGTTTAATACCTTCACACGCGGTATATAACTCATTCCCGTAGGGACATAATTTATTTTTGAAAACAGTAATTATATAACATTACAATTACGGCTCCAACTTCTATCAATTACGTCATGTTTGTTCTTGTGGCTGTCTTTAGGAAAGCCCTTGATTACTGCTGGTTTCATCTGTTTAACTCGGTTGTATTTAATAATGTCTAAAAAGATGAAATTGTAATTGCGCGTCAAGGACAACCTCCCGTTGTACAGATCTTAAAGTTAATTTTTTAGAGTGAACAAAGCACGAGCTCGTACGTTAAGACCTAAGACAGGCTAGTTTTAGCTGAAAAGAAAGCACGACCTCGTACGTTAAGACCTAAAACAGGCTACTTTTAGCTGAAAAGAAATAAAAATCATGCAATTAAACTAGATGGTGACGCGTAATAACTTCATAGCGCATGTGTGTAGTCAAAAAAAGAATATCTTGCGTCATTTTTGGCCAACCTAGATCCCCGGACCTGTTGTCTCTTTTGTATACCGGACGGCGAGACGAACCAAACCTATCAATAAGCGCAGCGCCGATAAGAGACAAAAATCCCTGGGAACGAGTTGTTTTTTTTGGCAACATACGCTCTTTTTCTTTTAATATTGCTTTTTATTCATTTCTTTTTCTTTCTTTAGCTCTAAATCTACAAACGTTCCAACCACGCAATGCTACGTATTTTCGCAGTTTTATAATCGACGAAAAACATAATCGACTGATCGTTGGCGCTAGGTGAGATATTATTTACAAAATATAACATATGGTTTGAAAGTAATATAACTAGACAACAGCGCAAAATATATCTTCTCTACAAAATGAGCCAATTTTTAATGAATTGCAACATTTTTTTAGAGATAATGTTTTCTTTCTCAACGATACAACCTTGGACGAGCTGAACGTATACGAATGGGCGTCTTCCCAAGATGACCTAAGCACCTGTTTAAAAGAAAAAAACGAGCAAAGACTATGCCGGAATTACGTACAATTTTTAGCCATCCATAAAAACAAACTTGTAATGTGCGGTACAAACTCGTTATCACCGAGACATCAAATCCTCACATTGAATAACCTTACAGTCAAAGTTGACCAAGAAGAGAAGGATATATGTGCTGCACCATGTCCGGATAATACCGTTGTAGGTACGGTAACAAAGAGCGGAGAACTCATCGCTGCGACGTTCGCGGATAAAACCAATCGTTACCCGGAAATCGTGAGCTCGTTTACCGTCGAGAAAGCTTCAGTGAAAAGAGCAGACTTGACAACGAGTACTTCCAAGAATAGAAACATATTAGACGAACCACAATTCTTATCCAGTATACATGCGAATGATAGCATATATATGTTCTTCATGGAAAATGCTGCCGAAAATGATAATTTAAGAACAGCAACTGTTGCTCGTGTGTGTGATACCGATAATGGTGGTAATGAATTTTTCGTGAAACACATGTGGACAACATTGCGGAAACTGAGATTAGTTTGCAGTATAAAAGTCAACTCGCGTGAGGCGTATGAGTACAAAAATATGGGTAATTTGATTTGAGCTGTATAGAAATATGTCTTATAATAGTAAATAAGTTAGTCAGTAAGCAACAAAGATTTAACATCCTCAGAGATTCCACCACAATGACTGGCTGTTCCTCCCTCCAATGCTCTGCCGGAGATAGATATAATCCTTCTTCACGTAAACTTTCATTCTATAGAAACAAGAAAGATTTTGATTCTTCTAAAGATATCTACTAACATACAATTACATCTTAAAAAATTTGGATCACGATTTTTAGATTTAATTTTTGTTCTTTTAGTTGATGTTACGTACGATGGCACGAAAGATGTCTTTTATGGTGCTTTTACTATGTACAGGTATGTTTAAACCAGCCTGTGAAGTACATGCGTTTTTGTTCTCTCAACAGATTGACTTAAATATTTATTTCTATTTTTTTAGTAACAAAAAATTATCGTCAGCCATATGTACTTTTTCAAGAAAAGATCTTGTGAACGCATTCAATGGTCGATTCTTACGTAAAAGTGGCAGCGTATGGCAACCAGTATCAAATGGAGATTTCTTAGATGGGGTAGGTTATAGAAGAAATCTAATGTCACATCAAATTGTGAAGCTTAATAATCCTAAAAATACTCTCGTTTATAACCTTTACCTTACGCACCCGTGTTTGAAAAGTTTTTTTTTGTTAGAAAATATAATTTTCCAAAACTTAAGATACAACTGGTGTCCAAGGAAAAGACGTAGAAGGTTTTTATTTTGTACTGTTGTGTTGTTTAATTCATCCGCTTCCTAATGCGTATGAAACATCTCCCCAGGGTCTTGTGGCCCCTGAGCCGTTATTACGGAGTGGCCGCTATCAACTTCATCAACAAGGCAAAATGCCCTGGGGACGTGGTTGGGAGCATCTATGCGCTGCTCCTTAAAGTTCTATATCTTCAACTAATTCTTTTCTCGGTGTATTTCCCCTTATTTTTTACTTTCTGATAAAAAAATAAATAAAAAAACATACTAATAAAATTCGTAAATTGGTATTGTGTAGGAATAAATTTAGCATTTATGTCAAAGAGAGTAAAATAAGAACGTTGACATCACTGGTAACAAATTTTTTTTTCAGTGTACAATTAAGCCCGACAAACTGGAACCCAATGTACTCAAAACATCACCAGGAAAAGAACCAACTAACAGTCTCGATATACCGTCAATAAATGTCGCAATTCTGTACAACTTGATGGAAACCAAAGTGTACTCAATACCAAATGGAGTTTCCTTCATGTATCCTGCCACCAGGTAGGTTTATGTGCTTGTCTACATTTGCGTTCCCTTTATATTTTAAATCCATTTTCGAATAAACATCAAATTATTTAAGTTTTTGTTCTTTTTATCTTGTAAGAAATATACTTTTTAAGTTACGCCTGAATGTGTCGTAATTTTACAGAAGTTTTTCTCAAATTTGCCTGATCCTTAATTCATTCATATCTGAAAGGATTAGAAGAGGATAGGTTTTTCTATACTTCTTATTCATACTTAATTCTTTTTAGTAAGAACCCCTTTTTACAAAAACAAAATATAACAAACTTTTGTTTTTAGTTTCAGCAAATTCGCGTTTGACATTATAAAGACAAATGATAGCTCACACAACACGACCATCTTCTATATTGCAACAGGTACGTAAAATTAACTTGCTTCTTGGAATTGGCGTATTAAGCTTCTTAATTTGCAGCCATATTTTTCGCATCAATTTTAAAATAATCATCTGCACCTAATGGTTGATATCATTAGTCAAAACGTTGGCAATTAGAAGCAATATCCATATAGCCATTTGTTTACAACAAGCTGAATGAATTATCAAAACAAACTTAGTTGATGTTTAAAACGTCTCACTTGAGCATCATTGCAATGTTAGATTAATTGTAAAATAAGCATCAGAGAGTCTCCACTTAAAGATATTGATGTCCATAAGCAAACGCGATTTTTATTCTATTTAGATGACGGAAGTGTATTTGTAACCTACGAGAATACCATGTTGTCAACAACTTGTGTTATTGAAGAGTTAAGAACCGATTTAACAAATGTCCAAAAAATGTTATTCAATAAAAAACAGGTGAGAGAAAATACCATCAGGCCTGTCAGGTTTACTTGATCTTATATAATATTAGCTGGTTCTTTGTTGGTGTTTTTTTCCAAATAAGTATTTTTGGTCTTTGCAGTAGCGGACAAGGAGTAATCCCGAAAGCAAGTTTTTGTTACCCTGTTTCCAATACCTTTCCAATGTCAGCTGATTCTGCTAAACCTAATAAAACAATGTATATACAGTAAATTAAGCTTTAGAGCGTTTAACCCCTTTATGTTAATTTTACTCAAGAACCATTTAAACTTTCATTGAAGAGTGATCATATCTTTATTTTAGCGAATTTTATATCTTTCGTCAGACGAAAAGTTGATAAGCCTTGATTTTAAAAGCTGTGGTCGTTACAAGAATAAAATGTAAGTTTTCTATTTTTTACTATTTTTTTCTTATCACATCTAATAATTTTTTAAAATTATTTGTTATTTTCATTTTCTTATGTCATTTTTATTATTAATAGATCCTGTGTAGAAGCTCACAATCCTTTATGTGGATGGGACGAAGAAAAGCAAATGTGTTTATCTACATCTCTCTCGTAAGTGTTTCTCTTTAAAATTAACTCAGAGTTTCATTTTGCTCTTGAAATAATAAGTATCCATCAAAAATAGCCAGCAAATACGTGAGTTAGAATTTCTTATGAAACTGCTGTTTTGGTTTAGATCAAACTTAACACAGGACCTATCAGCTTGTCCGAGAAGAACAGGTAATACAAAACTTGGTTTATAACTTTTCCAATTTATTTCCAAAGACATAATTTCTTCACATACGATCTTGTACCATGTTAATTCATGGAAAAAAGTATATGTATATTTTGTAATAAAACCGTAAATCTATAACTTTAACGATTTCTCGACAAGATAAAGGCGTATCATGAAATAAATGTCTCGTAATTTTTTCCACACTAGAATATTGGGGCGGTTGGTCAAATTGGGAAGCTTGCGAACAAACCAACACAAACAAATATTGTTTATGTCGTAAAAGAAACTGCTTATCTTGTGATAGAAGTCTTTGCAAAGGAGAAGATTTAATGCAAGTCGCCAACTGCACCGGTATGGTATTCTTTACTTGTTTAATTCCGGCGCTAATATTTGTTTCCTTCTAATGTCTCATGGGTTAGATTTTTTAATGCTTTATCAATTTACGTATTTTTGCTCATTATATTACTTCATACTAACTGAGAAACTTTTCTGCTACCTCTAAGGACTATGGAGTTATATGTGGGACAATATTCGTTTATGGTTTTCGTCGCGTCGTAATGCTTTTCGTCGTGTCGTATCTTTCTTCGTGGCGTGGTTTTCTTTGACTCGTAATAGTTTTCGTCGTGTCGTATCTTTCTTCATGGTGTGGTTTTCTTCGCAGCGTAATGGTTTTCGTCGTGGCGTATTACTCTTGTTGGTGTGATCATCTCATGTTTCGTCGTGTCGTATGTCACTTCGTGGGGTATTTCACTTTGTGGCGAAATAGTTATGCTTTTTTTACACGGAATTACTAATTTCGTGAAGCTTTTACACAATATATTTCACTTTCTTTCTAGAGTGGCTTTGGTCTTTCTACTGGGTAGAGCTAGCTATTATTTTTGTCATTTTCTTTTAATAAACGATACATTCTTAGCTATAGATTTAGCTATACATTTTTAGCATGCTACACTGTATAATCTATTATCTATTTTGTAGTTTAAATGGATTCTGATGAAAATACCAAAAATCAAGTAAACTAACTACATAAACATAAATTATAACATAAAACTCTTACACAACACATATATTTCTTCATAATCACAAATGTAAAACTAACTTAAAAATAGAATATAATTTTTAGCACTAAACTAAAGGTTTTGTTTATTTTACTGCACTTTGAATTTCTTGTAAGCGCTACACGAATTTAGTAATTTCGTGTTAAAAAAGCATAAAAATTTTCGCTACGAAGTGAAATACGCCACGAAGTGGAATACGCCACGAAGTGAAATACGCCACGAAGTGGAATACGCCGCGACGAACACAAATACGACTCGACGAAACGTAAAACCACCCCACAAAGAAAGATACGACGCGACAAAAACCACACCACGAAGAAAGATACGACACGACGAAAAGCATTTACGACGCGACGAAAACCATACACGAATATTGTCCCATATATAACTCCATAAAGGACTTCCATCATTCAGTCACGAAACAGCAACATTATTTATGAGATGTAAAATTTGAGTTTAGTTTTAGTAAGGTTTCTACATTGACATGCCTCTTCGCTTTGACCCACGATTGTAAAAATGTCACATTTCTCTGACAGATTGGTTAAACTTAAACTGGTTAAGTTCTGTTTTCTCCTCTTATGTATTTCTACCTCGATGGTAGTATCAAAGGTGATACATCTGTGAAATTGTAACGTAATCATTTAATATATAAATCAACCTCTAACAACACCTAAATTCTACTTCACTTTTTTAATCTTAGCTACACCTGTCACTAACGTTCAAGCATGGTTGAAAACAGGAGCTGTAGATGGTCACTGGTCAACATGGGAGTCCTGGTTACCTTGTCATACAGGTTTGTGTGGTAAAGACACAACAACAAGAAAACGATCATGCACTTCACCATCACCGACGAATGGTGGGAAAGAATGTTCTGGAGCTTCGTTTGAATGTAAATCTTGCGCCAAGAAACCAGGTTCGGAATTCCTTGCCTTTTAATTATACTTGTTTGTAATTTTTTCGCAATTCGTGCAGTTAATTGTTGTAGTTGAAGGATAGTTCTTCTATAAACTAGTTATATTGTAATACTTTGTAGTGAAGAAAGGCTACCTATAGTCAGGAGCTTTTTAGCCTTCAAATATGTTAGCAGAAGTTGCAATGAAAATATATTCAGCTAAACTGAGATCGACAGCGATTTGGTCTAAAATCTCTAAACACATTTTCGTCTTTTTAGAACCTTGTTTTTTGACACTGAGCACTTGGTCAAAATGGGGAGCATGTGCTAAGATAAACGAAGAGAAATATTTTCAAACGCGCACACGTTCGTGCAGTCGACTGTCTGGATGCAATGGTGTTTTATCTGAAAGAAGGCATTGCGCACCACAAGGAATAATTTGGGGAGATTGGAGCAAATGTAGTTGTTTTTACAAAGTTCAACATCGCTTGCCATTGTTCATAGCTGGCTGTGTCGATTGTCCACAGCTTCAAGAGGCACAGTATCAGAGATGCACACCTCAAAACTGTGTCGTACCAAGTATGTTTATAATACTTTCTTTATATCACTTATGATCTAACCCCATTTGGTATTTCTCATGACGTCATGATGCCTGATCTGTTCTAGTTGGTTCAAATGTGTTTATCCTGTCAATTGTTCTAAAGAATGAAAATATAGTGGTTCCAAAATAAAGAAGAAATAATAATACAGTGGAGTCCCGTTATCGCGGACCTTCAGGAGGACAGAAAATTCGTCCGACTTAACGAATTTCCGAGATATCCGAAGTCTCGATAACTCTGACTTTCTTGAAAAGTACGACTTATCAGGATTTTATTGAAGATTTTTGGTGAAAAAAATGAATGCATTGGAAAGAGTTCGCCTTCCCGATTTATTTTTTAATTTCATACTTTTCAACAATATACGTAAATGTATTTTTCGTTTCTCTTCGCTGCGTGACACCATGTTAAACGGGATTCTACTGTATAAGCTTTTCTATTTTTGTTTGTTTAAAAAATTGCTATAAAAAACAAATGTCATAGTTTTCGAATCAATTCATTTTTTAGCTACAAAACCATCAAGACGAAACTCAACAGGTAACAATGTTGAAAATATCACAACGACCACCATACCGTTACCCACACCGGAAACCAATGAGAGATTTCAATGCAATCCAGATGGTATTGTGATCAAGCTCCATTCTTTGCTTATTGGAATAATCGTCCCTTGTGTTTTAATCATCATAATCGGTATAGTAGTAGTCATTCTTGTGAGAAGAAAACAAGGCCAGTTTAAAGTTAAAGAAGACAAACAAGAACTGGCTTTAGAATATGAACTAGGAGGTCCTGATTTGATACGAAATCAAGGCGTACCTCAATCACCAAATGATAAAAAGATGTTTGATGAGGATGGGATGTCTTTTAGACCTAACGGAAAACTATCTAATAAAGAAATTGATGAACCATTACTGCAAAGTACGAGCAGTGTATAGCCATATAATACCTTTGATAGGAAGGTAAGATGGCAGGAATGGCAATTCAGAGCATCCTTAAGAAGGCTTCGCAATCTTCTTATCTTTAATTAGATCTGAGAATGTTAACATCTGAGCTGCTGGAAGACCAAGATAGATGAATATTAAAACCTGATTGTTCAGATAAAAAACTAGAATCGAAGAAACATACAGATCCAACGGAAAAGTAATTTGCTTGTGAAATCCGTTTTTGCGAGTAACTGGAAAGTTTGTAAAATCATAAAGGTGAAAGAGGTTCTGCCTGCCTTTTCACCTTTATGGTAAAATACAATTTAATTAATATACTTCAATGAAGACATGATTTATGCTAAAAAATTTGAAAAATTGCTTATGACGCACTTATGAACCTCCTATGGAGTGTTAAACTCGATATGAAGAAAGGATGAGATATTTTTTTCCTGGAAGCAAAATATTTGCAAAAATGCACATTATTTTGCATAACAATGCTTGCAAATCTTGAAAAAAAATTAATTTTATTTTTATACAATATATGCTTTTTTTGTGGATATTCATCAGCTTAATTGTAAATATAATTTATATAAATAATTTTTTCTTAATTAAATATCTTCCAAGAAAGGATACATAATTCTTTAGCACAGTGATTGTTTAGTCATTGTCAATACTAGAAAACGTTACCATAGAGCGTGTTGGTTTTCCATCACATTTACTACTTAATTTTAAAACCCAGACAATCATATCTTCTTTACCGTAAAATGACCATTACATCATTATATTACATCGATTAGAAACTGCAAAAAAAACAAGGTTAATGTCACACGCATTTACGAGTTGCTATTTCGTTTAAACCTTTATCATCCCAAGGATGGGATAATTCGAACAACTCCATATTTGACCAGTGTCTGTTTATAATGGTAATACCTGTTCCTACTGACCAGACAAGCTTTTACATTAGGGAAAGTGTCAGGTAATTCCCCCAATTTTTATTTCGTGCTTAGTCAGATTGGTCTCTTTTGTCGTATGTACAATCCTAATATAATCATGGGATATTGTGAAGAAAAAAGGATCAAATGACTTTAAAAGTGCTGATGTATGCAAAAAAACTTTTAACAAATAATCTAGATACGTAAGAATTGTTATCAATTTAAGATTCATACTTAGCTTCAGAATCTAAAATACATTCACGTATCACTTCATGCGTTTCACATTGCCTGATATTTATGATAAACGTAACAAACTTTCTAAGCAATATTACAATTCCTACTTTTTCCCTATAAGTTAACGTTAATTACTATTTTTTCTTTTGTGATTTAATGTGATTGTACAACGTCTTTGTTTACATTTAGACTAACCATTCTGTCAACCAGGGCTTATAGTCTATGCTATACCGTAAACCTGTGAATATAAGCACACTCAAGTAAAAGCCCCCCCCCCCCCCACTGTACACCTTGATTATACGTGTATTAAGCAGCGATACTTCAACCTACGGGTTTGACACTAAAAAACTGTCATCGTTGCACCAATTCTGTGCAGGATTGTAGATAGATGATAATCTCCCCAAATGCTTGTTCGCAATACATGCTCAGATAGTGTCTTAGCTGTCTTTCCTATTTCTCACAGAATTCTAGATGAACAAAATCGGCATAGATTTTGCGATCGCTTCATCAAGAGCGATGTATACAAACAAACGGTCTTTGCTTTATGTTATTGCATCCTTTAAAACTCGACATTTATCGACTGCTTTTACTTAGCTTCGACAAAATTATCTACTAAAAAATATCAGCAATCACAGTAATCCTTATTATATCCTGTTTATATTTTAAGAAGATGTAGAAAGATAAGAATTTGGTAAAAATATGCACAGTGATGAGAAGATTATTTGCAAATCTCTAAATTAGGAGGACAGACAAAAAGATAAGTGATTTTAGGAAGTTATTCCCATTCATCCATCCATCTAGTTCTCAACGGTGGATGAAAAGGGGAATAACCTAGAAAAACTAGAAAACCTAAATAATATATGGTTCAAAATACTGCTGTGCTATACGTTCACATTTTCCCCTGTGAATATATTGTCTGTGCCATAGTATTGTTATTTTATTCTCCTGCATAAGCCCATTATCATCCGATTAGTTTAGCGCAAGTTTGTTGCCTTTCTGTGCGTAGAATTTGGTGCTTTCTTGTGAGGGGGCACCTGAATTGTTCATGCAACAACACCTGCTTCCAGGTATTCTATGCAGACATTCATTTGCTTCAAAAGAACATGTGGAACACATCACACACATTTTTAGTAGATTACGTTTCCAGCGTTGTCTCGTTGAACATATGTAGCTATAAATAGACATCGTCGTCATAACTACCAAGGATAACTCGATTGCCTTATCATGGGTGTCTCGACTTTCCCCCACATGGAATTTTATAGGCCATTTCTATAATACATTCATATATTTTAAACTTACCGAAGTTCAATTAGAATTTTAGGTTTTTTGGTTACATTCAAAATATCAAAATGTCCAACCTCGTCCCAGGGCTCTTCTGATTTAGAACGAGTACTTGTCTCTCTTGACTCACTCATTTTAGATTTTACGACAGAAGTTATTCACTTATTTATTTATTAAGCCTCCTCTTTCGAAATTTAAAACGATTTCAACTTTTTTTGTGATCGTCAATAATGCTCGGTCCTCGCGTCGGAAAAGATACATGATGTTCTGGGGCCAAGGATGTAGTAATTTTACGTATCATCATTTCTTGTTCTATTTTTAGCTTTTGTGTTACTATATATTGATTTTGCAGACGTCGGGTTTTGTAGAATGCGAAACATGCGTGGTGTGCATCAGTTTTTTACGATTATTTTACAAAACAACAAATAATTTAAGTATTGAAAACAATTCCGTAGCTACGAAATTTTAGGGAACACTATGTTAGTATTTTAAACTTCTGCAACCCAAGACGGATTTTAACTTTTACATTTTACTTCAACTATAATAACACTTCCTAGTATCATTTTACAAAACTTACATCAACTTTTCCCATTACTTTTTGAAATGAGCGAACACTAATTATTATAAATCAGCTGTTTATCACACAACAAGGTGATTCCGTGGGTTACTTCCAAGAAAATAATTAGTATGATAAATAGCTTCCGGTAAGAGACAAAAAGGTCCTGGGGACGAAGTATAATACAATATAGTAGAATATGCTTGTTCATTAATAAAAAGTTCATTCAGTAACAACAAAATTATCTTGCGTTATTTAATTCACTAAGTTAATATTTATATCAAGGTCACGTGTAAAAAGTCTTGAAATTGAGATTCTTCACCAATCATAGTGTGCACGTTTTTATATCCTGCGTACGTGTTTACTCTGTGCTACAATTTAATTTTTTCGTGGTAATAATCAAAATAAATTTTCCCGTAGAGGGAAATTGTGCAGCAGTTTTAGCGGTAGTTAGTTCTTCAAACTCAAATTTTGGCGAAGACCGTAAAAAGAAAAGATAAACCCTTTCTCAAGGCTTATTTTAAAGAGCTCTGGGAACGAGAATAAAGGTGGGCTTAAATTCTAAGGTCAAGGTTGATTGTACTCTTAATTACCTGGACAAGGAAAGGTATTCTTAAGGAAAGTTACATCAGAAAGCCCTGGGAACGAAATTGGTGGGGTGAATTAAACACGTGGGTGAGACGTCACTTTCTTTAAATTCCCAGAAATAACAGCGAGAAACAAACAATCCGCGAGGTCCCCTTGCCTCGGGAATTTCCCGACAGCTATCCGATATAAAAACAAAAAAACAAGCTCGTTGAAATTTAAAACTGTGGCAAATTGTGGGCATGTGGTTCTGACAGATATAAAATATTGGTGTGTATTTTATTTGTTATTTCGTATTTTGTGAAAGCAAAAGTTTATTACAACAGAACTTGCGGATTTTTGTACAGAGCTAAACTATATATTCTTTTTTCAAAGAAAGTTTCACCACTTATTTTGTTTTTTTTGAAGAAAGATTCTACTTTTGGCGTGGTTTGTTGTGTATATTTCCTATAGCTACATATACAGGAAAAGTGTGCATGTCTATTTGTTCCTGGCAAAATCAAAACATTACATTGGACTGAAAGTGGTCTAGATGCTTGGCCCATTTTGCTCTTGTTATTATTTCCATGCAGTATATATATATTAGCTTTCGAGTCATAAAATGTCAAAATTATAAAAATAAAATGTCAAAATAATGTTTATAAAACTTTTGTTTTATATAAACAGTTTTAGCTGTTTTTGTATGTGTCTGATTGGTGCTAAAAAGCTTGATCAAACTTGGAAAGGATACCTGTCTCTCTTCCCTGCTTTCGCTATTGCCCTGTATTGTTTTTTTACACTCTCTTTTTTCCCTTCTCTCATCAAAAATATCAAAAAGGGAAAAATGATGAGTTTAGTTCACTAGACTAGATCAAACTTGGATTTACCCCAACCAATGGTCATTATTATTGATTATTGATGATGTTTATCATTTTTAAAATAAATTTTGTGTGAAAAAGTGTCACAAATTCGAAAACTTCTCTTTGTTTCACTTTTTGTGGAATCTAATTTTTCCATATTACTTTTGAATAGAAATATTTGAATGCCAGAAAAATAAGTATTTTCACTGTGCAAAAATTATTTTGACAAACAAAAAAATCACTCATAAGGTACAGGTGCTTATAAAAATATTTTGTGTAATAAAGAGGGGTTTTTTTCTAAAAGGGGTACCAAATCAATTACACATTGATAATAATTTTGGCAAAATAGCAGAGCAAAGTTACTGACGGTAATCTTAACAAGTAAGGTTTCTTCTTATGGTTCTTAGTTTTTTCAGGAAAATTTTGATAGGCATGTTGCATATACTGTATTTGTTACCTTATTATATAGGAAATTATTGTTTTGAAAAATTAATGTCTTGGAAAATTGCGCTCAATGAAATTAATGTGGTAAAACAAGTGTAAACATTTATGCCAATTAAATTTGGTTTATCAACTTTAAGATGAAACACCAATTATATAATAAACATATATATAACTGATGTTAGTAATGTGAAAAAACACACAAAACAATAACATTTTCAAGCTACTTTCTTATGTGCTTTTGTCAACCAGGTATTCCTCATCCACTTTTTGATTTTACTGTTCATGAGTTCTTCGACAGGTAAAGATAAGGAAACTGAAAAGTTTGGGATGAACAGAAAAGTCAGAAAAAAATAGCAGTGTGACCTTTCAGACATTCAATCTGTATAATTCATGTCTGCACATGGCCATTACCGAATGTGTTCACAAAACTTTTGATTAGTGATGCAAGTTTTCTTTAAATCAGATGTAAGCTAAACTTGCAACAAAATACAAATTGCCCACATGAAACACAAATTTGCTGGCTTGAAGCAGGCAAATGGCATTTCAAGTTAGCAATTTTTTGCCAATGCTAAATAAATTGAATTCAAAAGGCTGGATATTACATAATTATATATATATACCATCTATTTTTGCATATCTTAGGATGTTAATAATTTTAGACTGCACCAGCTTCCTTATTGTTACTTGGCAATTTGCCATGGCTTTTTATGATTTGATAACCTAAGAATATTAATCTGTTATGTTATTCTTTGAACTTGAACTTTAGTTTGAAGTGTAAGCTTTTTCACCTATAAAACTGACCATAAAATTAAAGAAAAATGCTTTCTTAGTTTTAGGAGAGGTTGCAAGCTGGGATGTATACGTAAAAACAAATGTGGTGAAAGACCAGTGACAAAAACATGAGTGAGCTACAAATGCGTATTGTTAGCTCACTAGGTGTACTTCATGATTGTTTATGTTTGGTATTAAAGACTTTATCAGTTCTCCACCCATTATCCTTCTCTAACGATGGTGACACTGCTTTATCAGAAGTACTTAAAACGGTACCCTTAGAATTTTTAAAAACTATTGATTCACTGACGTATCCAGGAAACAAGGAAAAGATCTACGATGGTGGTGCAGTATGGCCAAAAATAACTATCAATGCTTTAGACACAACCTTAATTTTTAACATTTTAATTTCAATTAAAGGTTACCCAACTTGTTACAAAAGCAGTTCTACAAAAAAGAAAAAGAAAGGTAAATCTTGTAAACAGACAGACAATGGGCACACTGGTAAGTGTTGTGTGACTTGCACACACACATGTCTTAAATGTATGAAAGGCACAGAATGTTGCAAATGTTGCAGAATGATCGGTGCAAAATGTAATCATAACTGCCATAATGGGGAATGTGCCATGCTAAAGTATGACTGTTATAAATGGTCAAAGATATGTTGCAATAAATGCATGACTTGCGGGCATTGTAATGCTATAAAGCTGGTGAATGAGCAATGTGCCATTTACAAGTTAAAGGTTGCCATTGCTGATATTCATAATATTCGAAATTTATTCTCACATGGATTGGAGTTTGATGTGGAGCCCTTAAAAGACGGAACCTTTTTTCATCCAAAATTTCCAAACTGCAGTAAATGGGAATCATTTTGTGCATTAATGGATAAATCCTTGGATTATTGTCTTCAATTTCTCAGTGATACCGGACATACCAAACACATGCGTTTAAAGCAAGAAGTAGTTGATCGTATGAAAAACGATCTTCATGTTGCTGAACATCAATCAATAAAGGAGATTGAAGGACACTTCAACATTTCTTGTGATGAAATCTGGAAGTATATGCAACAAATTGTTAAGATAAACGAGATGCAACATAAAAAAACTAGAAAGTATGTTAAAAGAGCACTCAAAAGAAACTCATTGGAAACAAACAAACAACTTAATTTGATTTTAAAACACTTGGAAACTCCTACAAAGAAAAACAAAACAATGAAAGGTGAAAAATTAAATTTCATTTTCGTTATAAGTGATTAAGTACTTTATATAGTTGTTTGGTTACCTCCGCACTCAAATGCACCTAGTCAATTTATATGCTGTTCCTAAAACAGTGGTATTGTTCAATTCTGTAATCCTTAGTTATATAATGTATGTAATGCAAGACAAACATTAATAGTACTCTAAGGGGCTATTTCTTTCATACCTGAGATTCAAATCTGTATGCTCCAACTGCTCCAAGTGCTCCGGTGACCAAAGAAACAACACAGAACCGAATCCAAGTGCTCCGACATTTTTATGTGGTTTAAAAATATAGCTTATATTTTTGCATAATTTTTGCATAATTAAGAAACCACGGCTCATTTGTAAACAAATATGGCTGTTTCAAAAGCGAAAGCGCTAGCGCTTTTAGCCTTCAGCGAAGTAGAAAATGAAGAAGATAAAAGAAATGCGGAGGATATCACAGAATTAATTTTGCCATTGGTTGCTTCAATTAGTTCTACCGACCGTGTCGATGCTGTTAGGATACCAGGATACTTTGAGACAGTGATACCCTTGTATACCGATGACACATTTAAAAGCCATTTTAGGTTGAGAAAAACATCAGTTGAATTCATTTTTAATTTTTTTTTTCGGTGGAGACGGCGACTGACGTATGGCGCTTGCATCTATCGTAGATAATTCTCCTGTTTCATCATTTCCTCCCCATATATTCTGTAAATATAAACCGTAATCTTCGCAAGAAGTGTTAAATGACATCGCGCTTTCACTTTTAATCAAGTTGTGTTTACATTTGAAGCTGTCCTGTTTGTTTATTTTTCCGCATAATTAAGTTCCGTCTCCCGTGGTTTTTTAATTTATGTAAAGTATTCAAAATGGTTTTTCACTGCAAGAGTTTCACTAGCGAAAAAATGTGCGCCAAAGAAATGGGTTTTCGGAGCAAGAAGGCTTTGACCGTAGTAAGTCAAATTATTAGTTCTGAGTGCTCCGAATGCTCCAAGTGAACTGCTCCTCGAGGAGTTCATCCAGATTCGATTCTGAATGCCCCAAATTACCAAAGAAATGGTAATTGGAGCACTTGGAGCATTCAGAACCGATTCTTTTGTGCGAAAGAAATAGCCCCTAAGTGTAGAAGGTATAGAACGATATAGAGTTCAATTCAAATTTGAAATATTCTAGATAAATAATTATGATACGAAAAGTTGATTTGAAACAAATTCCTTGAATAAAAACGTCCTGCCAATGCTTTTAAAAATGTAATATACGGTGAGGCCAAGCATTGATAAGTATGATTGATACTTCCATGATTTTTCACAAATTTGTGAGACATTATAGGTTTCACATGTTTAATTTACAAATTGGAATAGAAACAATTCAAGAAGGGCATGGAAATATGTTAGCTTGTAATACTAAGATTAATTTTAAGTTATAAACATGAAGTGCAAAAAAATGTAAGAACGTTCAATAAGGGATACTTAAAACAGGAACAAATAGATCATTTTCATGTTGTTTTTTAGAACTGAATTATATCGACTACGACAAAAGGTTAGCAGGTTTTTTTCCATATGTTATATTATGCTGTGTTATATATGCAGCATGGTGTTATCTGCTCATTTGATGATTGCTGAAATAAATCTTCTTGAATGAGTAGATACCGTATTTACTCTATTATTTCCGCTTCTTTAATATCCCTGTTTCTGTAGTAAACTTGCCTTTTTGACATGGCTTTGAAAAGATAATCCTGCCTTTTCAATAATCTTGCATGTGGAATTGCCGTGTGTTGCTGTGTATTTTATAGTTTGTACTGTACATAATTCTCCAATATTTCTGCTGCATGACGGTGTGAGTAGGCTCTTACGACAATTTCGTATGCATACAGAATTTCTATTAAAAATTGGAAATGTTGCATTTTTATTGGCGTAGCAAATTTGCATTAAACCTTATTTGTGTTTTATGGCTTTTTACTCATCATACTTTTCTGACCATACTTATGTGAGTTTCTTTTGTTAGAAATAGATATATACTAATTTGATCTTCATACTTTGGAAAAAAAATCCTGCTTCTCTAGTACACCCATCCTTAATTCTAAGGTTGAAACGCTAATCCCATGGCGAAATAATAGAGTAAATATTGTATCTGCCAAATGCAAGTGGAAAGCATTTTCTTTCTGGATATCTGCCTTTATTCAGCAAGTGTAATCCCACTGGATTTTTCTGTAAAAAGCAAAATTTGTTTTTTCTAATAACTGACGAAACTATTTGCCAATTTTCTTCACTTCTGTGTATTTTAAAGACTAGGTGAATAACAATACAAATGACTTATTGCATTCAACTTAATACTAAGTGAATGTCTTCATAAAGTTTTAGTCACCTAGGGTGTCATTGAAGTTATGTGCTGCAAGTTTTGTCGAAAGTTCAGTAAATTCTTTACTTCTGATTCAAGGTAAGAACATGCTTTCCATTCTGAAATATCACAATTATACTTTCAATAACAGCACTATTTATTACTAAATATGGCAGTAAGATGGTCTCAGAACCCAAAATTTGTCATTTCTGTGCAAAATAGATCTGGTCTGTAAATCATACCTAAAATTCATATAAAATTTGGCACTAACTGAATTTGATTCTTCATAGGATTACTAAATTGCCTTTAACAAAAAAATCCAGTGGGATCCTATATGACTATAATTGTCTCCACACTATAACTTTGTTAATGACAAGAAGATTATTTATTAATCTTTTGTGTGCTATCATGCATTAGATTTCATTTGGTGAGAAAGACGACAGGTGGATGTGTTTTGTCTTGTGTTGTTGATACACCAATCCAAATATGCAAAATTCTGATTTCACGTGAATGGGATGATTGGACGAGTATCACTCAAAATTCATATGGTATTCAAGGTAACAAATTCTACTTGGACATTCAGAATCTTGAGATTGGATATAAATACAGTTTTCGAGTATCTCTAAAAGAAGCTGGAGAATTTAAAGAAGGAATCAGTGTTATTGGTTTTGACGATTTGGAAGTTGTAGGTAAGGTTTGAAGAAGCTTCTTTTTGATAACTTATGCTTTGTTTACAAAAAAATATGGTAAAACTTTTTGTAAGGAAACAGAAAGATCCTTTGATTTAAACTATCTCTTTAATTTCAGATGGTGACAAATGTCACCACGTATCACATGTTGATGGCGTTATTGTTTGTGCTCACAACCGAGGTGATGGAGACGACGTTCACGTTTTTGTTGGAGAAGTAGAAGACTTACAAAGAGCCGACAAAATAATGTGCTCTTTTACACCTGGAGCAAATATCAACAGAATAACTTTGAGTGAGTTTCAAGAACTAGGAGACAAGTATCTGTATCGAAATTCGTGCAAGGAACTGAAACCATACATTGAGGATGTCCTACGTTTCCCTGCTTCATATTTAGTTGAAAAGAATGACGAATTATTACAAGTCACTAACATCCTTGAGAAGCACCTAGAGAAATATAAATCCCATTTCCGCGCAATTATATCTCAATATAATGATGAACATCACTTAAAGTATGCTGGGTACACACATAAGCAATTGGACGAACCGGGTATTTATTCACGACATCATGAAAATAGGATTGTTTTACTTACCTCAACCTTGCCAGCTATAGTTAATGTTCGCATAGCTTCTGGTGATTTAAACGAAATCCAAAAAGCATTCAGCACCACGAACATAGACTTAAAGTCATTGCTACTGACTTACAAGTACCTTTTAAAGGGGAAAAATATCCCCTTGTTCGGAGTTGTGGCTTGTCCATCTCTAACAAGACATCAAATTGACGAGTTTCAATTCCTGTGTGATGCATGCAAGCGATTTGTGCTTACAAAGGACGATTTACGTGATTTGCTACATTTAAGCAATGGTGGTTGGTTACTCTAGAGGAAACTGTTGATTCGACTTTGAAGCAGTATGATGCACCAATGACAGATAATCTAAATAAGCTATTCTTCCAAATTACAAGCCAGACAGTTGCAGTCATGGCAACTATTCGTACCGACCTCCCTACATTATCAGCTAACGTAAATGATCAAGTTACATCAATAATGCTGAACAAGGACCAACTGGAAGCAATATATGGTCCAGGAATGAAGAAAATCGTGAAAGGTTCCTACGGTAGTGGAAAGAGCGTGGTGGCTAAACAACTTGTAAAATCTATCTTCTCTAATTCAAGTGTGAAGACGTTTTTGTATTATATATGTGGTGATCCGTTTACGCTGCTTGATTATGAAATGAGGAGGTTTGCTGATGAGCTTCACAGGGATTACAGTAATACCCCTGTTGAAATTATATGCAAGAATATCACTGAAATGGCAGGAGAATATGACCTAGAAGACTTCACACCGTATGGTCTTTTGCATCAGCTGGGTGAGAAACATAAAGAAACGTCTGGTTGCCGTATCCACGTTGTGATTGATGAGTACGATGGGGAGTATTTCCGCCAAGGCGAATCCAGCAGACTTCGTACCTTGTTTCAGTTTAATGATGCCTTTAAAAATTCATATGTTGTCATTATGACTCGTGGTCTAGAAAAGGAGAGAACGCTACATGTTGGAGAAAAGATGCATCCGAATTTTAGTAACTGCTTTCAAGGTACTGGTATGGACATTATCAATCTGCCGTCAACCATGCGTTTTTCCAACGATATACATCAGCTGCTTGCATCTGCGCAGCATACCATCTTTAAAACAAAAAGTCGACTTTACTCAGTCATTGATACAAACAAAGATGATATTGACGTGAGCACCAAATCTGTGGACACTGTTGAAACATTCCATCCAAGAAGAATTGAAGAGTCCAACAATCTGTCTGCCAATGACAGTTTAAATGGCGAAGAAATTAATCTTTATTCGGAGAACCTTTGTCAAAATCAGAATATTTCCCCAAGGAGCAATTTTGTGACCAATACATTTACTACTGCTGCTATTCATTCCAATGCTACAACACCTAAAGCTTACCTTCCCCCAATAAAAACCAATTCTCG
Source organism: Hydractinia echinata (assembly GCA_030067915.1). Lineage (NCBI taxonomy): Eukaryota > Metazoa > Cnidaria > Hydrozoa > Anthoathecata > Hydractiniidae > Hydractinia > Hydractinia echinata. The sequence continues at coordinate 3,278,466 of JASGCC010000018.1, forward strand.
AATCAAGTTGGATTTCGATCAAGTGTCACACGTGGTTGGCGTTGATGAATCACACAGCAACGCTATGACAGCAACCGTCTTCAACTATATTCGCGGAGATTGTGGACACTCACTAACTGGACAGAAACCAACTATGTATTATTTTCCCATGGAGTTCCATGACAGAGGTATTATCGCTTTTAGCATGCTCTCCCAGGTTCTCCACCATGAATGTCTTAATACTTCCGGAAAAGTGGTGATCATTTGTAACGACTTAAGAGATAATGAACTAGTAGTCAACGCATTTCGTGTGTTGATGACACGATCAGATTTTACCTACGTGAATTATGTTCCTGGCTTGACAGGCCGAGTACCGACCAGAAAAGAGAAGGATGCAATCGTCAAAAAACTCCACGGACATAAGAAATGTGTTCTTATTACGGATAATCAAGGTTTTCGGGGCTTGGAGTGCGAGACTGTAGTGATGACAATCAATCCGAACGAATACTACAAACGTCATTTCTTGGCTGAAAGTGTTGCAAGATCTACCTCGAGATTATTCATGCTGGTAACATCACAAGAAGAATCTAGAAATAAACAAGGTACCTTTCAGAGTGTGATTGATGCTTGGGTTCGGGATGATTTGGTTCGAGTCAGAAGAGTCAAGACAGGAATCTACTCAAACATTTCCAAGCGAATTGAAGAAGAATGTATAGTTGATCTGGACTTGATCGACAAAGAGAGTATACAAATGCAGTCGATTCATAGCAACGCTGTAGGCTTTGCTTTGGAAGATGCCAGGTTAGATTTTAATATTAAATTCATCTTAATCAATACTGTAAAAGAAAAGAGATGCGGCAATGGCGTGATGTGACTTCAATTCGCCTTCTCTAAAGCGGGCATGTTAACCTTATTTGGTATGGGCGTATAAAGTGCCTGCGGCAAATTCAAATTTTAATATCTTTTAAATTAATTTAAGGGCAAAAACGTTTTTTGCGTTTTTTGGTCATTTTCGCGAACTTTTATGCCCTTAAACAACAACATTTGGGTTTTTCATTCTTCTTTGGTGCTACGATTTCTCTGTTATCCCGATTCCTTGAAACAGTAATGGTTGCGGATTTTTGATTACTAATAAGAAAAAAGAGAAAACTAAAGAGGATTGTTGTCATTCGCGAAAGATTTTTCCTTGCAAATGAAGTGATTTTTTATTTTCGCGAAAGTTTTTTACGCGAAATTCGTCTCATAATTACAATTCGAGGTAGTTTTTGTCGCAAATTTCGCGATATTTCTGCCCCCGAAAGTTTCTGCCCCAAAAGTAGTTGCTGAATGAAACTTTGTGATTATTAATATTTTTATTTACTGGCACATTTTCCAACAATTTTGACGACGTCACAAATATTATTAGACATTGCTCAAAACCACCATAGTAAACTCTCCAAAACGAAAAAAAACTGTAAATTCCTGCTCTCATTTCAAATTTCACAATGTTAGTAACTCAAATTCTGCCACCTGTCGAAATCTGTTTTCCTCAATTTTACGATTTAAACACTGATCCATTTTTTTGCAAAAACGTGAAGATATGTTATAAGCCATTTACACTACTAACAGAAAATCAAAATAGAATGACAAAATATTTCCCAGAACATTTTCAAACACGATTTTCATGGGTAATGGTATTTTCCTCGATTTTAAAATTGCTGATGATGCTACACATGCAAAAGCACCCATACCAAATAGGGTCAAAAAATGAATTCGTCCCAGAAAAAGGTTTCTGCATGAAGAGTTTGGTAATTCAACCAGTAAGAAAAAAATTTTTAGGCTAGTGTGTAATTGTTTACTAAAAAGATTGCATTTTTTTAGACGCGTGCATGAACGTTTCAATGCTGTTGCAATAAGTATTGGGTAAGAATTTATTTTTATTTTTGTTCTTTTGTTTTTCTCAGTATTTTAGCTAACTTATAGTATTTTAACTTCCCTTATTTATCCAAGGTCTCAACTCGATGACGCAGCTGAGGAACTTCCGCAAAACGGTAAAACCTTCTGTAGTAATATTTTCTTCAAAGCAGCGAAGCAGGCTCAGACCCTGGCGTCATTTACTACATTTTAAAAAGTGAAACAATTTTTTCATGCTGTCTCACGCTTATTTTTGCTAGAAAGACTCCGGAAGTCTTAACATACACCCCGAAATGAATTTCATTTTGCTGGAAAGCGTTTAAACACAGAATCTGAGTCCGAGCTAGCGATTAAAACGAATTATGTCTGCCTTTTTGTAGATTTCTATATTTGGATCGAATTATTTTTCTCTTTTAGTGATTGATTCAATCGAAGCCGAAAATAAGGAAGACACATTTGTAGCGCTGTTGAACGAAAATCCTGATATAGTAAACATGTTTGACAGAGAGAACAAACGCACTCCTCTCCTCTGGTCCGCTTATCATAATCGTCCGAAGATCGTGAAAACTTTGCTGCAACGAGGTTGCGATGTAGGCGTTACTGATAACTTACCTTTAACGTCTTATCACTGGTGTGCACGTAACGGCTACAGCGGGTGCCTACACATGCTTTTAGAGCATGACCGTTCCTACATTGACACACTAGACGGAGTAAGTCAGACGGCTTTAATACTTGCCGCGAAGCATGGTCAAATTGATTGCGTGAAATTGCTACTTCGGTATGGTGCAAATGCTCAAAAAAAGAATGTTTCTTCGCAAACAGCGTATGATGTTGCAGGCACGAGAACGTTAACGCACAATAAAAAGGCTGTTGAAGAGTTACTTTCGTCAATATGACGTCACTGTCAAATGATTCAAACTGAATAGTAAATGCAAGTGTTTAAGTCTGTTAATGGTTAGAATGGAAAAAAAGAGTATTTTGATAGCTACTCTAAAAAAAGTACACACTTTTTTATAAGAACCCGTAAAATCTGACCTGTGCCTGAAAGAACACCACTTGAGAATTCAGCCTTATTTTGTTCTTATGTATAGAATTTATTTTCTCAAATTTTGTTTTATGTGAAAAATTGGTGTTTTTTGTTGCAAATGGAGCTCTGTAATTGTGTTCATCAACAATCGAGTCAAAAAAAACAACCTACCACAAATAATTGTTAGCGTGAGAGTAGAATAGAATTTACATCTAAGAATGTTTTTTTATGCTAAAATTCAGACTTAGTTGTGCAAACAATAATTTGAACCTAAACTGTTCTTATGTTCTTATTTTTGACAAAATCCTAGGCTCGTGTTCTTATAAAATTGTTCTTACAAAAAGCGTGTTACTCTGCAAAGTTTTGACATGAAAAATCCGACTTTATCTATTTATTTATTTATTTATTTTTACGTGTTTGTAATAACTTATATATTCTGCGTTCAGTGTACATATTTATAGTCAGCAGTTTTGCAATATTTTGTTTGCATGATACTATATTTTGATTGGGTCGACTTTTGTTTTTGCATTGGATAACATTTAAATGTTATCCAATGCAAAATTAGCAAAATTGATCTGTATTTCAATTTTTTTTAGAAACTCAAGGGAAAATTTTTTGCAAGACTCAGGGAAAAAAAGTTGTCTTTTTATTATACTTAGGGAAAAAAGTGCCCTCCACCGTTTGGGTGATTATCAGTTCTTTGTTCAAAGGCAGGAAACCGACATCAAGCCATTGTAAAACATATTGTTATTTACATTTATATATTTGTGTTTTAGTAACTTTGTATATAAAAAATATATATTTTGTATATTCACTTATTATTTACAATTTTTTGTATATATCTGTATTTAAAACAGCGCTTGTTTTTATTCACCTAGTTTCACATGGACAATAAAGTGGTTTTTAGCCACCAAAACGTATTTATCTCGAAGCAAATAAAAACTAAATTTTTTTCGCCCTTTATATTCGCCCTGAATATCTTTCATAATGTTGCGTTCCTTTGCCGATCGTTATGACTTTAAATAGAAAGTCTTTTCGTGTTGGAACTAAAATCAAATCGATTACATCAAAAGAAGATCAGTTTCACAGAAAATGTTTTCGTACTTCGTCTTTGATAATATTTTTTGTCCGTGTGAACCTAGCTTTACAGATTGACTGCTGTATTTAACACTTATTTATACATCAGATCTGCCCAGAGACGAGTCGTTATTTTTGCCTCATCAGGAAAAACCTTTAACCCTTAGGAAGAGTTTCTGTTAATACGAACAATTCAGATTGTGCTACTTTTTTGTATCGTTATGTAATCTGTTACGGTGCACTTTCTAGGTTCATTTTTTTCAAAAATGTCAGCAATGATAGAATTGGTCAACTTTTGAATGGACTGGTGTTCGTAAATTGTGAAAATGGTGTAGTGGTCACGCCTTTGACTTCCAATCATAAGATTGCAAGCACGAGCCCCAGTGTTGTCGGCCCATTTGGAGCATTTACTAAACGCGACCGGTTTGTGTAGCAGGCAAGCAAATTAGATCAATACTATATGAATCTTTAGCGGGTAACGCAACAGTTGCAGTCAAAAGGATGGAAAGCCAAACGTTAAACGACGGTATCCCCAAGGTGTAAACATCCGTTGTAATAACTTGTGTTAGTCTTGGTCTTTTCGTTTTGAGGTAAGTTAGCATTCTCGACCCTAGAGCTCTTTGAGATAAACTAAAGTTTTAATCTCAAAGAGCACTGGGAACGAGAATGGTAAGTTAGTAGTATTCGAATTATTTCTGGAGCTGAAAGGCCATGAATAGCGTGAGAAAGTCTGTTAAAAAAATTATCCCGGAAAACGGGTATTTTTTGTTGCAAATTAAAGTGAATACCCTGAAATAATTAAATCTAAAAGTTATTGTGATCAATGACTGCTCTTTAAATACACATACTTGTTAGGAGGTTGTGCAAAGCTTTAAAAAACTTTAAAAATATAATTTAGGGGAAAACTATATGACGCAGGAAATTAAAGGACTTTTGTTACGAGTTCGAGGAAAATCAGGGAATTTTTCTTAATATTTTTCTTATGAATCATTTATCTTATCAGGCGTTACATTTTTATTGTGAAAATACGAAGAAAAAAAATAGGTTTGACTAGAACATTTTTAAGTCAACAAAATTGGTGAAAACAGGACAAAAATAAAGGGTTCAAACATAGAACAAATTATTTCTGATAGCTACTGCACTATTGGAGGCCACAGAATTCTAGAATTAAAATAAAGAAGAGTGTGCTTAACACAATAACTTCGGCCTCAGGGGTTCTTGCCTATTTGACATTAAGGCTTTCAGTCGGGCAACAAACCCTGGGAACGAGGATGATCAATCCTGAAAACAACTGAACTGCGCGTGAGGCTGGTCAGTTTTTCCCAAATGCCATTACATAGAAGATGTTTTTTGTATTTTTTTCCTCTCAGTTACTTACCACCCAAAACACATTTTCCCGCCCTACGTTGGCGCCCTTACTAAAATGTTTACATAATGGTGACCAGAGCTGCCGCAGATAGTAGTTTGATAATTAATACTTTTAAAATTACTTTGTAGTTTTTTTAGCTAGCTAGCTAGTTATGTCAAAAAATAATGGCGAAACTCTGCTAACTTTAATGTCAATGGGATTTGAGTATGCAGAGTGTGAAAGCGTTTTGCAGGATGGCTTGAAAGACGTGGAAGAAGCGATTCAAAGGTAAAACTACTCTCTGACTGGAGCTAGCTACAGCTAGCTAATTAAGGCATTTCTGCGTGAAAGGCAAACATAGTCTTAGGTTTTTATTATATAGCTATCTATATATAGCTAGCTAGAGAGATGCCAACTTTTTTGGTGTAGCTGCAGAAGTTTTTTATTTGAAAATCGCTTAAAGAACCGGTAAATTTAAAAATTGCATGTGCGCAACGATATTTAAGAAATTGACATGATATTTGTTAACTGAATGAAGTATTACACCTTCTGGATCTCAACAATGCAGTTTTTTTGCTAAATAATCAACGTGAATTGGGGCGTATAAGAAGAGCTACCGGTGCTTTAAGCTGAAAGCGTTCTGAAGCTTAAAGTGCCAGTATTTTTCGTAAAAGACAGTAGAATTAGAGTGCCGGTTTTTTTGCAGTGATACTTAGAGAACCGTTTTTTTTCGTAAAAGTTAGAGTGCCGGTTTTTTTGCAGGGATACTTAGAGAACCGTTTTTTTCGTAAAAGTTAGAGTGCCGGTTTTTTTGTAGAAATATTAGAGTGCTGGTTTTTTTCGTGAGACTCATTAGACTTAGAGTGCCGTTTTTTTTGTAGGAGACAAGGTTACCTTAGAGTGTCGGGTTTTTTGTAGAAATACAAGAGTGCTGGGTTTTTTCGTAAAAGTTAGAGTGCCGTTTTTTTTCGTAAGACTCATTAGACTTAGAGTGCCGGGTTTTTTGTAGGAGACAAGGTTACCTTAAAGCACCGTTTTTTTTCAGAAATACTTAGAGTGCTGGTTAAAAGTTTTTTTAAAGAAGACAAGTAATCAGTAACTTATGAAATAAAAGTGGATATTGAAGTAATATTTGATAAAAAAAATACAATGGGAAGAGAACATTCTAAAATTAGAATTATAAAAACTTAAATATATATTTATTCACTTTTCATGTCATATTTCCAATTACTGCTTTTGCACACTGTATCTGCAAAAAACAAAGTAGCATGACCAAAGAGAGGCATTACCTTTGGCCCTATTAACTCCTGCCAGGATTTGAACCTAGATCTCTTATGAAATTCTCCACAAGAATCTTACCTTTAGACCACAGGAGTTTCACACAATTCCTAACGAACTGTGAGAATTGCATTACTGTAAAAACTTATTCAAAAACATTTAGCGCAATAACAGCCCTAATTATAGATGACTTTCAATGTTTACGTTTTTACGGGATTCTTCCACATGCACGGAAAAAAATAGAAAAATCGACAGGCAAAAAAATGCAGACCTTAGGTGAAGAAAGTCAAATTATGGTTAAAAACTTTTGTACTGTGGCTAATAGCATCTTTTCGCTGATATATGATCTAAATCTAAACTACGTGCAAACTATATTCTAATTTCAAGATCAAAAGATACCTCTAACTGATAATAAAGTTTGGAATGAACTGGTCCACAACTTACCGCCTGCATTATTTTGCCTGTCGATTTGCGTAAGAGGTCTGGGGATTATAAACAAGACGCGTCACGATGAAAGTCGTCTATTAAATTCTGTGGTGCGTTATTTATCACGGTCATAAACCCCACCTCAAAACAACCAACGTTATTTCTGAGCACAACTTCCTGAATGACAGACAGTCCGGATTTCGAAAACTCTTTTCCACAGAAACTGCAGTAGTCGATGTCTCTGATTTTATTCTTACTGAGCTCGACCAACATAACTTTGTTTGTGCTGTGCTCATTGACCTTAAAAAAGCTTTTGACACTGTTGATCATGAAATTTTGTTAAAAAAACTATGGTGTTTTGGCATCAGAGATGCTGCCTTTGACTGGTTCGAGTCCTACTTAACGGGCCGAATGCAGCTGACTCTTGTAAACGACACAGGATCAGATCTGCTTCATGAAGACGCTTTTGGGGTGCCGCAGGGATCTGTGTTGGGGCCCCTGCTTTTTCTTTTGTATATTGATGACTTAAAATCTGTCATCAATTCAAACTACCACCATCTATATGCAGATGATACAATAATTATTTCGTCCCATAAAAACTTGGATACTCTTGTCTCCCAGGTCGAGTTAGAACTTTCGCAAGTCGACCTCTGGCTGAATAATAACAAAATGACTATTAATACGGACAAAAATGAAACAATCTTTTTCAGCAACCACAGCCAGTTAAAAGAAGTTGAGAACAAAACTATCAACTATATAACTATATTAACTATATGGCTCCTCTTCAAAGGGTATTCAAAGGAAGCGAAAAAGTTAAATATCTTGGGGTAACATTTGATCAAAAAATGCAATGGGAAGAGCACATTAATGACATATATAAATAGAAAAATACTAATTAAATATTCTAAAATTAGAACCATTGCATCCTGTTTAACACCTCACACAAAAAACCTTTTAATTAATGCACTTGTCATGCCATATTTCAACTACTGCTCCTCGGCATGGGCTTGTGCCACCCAAGGTAGATTGGGAAAACTAGAAAAACGATTAAAATGTGTCCGTACCTTTCTTGGGAAAGAGAGGGAATATTCAATGAATAATTTACTCATCAAAAACGATGCCATATTAGTTTTCAAAACCATGAATCACATTGCTCCTGATTGCATGCGCTCAAAATTCCTTTTGACAAAAAACTGTCATAATCATCAAACAAGAGGAGCTTCAAAAAACAGGTTCACACTTCCCTTGGTCAACACGGAATTTGGCAAAAAAGCCTTCCCATTTAGAGCTGCAAAAGTGTGGAATAATCTTCCAGACCAAGTGACCTGTGATGGAAGTCTGCTTTCGTTTAAGACTTCCATCTCTAATGTATTTGGCAAATTCTAATGGAGATCACTTTTTAACTTTTTAATTTTTGTTTTTTATTCTTTTTCTTTTTAATTTTCACAGATTATAAATGTTACTATGTTTGATTGAGCTGAGGCAGTCTAAGGTTTATCATTTTTTGTTTCTTTTTTGTTCTAGTGGCCCCCAGTGGAAACAATCCACTAACTATAGGTTTTTGTGATTTTCTGGGCTAGCCACTTTAAATATTTATTATTATTATTATTATTATTATTTATGTAATGGCAGCACAAGTATGAAAGGAACCCACCTAGCTCGTTACCAGACTGACTAAAAACAGGGAAATATGCCTCTTGTTCTTTTTATTTAAATTTAAGGAAATTAGGCCACCATCAAAAACATGTTATGTTCGCGTCCTGAAGACCCTGCAAAAATGAGTCGGTCGGTCGGTCCAGCGTATTTTTTCCCGGGATTTTCAGATCGGAGCAAGTAAATAAAGGACAAAAAAACAGTATAGCACCACTCAACATCATGACAACCTCGTCACTCAAAAAAAATATTTGAAAACTGTCACCCTGAAGGAGCCTTTGATGGTCAGACGACGTTGTCTTTATAACAACACCGTTTGCTTATGATGGACTCACTGAAATATAACTTTACATGCCTCTCTCTACTACTGCTGAGTTTGCAAGCATAACCAACATCAGCTCCACCAACATGCTTATATTGGGGTACTGTTCGCCATGATTGGTCATGAACTTACACCATAACATTTGTTGATGTTCACAAAGCTGATTAAGCCTCTTTTTTACAAGTCGTTTTACCTGTAAAAAATTATTATATTTTCACGTTATGTTTTACACAAAGGCGAAGAAAAAATCTAGCAAACCATATCTCTATGAAATAAACACATTTTTCACTTAAGGCTGGGGCACTTTCGTTGAGAGAAAAAACGAGTTACGATTTGCAACTATATTTTTTTCAATATAATACAAATACTTTTATTTATACTACATACCCTGGTCCATTCCTTCTTGGCCTTGCTAATACAAGATTCTGCCTTAACCAGTTTGAAATCTTTCGTAGATATCAGATAAGTACTTTGTGTCTCGCTCTATTAAAATCAGCGAATCTTCTTCAGTATCACTCCATTTGTAACATCATCAAACGTTTTTTCGATACAGTCTTGGATAATGGGTAGAAAGTTTCTTCGAAGTGCTTCCACACTTTCTTTCCCAGCTTCCACTCCAGTTAACTTGAATTCTTCATGAATTACAGATACATTGGCTGCCACAAGTTCTGCCTTTCTTTCTTCATTAAATTGGCTTTTCAGCGGGACATTCATTGCGGAAATCATAACACGCGTTTCATCTAATTCTTCATTTTCATCCAAGACCTTGATGTTTTTTTGGAAGATCATATTCCTCATCTCTTCTTATTTCTTCTAACTCGTGGTTAAACTTCAATCAACATGTGAAACAGCTCGTAAATTAGACATGAATCACTCTCCATTGCCAAAGAAATTTGCTTGTTTGAAGAATAACTTTGTGGAGAAGGTTTGCTTCTGCTACCCACGCATATTTCTCCCATTTTTTTCGAAAACCAACAAATTTCGGAAACATTTTCTTTGTCACCAAAGAATTTTTACCACTACCTGCCTCTTCTACATTTTCAGCAAAAAGTTTAACACAAAGAAAGTTTTCAAAAAATTTTCCAGACCTCTCCGTACATGAGGTTGGAAGCGTGTTCCACCAACCTTTGTGTAACGTAAACTTTCAAACCAATAGTTTCTCCAACCAATTGAAAAAGACGCCAACTTCTTCCACTGTCCTTAAACAATTTGAACAGTGTTTGTAGCATGTCTTTAATGTCCTCAAACGTTTTATTGTTATTGTAGCTATCTTTGATTGCCAATTCTAGGGTGTGGTTGAAACAGTGGATGAGGACTGGATTCCATTCCAATAAATTGGCAATTTGCGTCAAGGCTCCATTAGTTGTACCCATGTTAACTGACGTCCCATCAGCCGTCAAACACACGATGATGTTTTTCAACCTCTCCAAATCAACATATTCTACACAGGCGTTCATCATTGCCTCACGTGTACCGTCTGCATTTGCCTCACCAAATTCCTTCAACGACTGACATTTTAATAAAATTGTACAGGGAATATATCCTAGGAAACCTCTCACTATAATTTTACCATAAACAAGTTCCTTCTCTTCCCCTGTTTTCCATGCTTAGCTTGCATCAGAACTGAGTGACATGAACTTGGCGTAGGAAAAATATTTCGCTACATGTACCACAATCACTTCTGCTATAATGTCAACCATTTCAGCACAAGCCACATCATTGATTTTATCAAGGCTTCCGAATTTTACTCCATTGTTCATGAGATGTTTCATGATGCTGGGTAACTTACGAAACGCTAGCTCTTCTTTGACAACGAACAAAACAGATTTGAACAACTTCTCAAAATATGCCTTGGACGATTCTATCAACACCTCATCAACTTTGTCTTGGCGTGCATTTGAATTACCAGCTGTATCAACATTAGGAGCACCAACGGCGGCTCCCATTTCCTTCATGCACCAGTTATGCAGGGAATTGCTGTCACCAACATGACGTTGTAAAGTCTTATGATGAATGTAGTCACAGGCTTGCGGCCCTTTAAAGCAGATTTAAAAATTTGCCCAGCGAAACCTCGCCTGGTAGCTTCCTGTTTAAATTTTTTGAGATCAATTTCTGAACAAAATTTGCAAAGTGCCTCCTGCACAATACCATCCTTGACTGTAATTTTATAATGATTTGCGAACTCCCACTTCATGAATGTAACTTGACGAAATTTAGATTTGTCTTGCTTCTTCATCGCGTACAATTATTCGAAAGAAAGTGAAATCGAAGAAAAAAATAATATATCAAAATTACTCTTCCACAGATGATTTTTTTCAATATAAGTGTATAAAATTTTTGTTGAAGTGAGAAAGGAATTTCTAAAAGTAGTTTCAGGTTTAAATTCATCACATTTTTAATTGTTGTTTAATTGCCTTGGGAAACAATTTAGATGTTAAGATAGTTTGGGAATTGTTTCCCATTCGCTTCCACTATATATCATTTTTTAGCTTAGCTTTCCTGATACCATCTATAAACGATTTCAAAAAATGATTTTCGATCTCATAAAAACTTTATGCTGTGTAACCTGTATCTGCGATTGACCCAGATCTTAAGCTGTTCCCTGACTGGCTCAGTGCACCCGTACTACAGATTTCTAAAAACTGACTTGAAAGCATATAGACTATTTGGACAGGCACCAATGCTTGGGGATAACGTCTAAATTTTGTCTGAAACTGAAATCCCCAAAACTGTTAGACCTATTTTTTTATAAATTTTAAAAATTGAGGTCACCACTCTTTTTTTTTAGACAATATTTTGAGAAGTGAATTTATTTCTTAAAGTTTTTAAATGTTACCAGCATTCCAGCTGCTGCTACTTCTTGCTGGACTAGGTTGCACTCCTTACTTTAAATTATTTTTAAAAATTTCCTGCTAAGATTTCAATATAGGAAATGGACAAGTTTCCTCATTTATATTTTCAGTAATATTTAGACTCCTGTGTAAAAAGGGTGGTAGCAAAGAAGAAAATCACGAAGTAAATGATGTTATAAGTGACGGTCGAAACTCATTAGATGAAGCTTGTTCTATAACTTCTGTTGTTGTAGAAAATGAGGTATAATTTTTGGTATGTTTGCTCCAATTTTTATTTATGACATCACAATTCATGGTCCTAAATCGTTATGTAGTACTACATAATTGTTTAGGATCATGAATTGCAGGGATCAAAATAGCCACTAGACGTCAGGCATTGATGTTTTCCTGTTTACTTGAAAGGATGCTTTGGTGCACAATCCTGTATCTCACATATTCAAAAGCTATATTACGGCAAAGCATAAACCACTTGTTTAAATACACTTGTGACATTTTTTACTCTGTAGTATACTAAAAAGTTCTTTACTACCATATCTCGCTAAAAACCTGATTTTAAGCATTAGAAAAGGACAAAGTCTCAATGTCTACGCGAAATGGAGGGAAGTTATCAAAAATATGAAAAGCCATTACAATACAAAGCAACTTTACGAGAAAAAAACATTTTAATAGTTTTTCGTAAAATTTTGGAATTAGAAAAGTGTAAAATAAAATATAAGATTTTTATGGAAGGTTTTTGAATGAGAAATTTTTAGGAAAAAAATGGATTCAAGGAGTTACAGTATCTCTATAATAATACGGAGAGTGTGTCTGTATGTGTGTCTGTAACAGGCAAAGTGGATTATATTTTTCTTTAAAAGCGTCTATAATATATCACCTATAAAAATGTTCCGTATTTTAAAAACGTTTTGTTTACAATTGTAATTGTCTAAAACAAATCATGTGATAAAACAAAATGATTTCATTAGTTAGAAATTTCATTGCATCCTAATATAAATTTACAGTGATGAGTGCTTTGTTATAAATTATTGTGCATATAAGTCACAGGCAATTAACGTTGTTATTACTGTTATTTTGTTCAAAAGTTTTTATTCATTGTTCATACTTTTTTGTTGAAATTGACAACAAAGCACTTTGTGATATAAAACATAAATATATTTTAAATGTTCTTGAGTGGATTCCTCCAGAGGTTTTCTTTTAAAATGTTTTTTCAGCCTTCTTAATGAAATTGCTAACAAACATTTTTGTGATAAAAAGCACAATAAATTTTAAAAAGACAATTAGTGGATTATTCCACGGGTTTGAATAACTAGTCCTTATAAGAATAGTTGTTTCATCTGTCATTTGAAATAAAAAATTATTTCTATTCCGAGAAGTAATTTATATGTTTTATATTTTAGAAAGTAAAAAGTCGCTATGAGTTATCTGATAAACATCGTCAACAAAAGGAACAGTTTAATAAAAAATATAGGGATGTTATTGACCAAACAGCAAAAAAGCAACGGCTCGAAGAAAGAAAAGTACGTTGTTATAAGAAACAAAAATAATTTACTAAAAATTTAATGTGTTGTTGGGTTTTTTCAATTTTTATCTTAAATATCTTTAGCTGAAGCAAGATATTCTCAATGATATAAAATTGGATAGACAAAGTAAAGTGGAAAAGAAACTTGTAACATCTGGTACAACTCAACCTGTTGTAAAAGAAAGAGGTCATGAAGATGAAGCATCAGTTAAATCTGGTTGTAAAATACAGGTAACTATAGATATGTTGGTTCCTTGGAAAATTTGTCATGAAGTAAAGAACTGTTAGGTTGTGCTTAAAATGTTTGTTTTCATGATAACTAATTCATACATCTGTTTAATAACGTTATTTGTACTGGTACTTTAAAAAACACCCAATCCGGTCTGTGAACGGTTGGCGCTAGGAAGGGCATCCAGCTGTAAAACAATGCCAAAACTCTTTATTAATGGCTGTAAGAACAGTTGATCAGACAAACTGCGTAAACGGGGCTGAGCATCGTCAGACCGTTACCCAGCTATCACATCACAAGGTAGATAACACTAGGTTGAGGATGGCTAGTGTAAATGTTGGTACTCTGAGAGGTAGAGCAGGTGAAGTAGTTGAAATGTTAGAACGTAGATCTGTTGATATGTGTTGTGTTCAGGAAGTCAGGTGGAGAGGAGCTTCAGTGAGATTTGTGGAAGGTAGGAGGGCAAGGTATAAGCTTTTTTGGATAGGTAATAGTGATGGATATGGAGGAGTTGGCATATTCGTTGCAGAGAAGTGGGTAGAGAAAGTAATAGATGTTATGCGTGTTAATAGTCGTATTATAGTGATAAAGTTTTTGATAGGTAATAGGATTGTCACTTTTCTGTCAGTTTATGCTCCACAGTGTGGGCTCAGTGAAGAAGATAAAGATAAGTTTTATGATGAGTTAATAGCAGTCCCATTGAAGTTTGGAGACACTGAACTTGTCATGGTGGGCGGCGACTTTAATGGTCATGTTGAGAAGTCATCTGAAGGTTATAGAGGTGTGCATGGAGGCTATGGATTTGGGAGCAGAAATAAGGAAGGGGAGAGATTGCTTGAGTTTGGAATGGCAACGGACATGGTGGTTTGCAACACATCATTCAGTAAGAGACAGAGTAGGCTGATAACATATGAGTTAGGTGGTTGTAAGACACAGATAGATTACTTCCTGGTTAGAAAGTCAGACAAGAAAGTGGTGAAGGACGTGAAAGTTATATCGGGGGAAGAGTGTGTTTCCCAGCATAGGTTGCTGGTTTGTGATATTATCTCGAAGAGTGTTAAAGAACCAAGGGAAAGTACAGGCCCCGTCGTAAAGTCTGGAAGCTGAAGGAAGAGATTGTAGCAAGACAATTTAGTGCAAAAGTTCAGCAGTTAGCCCACAATGGTCAATGTGATAGTGACAATGTTGAAAGTACTTGGACTACTTTGAACAATTGTCTTCTAGAAGTTTCTGATGATACCTGTGGGTGGACGAAAGGACCAGCTAGACATAGACAGACCTGGTGGTGGAATAATGAGGTTGACCAGTGTATAAAGGAAAAGAGGAAACTTTGGAAAGAGTGGAAGTCGGGTGGTAGTACAAATATTTACTTAGAAGCTAAGCGTCGTGCTCGTACAGCAGTGTATAAGGCAAAATCAGAAGCAGAGAGAAACAGATTTGCAGATGTGTTAAGAAGGGAAGACCAGCGCAATGAGGTATTCAAGATAGCAAAGCAAATGAAGAAGACTAATCAAGATGTTGTAGGTGAGAAGTGTATACGTAATGATGAACGTGTTTTGGCTAGCACAGAGGAGGAGAAAAGGGTAGCTTGGAAGAATTATTATCAGAGGTTGCTTAACACTGAGTTTGATTGGGATGAGGATAATTTGTCTGATGATGATGTTGTAGAAGGGCCAGCTATGCAGATCAAGACAGAATGGGTAGTGGAGGCTATTAGGAAATTGAAGATTGGCAAGGCTGCAGGAGTATCAGGTATTGTTGCAGAGATGGTAAAAGCATCTGGATATATTGGAGTTGAGCTTATTACAAGTCTTGCTAATGAGATTATAAAGGATGGTGCTATTCCGAGTGAGTGGCAGTCCAGTGTAATAGTGAATTGTTTCAAGGGCAAGGGTGATGCATTAGAAAGAGGTAACTATAGAGGTTTGAAGTTGGTTGATCAAGTAATGAAAGTTATTGAAAGAGTGATTGATAAGTTACTTAGAGAAAGAATTGATATAGATAAGATGCTATTTGGTTTTGTTCCAGGGCGTGGCACTACAGATGCAATATTTTTACTCAGACAGCTTCAGGAAAAGTATTTAGGAAAGAGAAAGAATCTCTATTTTGCCTTTGTAGATTTAGAGAAAGCTTTTGATAGAGTGCCACGTAAAGTTATTTGGTGGGCTATGAGAAAATTAGGTGTGGATGAGTGGCTGGTTACGATGGTACAGTCTATGTACAGCAATGCTAGAAGTCGTGTCAGGATTAAAGATTCACTTAGTGATGAATTTAGTGTAAATGTTGGTGTACATCAGGTTTCTGTACTTAGTCCTTTGTTGTTTGTTCTAGTCTTAGAAGCGCTGTCAATGGAGTTCAGAACAGGTTGTCCATGGGAGTTATTGTATGCAGATGATTTGGTTCTCATAGCAGAGTCGATGGAAGAATTAGTTGAAAAGTTTGAGAAGTGGAAGAAAGGACTAGAAGAGAAAGGGCTAAGGGTGAACACAGCAAAGTCTAAAGTCATGATTAGTAGCATTGCAGCCAAGTGTGACCTTGTAGTTGGAAAGTGGCCTTGTGGAGTTTGCAGGAAAGGGGTTGGTAGTAACTCAATTTTTTGTCAGACTTGCAAGCATTGGGTACATAAGAAGTGCAGTAGTATTGGTGGAAGGTTAAGAGCTGACATTCAGTTTGTATACAAGCGTTGCAAAGGTGAGATTATAGAGAATGAAGTATTTCCAGCTTTAATGATGTACAACAGTGGCTCGTTAGAGATAGTTGAGAACTTCTGTTACTTAGGTGATATGTTGGGCAGTGAAGGGGGTGTTGGAAGAAGTGTTACTTGCAGGATAGGTTCTGCTTGGAAAAAGTTCAGAGAGTTACTGCCTTTGTTGACTAGCAGAGTCTTGTCAATTGAGGTAAAAGGTAGGTTGTATGAGGCCTGTGTAAGAAGTGTTATGTTGTACGGTAGTGAGACATGGGCAGTGAAGCAGGAAGATCTTGACCGTTTAGAAAGGAATGATATGAGAATGGTTAGGTGGATGTGTAACGCCAGTCTGAGAGACAGAAAGAGTTCAGATGAGCTAAGAAGCAGGCTAAGTATCCATAGAATTAAAGATGTTATCCAGATAAGAAGATTGAATTGGCTGGGGCACTTGGAAAGAATGGAGGAGGATAATTGGGTAAGAAAGTGTAGAGACTTGATAGTTCCTGGGGCAAAGCCCAGAGGCAGACCGAGAAAGACTTGGTGGGAGGTTATAAGGACAGACTTGATACAGAGGAAGTTGAGTTTAGATCTAACACAGTCTAGATCAGATTGGAAGAGGGTCATTAATATACCCCGTCCAACCCATGCTAGCATGGAAAACGGACGTTAAGCCGAGAATGATGATGATGATGATGATGTGTAAAACTGAAAGTTTGTTGTCTTTTTTATACTATGCCAATTTTGTATTATTCAACTTTCATCTTTCAACAACAAAAAATTTCACTCAACTCGAAAAACTGTTTGCCACGAAAATACTTTGGCATATTTTTTGACAAAAAATTTTGAGGAAAATTAAAGCTGAATAACGATAGAATCAATCAATCAATCAGTATTTTAGTACCAAGCGTCACTTAAGGAATACTAGAAACCGTGGATATTATATTGACATGCCAAAAGTCAAACTAGAAATTGGAAAGACATCCTTTTATTATTCCGGTGCTGAATTACTTAACGAATTGCCGTTAAATATAAGAAAGTGTTCTGTTTTCAGTACCTTTCAATCAGAGTTACAAAAATATTTTAACGTTTAAGTTTTGAAGTTTAGTTTGATATATTAATTCATTTCATAGTGTTTTTTCATACTGTTCTGCCATTCATTGGTTTTTTTGTGGTTGCCTCTTATGCCTGTTTCACATTTCTGTGAAGTTCTCTCACTACTCACCACTCGTTTGGCACGAAAGAGTTTTTATTTTTTGATGATATATACATATACATTTTTAGTCTTCTCACTAATTTATTAATATTGTACAGGAGAAACATTGATAACAGTTTTGTTATGTATTTTATGCGTAGCTGAAGTTTTGTGCTTTTAATAATAATAATAATAATAATAATAATAATAATAATAATAATAATAATAATAATAATAATAATAATAATAAGTGAATTAAGCATCTAGAAGAATCAATGACACTATGTGTGTTCAAAAATTTTGCTGAAACAATTTTGAATAATGGCCTCAAATGCATTATAAACATAAATTTTTATGGTTCTATTTTTTAGATCCGACTTCCATCTGGAGCAACGCTGCAAGCATCATTTGACAAGCACTGCTTGTTGAACTCTGTAATGAAATACGTAAAAAATCATGTAGATATCAGTAAAGTCTTACAGAATCCCTCATTAATGCAAGTATGTAATTGTTTACATTGACAGTATTTTGGCAAGCACATTTCTTTTATTAGTGACGAAATTTACATGCCTTTTCATTTTCTACATTCCTGTTCTCTTATCATATTTAGCCATTTCCAAGACGTGAATTCACAGAAAAAGATATGGGAGCGACGTTAAATGATCTTTCCCTTTATCCATCAGCCATGTTAGTTGTCCATGAACAATTTCAACCCCCTATTTTCATGCAAAAAAATGAAAGCAGTGATTGTTTAGAAAGCCACATTGATGCATCTGGTGAAGGTTTAACCAGTCAAGCATGTACTAACTCCAGAATTCTTCAGGGAAGATTTGATAATAATATAAAAGATAATAACATTTCACATTGTAATGACCAGAGTAAAGAACATGGTCACCATTCAGATTCTTCCTTATTTCAAGAAGCTGTTGAAAAACGTCTACGAGTCACTGGTATGGTAATGTAACCTTTTATTTTTCACATGTTTTTTTCTACAAGGATCTAGTTTATAAGAACGTTGACGTTGGGATTTTCATAAGAATTAAGAACGTATATTAAGAACGTATATTAAGAACGTATATTAAGAATGTATACTAAGAACGTATATTAAGAACGTATATTAAGAACGTATATTAAGAACGTATATTAAGAACGTATATTAAGAACGTATATTAAGAACGTATATTAAGAACGTATATTAAGAACGTATATTAAGAACGTATATTAAGAACGTATATTAAGAACGTATATTAAGAATGTATACTAAGAACGTATATTAAGAACGTATATTAAGAACGTATATTAAGAACGTATATTAAGAACGTATATTAAGAACGTATATTAAGAACGTATATTAAGAACGTATATTAAGAACGTATATTAAGAACGTATATTAAGAACGTATATTAAGAACGTATATTAAGAACGTATATTAAGAACGTATATTAAGAACGTATATTAAGAACGTATATTAAGAACGTATATTAAGAACGTATATTAAGAACGTATATTAAGAACGTATATTAAGAACGTATATTAAGAACGTATATTAAAACGTATATTAAGAACGTATATTAAGAAACGTATATTAAGAACGTATATTAAGAACGTATATTAAGAACGTATATAAATATAAGAACGTATATTAAGAACGTATATTAAGAACGTATATTAAGAACGTATATTAAGAACGTATATTAAGAACGTATATTAAGAACGTATATTAAGAACGTATATTAAGAACGTATATAAGAACGTATATTAAGAACGTATATTAAGAACGTATATTAAGAACGTATATTAAGAACGTATATTAAGAACGTATATTAAGAACGTATATTAAGAACGTATATTAAGAACGTATATTAAGAACGTTGAACGTATATTAAGAACGTATATTAAGAACGTATATTAAGGACGTATATTAAGAACGTATATTAAGAACGTATATTAAGAACGTATATAAGAACGTATATTAAGAACGTATATTAAGAACGTATATTAAGAACGTATATTAAGAACGTATATTAAGAACGTATATTAAGAACGTATATTAAGAACGTATATTAAGAACGTATATTAAGAACGTATATTAAGGACGTATATTAAGAACGTATATTAAGAACGTATATTAAGAACGTATATTAAGAACGTATATTAAGAACGTATATTAAGAACGTATATCAAGAACGTATATCAAGAACGTATATTAAGAACGTATATTAAGAACGTATATTAAGAACGTACTTAGTCTGAATTGCTTCATCGATTAGGAACGAAATAATGTTGGTCTCTGAAAAAAAAAAACAATTATTTCTGAATAGGGTTTTCTTTTTTCACATATATCTTTTTACAATAAGATAATTTTAGTGTCTACTGGTTTATTTACTTTTGTTGCAAGGTTCAAGTTCTCCAGAAGATATAGTGAACATCTCTCGTGATATTCCACAGTTGCAACAACTTGCTGCGAAATGTGCTGCTTGTCATTTGTTACAACTGCATCCAAATGTTGTTAACTTGATGGCAAGATTATTGTCAAAATCTGCAACAACTATTGTGACGTACCTGAAATCAAAAAAGAAGCTAACTCCGAATGTTATGAATTTTTTTCTTCCATGGTAAGAACATTGCAAGATAGACGTTAGACTAATAAAAAGGGAAATTAAAACATGGTATTATGTCTTGGTCTGTCAGTTATTGCCTATACAAAAACTCAGCTTGGAAAACTAAAACAATTCTCAAAAGAATGCTTGCCTGCAGTGTAGAAAATCGTTGTTTCTTAAATCCTATAAGTCATCATTATAACAGTCTTTTTTTTTTGGCATGAGAACTAAACTAATGTTTGAGTAGCTGTATCATATAGGAAAATTATGTAGCTCAAATATAAGCTCTAAATGTTACCTCTCTGCAAAAATTTTATATAGATAACAGAACTAGTAGACACCAGAACAGTTAGCCTGGGTGCATATTTAGATATTATAATCACTTTTTAGTAAATTGCAAGAGATCAATTTGGATTTTTATATGTTAACTACCAACGATCTGTTGGAAAGGCTGAGGTGAGTCTTAAAGATTCGTTTTTGCAAAAGGAAATTAGGACTTAAAATAGTTGAAGAATTACTATGAATTTATACCAGGGAATTTAGTCACCATGCAATTTGCAATTAAAGTTAAAAGTTATTTTATGGATGATCAGAGAATATATGAATTTTATTCCATTGAATCTGTATAAACATGTCTACTATTTTTTTCAATTTTTGTTTTATTACCCTAAGTGGGGATGCTTGATAAAACAAATGAAACAAAATTATCAGGATTCAAAGCAGATAGAATACCTACATTTTTTTAGGTGGCATTATAACATTTCAAAAATGAGTTTGAAATCATGTGCTTGTATCACTGACACCGGGCTATCAACAGCTCTTAAAGGTATCTTGTATGTCCTGTTTTTATTGGGAGAGTTGTTTTTATCCTATAGGCTAATAAAAGAGTTCGATTTCTTACACATATGAAAATTATGAAAAAAGGCTTTGAGAAGTTTTTAAAATTTTGTTTGCTTAGGCTATATGACAATGAGCTTGTGAAATAAGCCAACAGATGTGTACGAAAATTGCTTATTGATTTATTGATTTATTTACAGGGTTACATTCATTACAATATCTAAACTTGACAGAATGTACACAATTAACAGGACGAATACTTGACCATATTGCAGGTTTGTTTGTTTGTTTGTTTGTTTTTTTGTTTGTTTGTTTGTTTGTTTGTTTGTTTGTTTGTTTGTTTGTTTGTTTGTTTGTTTGTTTGTTTGTTTGTTTGTTTTTGTTTTTGTTTTTGTTTGCTTTTTGTTTGTTTGTTTTTTGTTTGTTGGTTGGTTGGTTCGAGTGTTGGTTGGTTCGTTTGATAGTTCGTTCTTTTCTTTGTTCCTTTGTTTCTTTATTCCTTCATTCGCTTACTTGTTAAATGAAATTATTTACTGTTATAGTGTTTCAAGACCCTTATTAATAGAGGAGTAGTAAAATGAATTAAAGAGATTATTCTGGTAAACAAATATTATTTAAATAAATATTAGTTTGTTTATTACATATTTTATTTCTTTTCAGAGTTAACAAAGCTGAGAGTATTAATCATGGACAAGACAAAGGTAATGGATATTAAGCTGGATTTTTACTTAAAAACAAATTTATCGGACCAGAAAATTGTGATTTCTGAAATCAGATTGGTTGATAAAATTAAACTATTTCTATCTGTTCTTATTTAAAAGAAGAAATGCTATCGAGATAAAAATATTCTGCCCATACCTAATTTTTAAAAAGAGAACGGAAAACTCTTTTATTGCTTGTTTGAAAGAAAAATGCGATGTAATCACAACTAATTCTTTAAAAAATATGTTTGCAATTGCTATAAATAACTGGAAAAGAATCAAATTTTATTATGAATTATGTGGCATCGAAGTCAACACAATTAAGTCTCACAACACAAGACTGCATTAAGTAAAAACAGGTGATAATGCTCCATTAACCAAACCAGACACCTGGTGTAATGGATGATAACGATGATTCCATAGCTACACTTCCATTAGTCTTGAACAAAAAGTTCACTTAACACAAAATAACCTGTCCAACTTTAACTTTTTGGTACAAGAAATCTCACTTCAAATTTTTTAATCTTTTTTTCTGCTTTGAACGTGTCTTTGTCCAACATGCTGTTTTTAATTCAAACAATACTTACACTATTATCTTAAAAAGCCAAATTTTCTCGATTAACTTGTTTGTTATGAAGCCTTGTTATGAAGTATGTCGATAGGCAACTTAAAATTTACTGCTTTAGAATTGACATTATTTTTTTTTTCTGTAGGTAAAAGATGAAAATGTGCAACAGTTTTTCAAAACAACAAAATCACAAGGTTTAACTGAACTGAGTTTTAACTATTGTTCAATAGGAAGCGATGCATTTCATGACATTCCAGGTAAAAAAAAAAGATTTAAGTTTAATAAAAATTTTCTTTTGTATAAAGTGCGTTTTAACAACTTCGCTTTAGCTACTTCAAGACTTCGCATGGATAAAAAATGCAGTTAACACAAATCTCTATGTTGAGTTTATGATCTGTAAACATCCTAATTCCTCCATTTTTAATAAGATCCACAAAATTTGATACTATTTAGTTAAATTTTTATCTTGAATGGATATCAAGGATAAATTAAGAACTGTTTATAGAAAAATTACTTGCCCTTGCCACTTTCGCGAATTTAATGCCCGCAATCTGCTTCCCCACACAACACAATCTCTGCCATTACTGAAGAGCGAATTTTGTTTGGGTATACCATGCTTTGAGATTATAACCATGACTTCTTTGTTTTTAAAACAATTCCTTTAATTCTTTATAAGCTTAATATAATTTTGCTACTCCTATATGAATCGTAATTATAACTGCAATACATTGCAACTTTTCATTGAATTTCAGAGTGTCCTTCCCTTATGGTGTTGTCAGTCAACCACACCAAGGTATGAGCTATTTTAAGGACTGGCAAGAAATCGGTTTTAATTCTTTTATTTAGTCCTTGTTTTATTTGTTTATTTGTAGGTATCTCGTTTGGGTTTTATTGCACAATTTAACAATTTAAAGATGCTTGGAATAAAGAGCACTTCAGTAACAGACGATCAAACAGTCTTTCTCGAAGGTTTGACTGGCTTGTTTTCACTTGAACTCCAGGGGACTCCTGTAACGAATGAAGGTTTACCATCAATTAAAGGTACGCTAGAGCTTGGCTTTTTGTTGACCTTGAGTTGCCAGAGTACTGGTAATTTCATTTCATCTATAGTTTGATGTTAATATGTTGTTGTTGCTGTTGTTGTTCGGTTGTCGCCGTCGTTGTCGCTGTTGTTGTCGTCACTGTCGTTATCGTGTTGTTGCGATCACTACATCAATATCTATGCAACCGTCCTTCAAAATACATTTTCTTGATCAGCATTTAAAGCTCTACAAAATAGAGGCAACGTGTTAACAAATGTTTAAAAAATACATTCTCTTATGAGGGCACTAGTCATTGATGACGTCATGGAAATATATCTCTGCCTCTCTAATTAAGTGGATTTTTCTACAGGGACTTATCTTTTTCTAGGTTTGAAACTAACACACTTGTCTTTACCTGATCGACGAATGGTTGATGACGTAACAGTTTCTATTATAGCAGGTAGCTATCAAACAGTGAAAGAAAGCTGTTTTTTTCTAAATATATGACATCAGGGATACACGTGACTTTTTAAAGGTAGTTTTAGAAAATTTATAAAAATGATCAGTTTTTTTCCCATGCGTTATTTTCTGTTTATGCTTACAACTTACTGTGATATAATGTTTACATGAATTAGTTACATCGTTTTTTTAGGAGATTTGCTTGTGTTTTATTATTCGTTATATCCTTTTTCTTGTACAGGTTGTCCTCTTAATTCACTGGATTTAGGAGGTTATATTAAACTCACAGGGCGTTGTCTTTACAGCATATCTCAAATGAAAAGGTAAGAAGAACAACTTGTACAATGGCATATACAGGTACGGTTGGCGAGTCCTACACAATTCTGATTTTTTCTTGTCTATGGTTGTCCTAGAATTTTTTTAATTTCCTCATCCTGGGTTAGATATCCTGAAATTACAAAATTACAATTTAGTTTTCTGGTTGCATATTTCTGTTTTTTTGTATTTGCTGAAAGTGAAGTTGTGGAATTTTATTTAACCTGAAAAATTGGTTGATTTCTCCTAGGAGATTTTGACATTGATTTGAAAAGTCTTGGTACGACTCATCAGGATTTCATTAAAGATATTTGATAAAAATAAGAAATGTATTGGAAAGTGTTCGCCTTTCTCGATTTCTGTTGAAATTTCAAAAATTGTATTCAATTGTATTTTACGTTTCTCCCCACTGCGTGACGCCATGTTGAAATCAAAGAATGGACGCTCTCAAGAAATCTTCAATTTAAATACAATTTGCAAGAATTCGATTTCCAATTCGAATAATTTGACATATGTTTTTCAGACTGTTCGAGTTACATAGGGTTTCTCCGCAATAGGGACCGAAAAAATAGTACGAATGTCCGAGATACTCGGAGTACGACTTCAGCGGAATATTTTGGCTTCAATAGGATCGTCAAATCTAAGGGGCCAAGAAATCCGTACGACAAAGTGAATGTCCGAGTTACCCAGGGTACGACTGAACGGGATTCTACTGTATGATTCTTAGCTTTGACTGTGAAAAACAGAACAGGATGTACGCATTTGATTATTTTTTGTTCTTGCTAAAAATTACGACCATTCCAGGATAAGACAAGATAAGATAAAATTACTGTTGTTGTTGTTGTTGTTGAAAGTTTGATAGAAAGATGATAAAAAAGGGAGTTCAAGAAATAAACAGCCAGGCTTAACTAAGTTGGTTTTTTAAAAAACAATTTAAAAACCCACCAGTTTTGTCTTCTTTGCTCATTCTTGACTTAAATTTTAGAATTGAATTTGGCTTTTCCATCTCCAACATGCCATGGCAATAAAGAGTGTATTGTGTATGGAGAGTTGATGTGTATTTGTTTCAATTCTATAAATGTTTGTCTCTTTTCTGTGTTAGTCTTAAAGATTTATCATTGTCTAACACCAAGATAACTGATAATGGCATCGAGTTGCTATGTGGTAAGTCTAGTAAGGTATTTTACAGACCATTTTGAGGGCTCTTTCGCACCATGGAAAAATTTACGATTATATGGATTTCAGCTTAAGCTAATAATTCCAGTTGGTTTTACAGAAAGAACTTTACTTAGTTTAACTAATCGCACTTAAACTTTACATAGACGTGAAAAACAAACAAGTATATTGCGTTCTTTACTAACAGCTGCATTTTCTTCCTTAAAGAAATTCCTGCCATTTAGGTACTTCGATTTTTTTTATAAATTATTGAGTATAGCTGTGAACGGTCCAGCTAATGTACTGCAGTAATACGATTAGATATGTACGTTTTTGTGAATTGTTAGGATTGGATCGTTTGGAAGCGTTGGATCTTTCAAGAACATCGATTTCAGATCGTATTAGCGTTGTTTTAATTGGTATGTGATAACATTTTTAGTAAAACTACCCTGTTATTCTACTCTTTCCGCGAATCACGAGTTCGTTGTGAAGAGATAGAATTTACATTAGACGTAGTAGAGGTGGTGATACTGAATTTTTTTGCCTATCTTTGCTTGTACAGCACTTTTGTTGTAAATGGGGCGGATCCATTTGTAAATCGCATCCTTAAGTATAATGCAAAGGAGAACTGCTTCAATCAAAGGCCTGTAGCTAGGTGACACGTTCTATAGTATGCACCAGTTCAGTTTAATCTTTTTACGAACAGTATATATTCATATTAGAGAAAGTTTAAGCCGACATATCAGATTTAAGGCACGTAAAATGTTTATCAAAATTTTATATTTTTGTCTCGCTCAATTTTTTACTTCATTGTAGCTCTTCCGTTACTCGAAACTTTGAATTTATCCTGGACGAAGGTGGACGACGATGTTGTCGAGTACTTAAATAGTTGTTGCAATTTGATCAAACTGAATTTAGCACACACAGATATAACAAATAAAGGAATAGCACGATTAGTACTTCACTATCTAAACGTGTTATTGTTGGATTGGACGGAAGTGACGTTAGAGGGAATTCAACAATGTTTAGAAAGTAAGTGTTTCACACGTGATGAAAGTAATTTAACTTTTTTATCCTAGCCATTAACTGTTTTTTTAGTCTAAGTGAGTTTGACCACAACCATTTAAATAAGGATACGACAATTCACGAAATGTTAATTAGCTTTGTAACAACTTTTGGTTACGTTGTATTTTGACGTTGTTCATGGCCCTGAGCCCCTTACCTTAAAATTTTTAAATTTGTTTTGCTGCTGCTGCTGCTGTTGTTGTTTTTCGTTTCATTTTTTCCGCTTGCCCTTTGTCATTCACTTCTTTCATTTAGACTGCTGCCGGTTAATGACGGTCCGAAACAGCAAATTCAAAGTTTCCTTCACAAAGAACGGTTGATGATAAAATACGACTCTATTTTTCTAGATCTCTACTTCTCTCTAAGCATCGTCTGCCGATGAGCAGAAGTCAAAGAATATTATATATAAAATTATGAATAAATTTTAAGTGGGTAGTTGTTACCCTATGTTTTTTCATAAGAACTTAAAAAAGTTGAAATCAGGCTGCTTCTGCGAAAAACACAATCAGTCTTGCGTTCAATGTAGAGAAAAGATTAAAAAAGTAAACGTTGCCTTGTGAGCTATATGATAAAATGGTATAATTACACAAAGCCAAGTTCAGATCGCGTATAGTAGTATTAATACCGCCTTAAAAGACTAATTAAAATATTTTTAAAACACATGAAAAAGGTTCATCAAGGCAAGCAATATGCTTAGTGTATGCTTAAAAAACTCTCCTATCTGGATCTGAATATGTTTATAAGCGTAATGCTTATAAAAAAACATGTACTTTCCATCACATGTGATGATTAATTCCGCAGAAGGGCGAATATTTCACATTCTTTTCAAAATGCGAAATTTTCTGATAAAGCCAATAAATGCTCCTCAATCTTATTTTTGTAATTGTTTTTCTTGACAATTCTTCTGTTTGTAAGTTTTGTAATGCGTACCCTGGGTCTGCGTTTTGGAAGGTTTTACTATTTTATTTTTGTATATTAAAATAAATTGTAAAAATAAATTTAAAATAAAAATAAGTCCGGACGTCTGATTTTTCGTCAATGTTAATGTTGTTCAAAAAAGCAGGGTGCCTGCCAGGAAACCTTGATTTAAGACTAGTTGACCTTAAAATCCTGACCCCCGAGAGTGCATCTGTGAAAAGAGGCCATCCCCACGCGTAGTCGTTAACAAGTAATCGATCATAGGCTTTTGTATTAGCATAGTGTATATTTTTTCAACTTCGGTATGTTTATGAAACACATTTCATCTCAACCTCGTCCCCAGGTAAAAATATAAAAAGCCTAATAAGTCCTGGGGACGAGGTTCATTTCACGGTAATGTTTACCTTGTTTACGTAGAATGAAAAACTTTTAAAAACAATTTTTGAACTTTTAGGTTGTATTCAAGACTTGGGCACGAGTCCCTCGAATTTTGCGATTTTTTGAAAGCATGCTTCAATTGGAGAGCTCAAAAAGTTTGCCTAATCAAATATCATTTTTAACCCCTCCCTCTATCTTTGTTCGCTCGAGTTCGCCTTTGTCATACCTGTTTTTTTATTCCGACGTACTTGAAACTTAACTTTTAAAGGTATATGCTTATTGTTAGAAAAAAATATTTTATTTTTCATTTAATATTCATCATCTTGCAATAAGCTAATATTCATAAATAACTAAAAATAAAGGTCAAAACTTTAAGGGGTTACACAACGACCTGTTGATTTTAGCCTTTAGTGACTTCAAGAAAGTTGAGCTTATGGCCGGAGGAAAGTTTACAAGGACAAAAACAACATCTTAAATCATCTTTGATATCGTGGCCCTGGAGGAGGCTGGTCCGATATGAAACCTGATTGGCGCGGATATGTCACATAATTATTGCGTCATACAAAACATTTTGGCGAGGCGGCGAGTCTGTGACGAACAGGAGGAAGCTGTTCGTACTAAAATGGCGGAGGAGCTGTATCAGTATCATGTTTTTTCAAAGTGAAAATTTAATAAAAAGCATTACTAAGCAATGAGAGTATAAAATAAGACATCATAAAGTAATACTGCTTACATAGAAATATTTCAATAGCTGGGAAATTTTAATAAAACTAAAATTAGAAAAGTAGCTAGCTAGCACACTAGCACACGGTGCACATGTAAAAAACCGCGGGCAAAGCGCGTTTTTGGCATATGACGTCATCGAAATTTTTCAGAAAAATTGAATTCTGCGTTTTACTATTCATATAATGATATGGTGCCCAATAAATTATGCCAGATTCTTCATAACTTGAGATATTGAAAATGACCCCGAAATAAAAAAAGACTGGCCTTAAGTAGCCCGACTATATCTGTGTGTGCAATAAAATGTGAGCTTGTTGAGGAAAAAATAAAAAAGCTGTAAGGCGTTTTAAAAACATGTCATTAGGAAAAGAAATAGCAGAATTTATCAGTAATGGGTGGCTTTTTGGAAATGTTAGGGCCACAAAATGTAAAAGCAAAAAAGACTTCTAAAGTAAATACTTTTTTGTGTGTTGCGTATGAGAGGAACCAAAACAAACTCGCCGCACGTATCTGTGACGTAAAACGCCGAGCTCGCTTAGCTCTGCAAGGTTATATATAAAACTTTGGTTAATTGAGACAAATCTCATTAAATATTACACACAGAAAAACTGTGTATTGGAGGGTCGCGTGACGAGGCCTCCTCCAGGGCCATGTCAGATAATGGTCAGAAAAGATACAAGATGCGCTTGGGACGAGGTTGACTAAAATCGTGTATATTTTTTACTTCTAAATTATAGCAAATCATAAAAAAGTGATTATTTATTTGCAATAATGTGGATATAATTTTTTGTACCTTGACCATCTGAGTGGCCTCTTTATTACACTTTTATTCAGAATGTGCGAGGATGAAGCGCATCATCAATGACGGAGATATTACTTGAGCCCTTTTGTAACCCCTTTAATTTAGAGATAGGGAAATGTTCCTTCTAGCGCAGGCGCACGCGCACGCCCACAGACGGCCACGGTCAAACACAACAAATCCAGTACCATCCAACACAGGTCCCATATTATACAGCAAATGAGTTAAAATAATTCTAGCGCACTATGTAGGGGGAATTCCCTGACGTCATCAAAAATCAACGCATGCGCAATAAGATGCGTTAGTTTTAAGTAGGATGAAATTCTCTGTAAATCGAAAAATCATACAATAAAGAGAGAGAATGAATACAAATACAGTCAAAGAATTACGTGATATTGCAAAAGGTCGTGGTTTAACAGGGTATTATAAACTACGCAAGGCTGAATTGGTTGTCTTATTGGAGAAACCACAGTATGCTTGGATCTCTATAACAGGGCAGCCGGCGCGAAACCTACGCTTCACACTGAAGTCGAACAGGAGGCCCAGGAAGACCACCTGGAAGTTCAAAATCCATATGATCAACCGGGGCAAGATTTTACACCCCAGGAACATAAACATGCTCACCACAGGACCTTCCGAAGTTTCCGCATTCCCGGTATAGGAGGCGCCGACGATGACGGGTATATAGGAATGGTGAGGCCCAACGTGAAAACCTTGGTTGGGGACCAGGTGGAAGATATGGGGTCAGCGAAGATACAGCTGTCACTATGGATCATGTGGAAGAAAACAAAACACTATGGCTACTGTAAGGACCATGAGGCTGTCAAGGTCACAATGCCAAATGAGGCTGAGAAATGGCTATACTATAGAGATGGCCAACAGCAATTCAAAGTACCCTTTGCTATCTATGCAGACTTCGAGAGTCTACTCATCCCGGTAGAGGATGCCAGGGAGACCAAGACTAAAAAGCTAAGCAAGCATGTACCATCTGGCTGGTGCACGTATAGTACCTTTGCCTATGGGGATGTACCGGATCCCCTGACAGTCTACAAGGGTGAGGACTGCGTCACCCGCTTTGTCAACCATCTGGAGGACGAGGTCAAAAAACTATACTAAACCTACCCTCAGCAGGACATGCTGCCTCTAACAGAGGTCCTAAAAAGTGAACATGACGAGGCATCGAAATGCCATATCTGTCTAAAGCCCTTCGATGACTGTGAAAATAACCGTAAGGTCAGGGACCATTGTCACTATACTGGGTTGTATAGAGGTGCCGCGCATAACAGCTGCAATTTGAAGTATAAGATACCCGGCCATATTCCAATCATATTCCACAATCTCTCGGGGTACGACGCGCATCTCTTCATCCGGGAATTGGGTGAAAAATATAATACGGAAGATATTGGCTGCATTGCCGAGAATGCCGAAAAATACATCAGCTTCAACGTGAAAATCAAGGTACCCCTTGGAGGTATGGGATATGGTGATGGTGAGACTTATAAGACAATAGAGATTCGGTTCATCGACAGCTGTCGGCTCATGCCCTCAAGCCTAGAGAAATTGGCAGGTAACCTCATTGGTACAAACGCCGTTGGTATGAAATGCCGGCAATGCGCAGATACCTGCCTTGAATTCCAAGACATAGACGTCGAATACAAGGCAAAATTCTGGTGTAAAAATTGCAAATCAAGTACCACGAAGCAATTAGACAGGGAGCAGGTAAAGACAAACGTACCATCCATGGCAAAGTTCATTGACAAAGATGATATCTTCAGGCTAATGCTTCGGAAAGGTGTATATCCTTATGAGTATATGGATGGATGGCAGCGATTCGAGGAGTTGGAGCTACCTCCAAGGGATGCCTTTTACAGCAAGCTTAATATGAGGGGTATATCGGAGTATGATTATCAATATGTAAAAAAGGTATGGAATGTCATTACCCCAGAGGGTGATGACGTCACCATGGGAGACTACCATGACATCTACTTGACCATAGACGTCCTACTATTAGCCGACGTCTTCGAGACGTTTCGGGACGTATGCTTGACAAACTACAAGCTTGATCCTGCACACTTTTACAGCGCACCCGGCCTGGCATGGAAGGCAGCACTGAAATATACCGAAATCAAGCTAGAGCTTCTCACAGACTCCGACATGCTATTGATGTTTGAAAAAGGTATCCGTGGAGGTATAGTCCAGGCCGTACATCGCTATGCAGGGGCTAATAACAAGTATATGGGAGACCAGTATAACCCACACAAGGAGTCATCCTACCTCCAGTACCTCGACGCAAACAATCTGTACGGCTGGGCGATGCGTCAAGACCTGCCCACGGATGACTTCAAATGGGTATCGAACATCGAGGCCTTTACCGAAAAGCGGATCGGTAAGCTTGTTGAAGACAACAAGCATGGGTATATACTGGAGGTTGACATCGACTACCCGGAGAGACTACACGACAAGCATAACGAGTTGCCGTTCCTACCCGAACGCATGATGGTTCAGAAGGTCGAGAAATTGGTACCAAATTTGGAAAATAAGCAAAAATATGTTGTACACATCAGAGCTCTCCACGAGGCTATAAAACGTGGCCTTGAACTGAAGAGGGTGCGTAGGGTGATCCGATTTAATCAGAAGGCATGGCTGAAGGGTTACATCGATCACAATACTAGGCTGAGAACTAATGCCAAAAATGAGTTTGAGAAGGACTTCTACAAGCTCATGAATTTGAGCGTTTTTGGCAAGACCATGGAGAACATTAGAAATCACCGCAACATCCAGCTTGTTACCAACGAGGACAAGTACACGAAACTTGTGATGAAACCAAATTTCAAGGGTGTAAGTCGATTCAGCAAGCACCTCCTAGGTGTAGAGATGGGCAAAACGGAGGTCAAAATGAACAAGCCCGTGTATATAGGGCAGGCCATCTTGGACCTGTCGAAGATGGTCATGTATGAATTCCACTATGACTATATGCAGCCCAAATATGGTAGCAAGCTGCAGCTATGCTATATGGATACGGACAGCCTCGTTTACCATATCAAGACACATGATTTTTACAAAGACATTGCGGACGACGTCGAGGCACGCTTTGACACCAGTGCATATAGCGATGATGATAAAAGGCCTCTCCCCAGAGGGAAAAACAAGAAGGTCGTGGGTCTTATGAAGGACGAACTAGCGGGGAAAATTATGACCGCGTTCATCACCCTGAGGGCCAAGCTATACGCTTACGAGAGCCTCACAAAAGAGGGTGGTGACAGGAAAGCGAAGGGCGTAAAGCGATGCGTAACCAAAAAATCTATCACCTTCGACGATTATCGGCGATGTCTGGAAGAGGGCGTTGACATCTCTAAAAAACAGGTCCTAATTCAAAATAAGAATCACAAGATATACACCCAAGAGGTATCGAAGTTAGCACTCAACAGGGCTGATGATAAACGGATCGTTCAGCCCGATCAAATTACAACACTTGCCCGTGGCCATAAAAGCCTATTACCTGAAAGGGAATAAAATGGAGATGTGCCTACTAATTGCTATACTTCTACCCTATACTATGATTGCTTATGGTTTTTTCGATATCGTCGTATAATAAAAAGGATGTCAGATCTTGCACAAGTCTTTGACACAGCCTCCACAGAAACCTATGAACATGTAGAGAAACCCATCGATAAACGTCAGGCTTTGAAGGAGGCCCTACGTAAGGGCAAGGGGCATCTATTACCAAATAAATGTTGTACAGAGGACCTTGTCGATAAGGCCTCAATTGAGGCCATTGATAAAGTACATACTGAGTACCTTCAACGAGAACTCCACGAAAAGGGTGAGAGGACTGCTAGGGCACTGTCTACCCACGTGATCAGTTTATATGCTAGCATGATTGGGAACTTCGTGGACATCGACAATGTAGATGAATTGCGTCGAGATATTGAAGAAGACCCTATTATCAGAGATAGTATGACAGATCTTGGTATTCTAGTGTACTGCACCATTGGGAGGTGTCTGGCACCCCTCTTGGTAGCAGGACATACCGCTAGGCATATGGGTAAAAAGAAGGATGAGGCGGAGGAGGAGAAAGAGCCTCAGACGGTACTATAATAAATGGGTGAAGAAGAGAAACAAGAAGAGAGAGTCATTACAAAGGCTGTAAAGCATCCGGGAAGGGTTGCGCAGGGGCACAAGTTGGCGGCACTGATGAAGAAGAGGAAGGAAGAAATGAAACAACAAGAGGCTACTGTAGAGCCTGCAGCCAAAGCCTCTTCTGGAACCAGTTCCGTACAGTCCATGGATAATGTATACCTTTATGGTGTAGGGACCTTGGCCGTGCTCGCGATAGGAGTTGGCGTCTGGTATAAGTTTGGCAGAGGTGGCAAAAATGATGGAGAAACTCACAAACCTACCCCCGAACCTCAACAAAAGGGCAAGGCTCATCCTGAATTCTTTAAAATGCTTTAATATAAATGACAAGCAACGTAACCCCGAAAGAAAAGGAGATTTTGGATATGCTGTATGAGACCGTTGTGGACCTTAGTTTTACCTTCGCTTATGCCCTTGGGGGTAAGAAATTTTTGGGCATAACAAGGCCATCTGCCAAAATGGACATGAATGACGTCCTCAATATGACGGCGTACTTCGCGGCAGGGAGAGCAAGTCGCGAAATGGCCGTCAAGAAAGGCTGGTTGCCCGCAAACATAGTCCCAAAACCAAAATAGAGCGCCCGGTAAAGTTTTCTATTTGTCCCAGAGGGTAAATAGAAAATGGAGGAGGGTAAGGATTGATCAAAATGCAAAAAAGTCTTAACCCTGGACATCATCGCAGCACCTTGCGATATTGTTTAATGAGTAGTTCCTTTTCATAGCTCTCGGGTGGTGCCTCAACGAGTTCGATGTACCGGGGTATGATAACATATGTCAACAGGGTATACAAAAGTAGATAATTCTCATCCTGCTTAAGCCCTTGAATCTCCCTGTCTATTCCGATGGGGTCTACCTCGTATTCGATAACAGGGTCCTTACATTTTGTACGCCGCCGCCCCTTCGCCTTATCAAGGCAACCTATGCAACTTTTTGTTCGACTATTCCCTCTAACCCTAAACCTGTCCAGGGAAAGCAGTTTTTTGCACTTCGAACAACATTTTTTACTTTCCATTTACTATCCAGGGACTCGCCCTGTGCAATGCCCTGGCAACATCAGCAACCGTTGGAGACCTGCCTGTTTCCATATATCTAAAAGGAATCTTGTGGTGAATGTGCAAATATTCATAGTTTTCCCATGTCATTCCCTCGGAAAACTGGGCCTCAGTGTGACCTCTACAGACAGTCATTAGCTCATACAGAGGCTGGTTGCCGGGGTGGCACTTTGTACGACGTTTGCGTGATGTCTTGCTAATATTGAGGCAATTTATGCACTGTTGATTTAGCTGACCACAAGGCTTGATCCTGAAATTGTCCAGGGTTAAGACTTTTTTGCATTTTGATCAATCCTTACCCTCCTCCATTTTCTATTTACCCTCTGGGACAAATAGAAAACTTTACCGGGCGCTCTATTTTGGTTTTGGGACTATGTTTGCGGGCAACCAGCCTTTCTTGACGGCCATTTCGCGACTTGCTCTCCCTGCCGCGAAGTACGCCGTCATATTGAGGACGTCATTCATGTCCATTTTGGCAGATGGCCTTGTTATGCCCAAAAATTTCTTACCCCCAAGGGCATAAGCGAAGGTAAAACTAAGGTCCACAACGGTCTCATACAGCATATCCAAAATCTCCTTTTCTTTCGGGGTTACGTTGCTTGTCATTTATATTAAAGCATTTTAAAGAATTCAGGATGAGCCTTGCCCTTTTGTTGAGGTTCGGGGGTAGGTTTGTGAGTTTCTCCATCATTTTTGCCACCTCTGCCAAACTTATACCAGACGCCAACTCCTATCGCGAGCACGGCCAAGGTCCCTACACCATAAAGGTATACATTATCCATGGACTGTACGGAACTGGTTCCAGAAGAGGCTTTGGCTGCAGGCTCTACAGTAGCCTCTTGTTGTTTCATTTCTTCCTTCCTCTTCTTCATCAGTGCCGCCAACTTGTGCCCCTGCGCAACCCTTCCCGGATGCTTTACAGCCTTTGTAATGACTCTCTCTTCTTGTTTCTCTTCTTCACCCATTTATTATAGTACCGTCTGAGGCTCTTTCTCCTCCTCCGCCTCATCCTTCTTTTTACCCATATGCCTAGCGGTATGTCCTGCTACCAAGAGGGGTGCCAGACACCTCCCAATGGTGCAGTACACTAGAATACCAAGATCTGTCATACTATCTCTGATAATAGGGTCTTCTTCAATATCTCGACGCAATTCATCTACATTGTCGATGTCCACGAAGTTCCCAATCATGCTAGCATATAAACTGATCACGTGGGTAGACAGTGCCCTAGCAGTCCTCTCACCCTTTTCGTGGAGTTCTCGTTGAAGGTACTCAGTATGTACTTTATCAATGGCCTCAATTGAGGCCTTATCGACAAGGTCCTCTGTACAACATTTATTTGGTAATAGATGCCCCTTGCCCTTACGTAGGGCCTCCTTCAAAGCCTGACGTTTATCGATGGGTTTCTCTACATGTTCATAGGTTTCTGTGGAGGCTGTGTCAAAGACTTGTGCAAGATCTGACATCCTTTTTATTATACGACGATATCGAAAAAAACCATAAGCAATCATAGTATAGGGTAGAAGTATAGCAATTAGTAGGCACATCTCCATTTTATTCCCTTTCAGGTAATAGGCTTTTATGGCCACGGGCAAGTGTTGTAATTTGATCGGGCTGAACGATCCGTTTATCATCAGCCCTGTTGAGTGCTAACTTCGATACCTCTTGGGTGTATATCTTGTGATTCTTATTTTGAATTAGGACCTGTTTTTTAGAGATGTCAACGCCCTCTTCCAGACATCGCCGATAATCGTCGAAGGTGATAGATTTTTTGGTTACGCATCGCTTTACGCCCTTCGCTTTCCTGTCACCACCCTCTTTTGTGAGGCTCTCGTAAGCGTATAGCTTGGCCCTCAGGGTGATGAACGCGGTCATAATTTTCCCCGCTAGTTCGTCCTTCATAAGACCCACGACCTTCTTGTTTTTCCCTCTGGGGAGAGGCCTTTTATCATCATCGCTATATGCACTGGTGTCAAAGCGTGCCTCGACGTCGTCCGCAATGTCTTTGTAAAAATCATGTGTCTTGATATGGTAAACGAGGCTGTCCGTATCCATATAGCATAGCTGCAGCTTGCTACCATATTTGGGCTGCATATAGTCATAGTGGAATTCATACATGACCATCTTCGACAGGTCCAAGATGGCCTGCCCTATATACACGGGCTTGTTCATTTTGACCTCCGTTTTGCCCATCTCTACACCTAGGAGGTGCTTGCTGAATCGACTTACACCCTTGAAATTTGGTTTCATCACAAGTTTCGTGTACTTGTCCTCGTTGGTAACAAGCTGGATGTTGCGGTGATTTCTAATGTTCTCCATGGTCTTGCCAAAAACGCTCAAATTCATGAGCTTGTAGAAGTCCTTCTCAAACTCATTTTTGGCATTAGTTCTCAGCCTAGTATTGTGATCGATGTAACCCTTCAGCCATGCCTTCTGATTAAATCGGATCACCCTACGCACCCTCTTCAGTTCAAGGCCACGTTTTATAGCCTCGTGGAGAGCTCTGATGTGTACAACATATTTTTGCTTATTTTCCAAATTTGGTACCAATTTCTCGACCTTCTGAACCATCATGCGTTCGGGTAGGAACGGCAACTCGTTATGCTTGTCGTGTAGTCTCTCCGGGTAGTCGATGTCAACCTCCAGTATATACCCATGCTTGTTGTCTTCAACAAGCTTACCGATCCGCTTTTCGGTAAAGGCCTCGATGTTCGATACCCATTTGAAGTCATCCGTGGGCAGGTCTTGACGCATCGCCCAGCCGTACAGATTGTTTGCGTCGAGGTACTGGAGGTAGGATGACTCCTTGTGTGGGTTATACTGGTCTCCCATATACTTGTTATTAGCCCCTGCATAGCGATGTACGGCCTGGACTATACCTCCACGGATACCTTTTTCAAACATCAATAGCATGTCGGAGTCTGTGAGAAGCTCTAGCTTGATTTCGGTATATTTCAGTGCTGCCTTCCATGCCAGGCCGGGTGCGCTGTAAAAGTGTGCAGGATCAAGCTTGTAGTTTGTCAAGCATACGTCCCGAAACGTCTCGAAGACGTCGGCTAATAGTAGGACGTCTATGGTCAAGTAGATGTCATGGTAGTCTCCCATGGTGACGTCATCACCCTCTGGGGTAATGACATTCCATACCTTTTTTACATATTGATAATCATACTCCGATATACCCCTCATATTAAGCTTGCTGTAAAAGGCATCCCTTGGAGGTAGCTCCAACTCCTCGAATCGCTGCCATCCATCCATATACTCATAAGGATATACACCTTTCCGAAGCATTAGCCTGAAGATATCATCTTTGTCAATGAACTTTGCCATGGATGGTACGTTTGTCTTTACCTGCTCCCTGTCTAATTGCTTCGTGGTACTTGATTTGCAATTTTTACACCAGAATTTTGCCTTGTATTCGACGTCTATGTCTTGGAATTCAAGGCAGGTATCTGCGCATTGCCGGCATTTCATACCAAACGGCGTTTGTACCAATGAGGTTACCTGCCAATTTCTCTAGGCTTGAGGGCATGAGCCGACAGCTGTCGATGAACCGAATCTCTATTGTCTTATAAGTCTCACCATCACCATATCCCATACCTCCAAGGGGTACCTTGATTTTCACGTTGAAGCTGATGTATTTTTCGGCATTCTCGGCAATGCAGCCAATATCTTCCGTATTATATTTTTCACCCAACTCCCGGATGAAGAGATGCGCGTCGTACCCCGAGAGATTGTGGAATATGATTGGAATATGGCCGGGTATCTTATACTTCAAATTGCAGCTGTTATGCGTGGCACCTCTATACAACCCAGTATAGTGACAATGGTCCCTGACCTTACGGTTATTTTCACAGTCATCGAAGGGCTTTAGACAGATATGGCATTTCGATGCCTCGTCATGTTCACTTTTTAGGACCTCTGTTAGAGGCAGCATGTCCTGCTGAGGGTAGGTTTAGTATAGTTTTTTGACCTCGTCCTCCAGATGGTTGACAAAGCGGGTGACGCAGTCCTCACCCTTGTAGACTGTCAGGGGATCCGGTACATCCCCATAGGCAAAGGTACTATACGTGCACCAGCCAGATGGTACATGCTTGCTTAGCTTTTTAGTCTTGGTCTCCCTGGCATCCTCTACCGGGATGAGTAGACTCTCGAAGTCTGCATAGATAGCAAAGGGTACTTTGAATTGCTGTTGGCCATCTCTATAGTATAGCCATTTCTCAGCCTCATTTGGCATTGTGACCTCGACAGCCTCATGGTCCTTACAGTAGCCATAGTGTTTTGTTTTCTTCCACATGATCCATAGTGACAGCTGTATCTTCGCTGACCCCATATCTTCCACCTGGTCCCCAACCAAGGTTTTCACGTTGGGCCTCACCATTCCTATATACCCGTCATCGTCGGCGCCTCCTATACCGGGAATGCGGAAACTTCGGAAGGTCCTGTGGTGAGCATGTTTATGTTCCTGGGGTGTAAAATCTTGCCCCGGTTGATCATATGGATTTTGAACTTCCAGGTGGTCTTCCTGGGCCTCCTGTTCGACTTCAGTGTGAAGCGTAGGTTTCGCGCCGGCTGCCCTGTTATAGAGATCCAAGCATACCAATTCAGCCTTGCGTAGTTTATAATACCCTGTTAAACCACGACCTTTTGCAATATCACGTAATTCTTTGACTGTATTTGTATTCATTCTCTCTCTTTATTGTATGATTTTTCGATTTACAGAGAATTTCATCCTACTTAAAACTAACGCATCTTATTGCGCATGCGTTGATTTTTGATGACGTCAGGGAATTCCCCCTACATAGTGCGCTAGAATTATTTTAACTCATTTGCTGTATAATATGGGACCTGTGTTGGATGGTACTGGATTTGTTGTGTTTGACCGTGGCCGTCTGTGGGCGTGCGCGTGCGCCTGCGCTAGAAGGAACATTTCCCTATCTCTAAATTAAAGGGGTTTACAAAACGGCTCAAGTAATATCTCCGTCATTGATGATGCGCTTCATCCTCGCACATTCTGAATAAAAGTGTAATAAAGAGGCCACTCAGATGGTCAAGGTACAAAAAATTATATCCACATTATTGCAAATAAATAATCACTTTTTTATGATTTGCTATAATTTAGAAGTAAAAAATATACACGATTTTAGTCAACCTCGTCCCAAGCGCATCTTGTATCTTTTCTGACCATTATCTGACATGGCCCTGGAGGAGGCCTCGTCACGCGACCCTCCAATACACAGTTTTTCTGTGTGTAATATTTAATGAGATTTGTCTCAATTAACCAAAGTTTTATATATAACCTTGCAGAGCTAAGCGAGCTCGGCGTTTTACGTCACAGATACGTGCGGCGAGTTTGTTTTGGTTCCTCTCATACGCAACACACAAAAAAGTATTTACTTTAGAAGTCTTTTTTGCTTTTACATTTTGTGGCCTTAACATTTCCAAAAAGCCACCCATTACTGATAAATTCTGCTATTTCTTTTCCTAATGACATGTTTTTAAAACGCCTTACAGCTTTTTTATTTTTTCCTCAACAAGCTCACATTTTATTGCACACACAGATATACTCGGGCTACTTAAGGCCAGTCTTTTTTTATTTCGGGGTCATTTTCAATATCTCAAGTTATGAAGAATCTGGCATAATTTATTGGGCACCATATCATTATATGAATAGTAAAACGCAGAATTCAATTTTTCTGAAAAATTTCGATGACGTCATATGCCAAAAACGCGCTTTGCCCGCGGTTTTTTACATGTGCACCGTGTGCTAGTGTGCTAGCTAGCTACTTTTCTAATTTTAGTTTTATTAAAATTTCCCAGCTATTGAAATATTTCTATGTAAGCAGTATTACTTTATGATGTCTTATTTTATACTCTCATTGCTTAGTAATGATTTTTATTAAATTTTCACTTTGAAAAAACATGATACTGATACAGCTCCTCCGCCATTTTAGTACGAACAGCTTCCTCCTGTTCGTCACAGACTCGCCGCCTCGCCAAAATGTTTTGTATGACGCAATAATTATGTGACATATCCGCGCCAATCAGGTTTCATATCGGACCAGCCTCCTCCAGGGCCACGATATCAGAGATGATTTAAGATGTTGTTTTTGTCCTTGTAAACTTTCCTCCGGCCATAAGCTCAACTTTCTTGAAGTCACTAAAGGCTAAAATCAACAGGTCGTTGTGTAACCCCTTAAAGTTTTGACCTTTATTTTTAGTTATTTATGAATATTAGCTTATTGCAAGATGATGAATATTAAATGAAAAATAAAATATTTTTTTCTAACAATAAGCATATACCTTTAAAAGTTAAGTTTCAAGTACGTCGGAATAAAAAAACAGGTATGACAAAGGCGAACTCGAGCGAACAAAGATAGAGGGAGGGGTTAAAAATGATATTTGATTAGGCAAACTTTTTGAGCTCTCCAATTGAAGCATGCTTTCAAAAAATCGCAAAATTCGAGGGACTCGTGCCCAAGTCTTGAATACAACCTAAAAGTTCAAAAATTGTTTTTAAAAGTTTTTCATTCTACGTAAACAAGGTAAACATTACCGTGAAATGAACCTCGTCCCCAGGACTTATTAGGCTTTTTATATTTTTACCTGGGGACGAGGTTGAGATGAAATGTGTTTCATAAACATACCAAAGTTGAAAAAATATACACTATGCTAATACAAAAGCCTATGATCGATTACTTGTTAACGACTACGCGTGGGGATGGCCTCTTTTCACAGATGCACTCTCGGGGGTCAGGATTTTAAGGTCAACTAGTCTTAAATCAAGGTTTCCTGGCAGGCACCCTGCTTTTTTGAACAACATTAACATTGACGAAAAATCAGACGTCCGGACTTATTTTTATTTTAAATTTATTTTTACAATTTATTTTAATATACAAAAATAAAATAGTAAAACCTTCCAAAACGCAGACCCAGGGTACGCATTACAAAACTTACAAACAGAAGAATTGTCAAGAAAAACAATTACAAAAATAAGATTGAGGAGCATTTATTGGCTTTATCAGAAAATTTCGCAGTTTGAAAAGAATGTGAAATATTCGCCCTTCTGCGGAATTAATCATCACATGTGATGGAAAGTACATGTTTTTTTATAAGCATTACGCTTATAAACATATTCAGATC
Source organism: Hydractinia echinata (assembly GCA_030067915.1). Classification (NCBI taxonomy): domain Eukaryota; kingdom Metazoa; phylum Cnidaria; class Hydrozoa; order Anthoathecata; family Hydractiniidae; genus Hydractinia; species Hydractinia echinata. Next base: position 3,319,815 of record JASGCC010000018.1, read on the forward strand.
CAGATAGGAGAGTTTTTTAAGCATACACTAAGCATATTGCTTGCCTTGATGAACCTTTTTCATGTGTTTTAAAAGTATTTTAATTAGTCTTTTAAGGCGGTATTAATACTACTATACGCGATCTGAACTTGGCTTTGTGTAATTATACCATTTTATCATATAGCTCACAAGGCAACGTTTACTTTTTTAATCTTTTCTCTACATTGAACACAAGACTGATTGTGTTTTTCGCAGAAGCAGCCTGATTTCAACTTTTTTAAGTTCTTATGAAAAAAACATAGGGTAACAACTACCCACTTAAAATTTATTCATAATTTTATATATAATATTCTTTGACTTCTGCTCATCGGCAGACGATGCTTAGAGAGAAGTAGAGATCTAGAAAAATAGAGTCGTATTTTATCATCAACCGTTCTTTGTGAAGGAAACTTTGAATTTGCTGTTTCGGACCGTCATTAACCGGCAGCAGTCTAAATGAAAGAAGTGAATGACAAAGGGCAAGCGAAAAAATGAAACGAAAAACAACAACAGCAGCAGCAGCAAAACAAATTTAAAAATTTTAAGGTAAGGGGCTCAGGGCCATGAACAACGTCAAAATACAACGTAACCAAAAGTTGTTACAAAGCTAATTAACATTTCGTGAATTGTCGTATCCTTATTTAAATGGTTGTGGTCAAACTCACTTAGACTAAAAAAACAGTTAATGGCTAGGATAAAAAAGTTAAATTACTTTCATCACGTGTGAAACACTTACTTTCTAAACATTGTTGAATTCCCTCTAACGTCACTTCCGTCCAATCCAACAACAACACGTTTAGATAGTGAAGTACTAATCGTGCTATTCCGTTATTTGTTATATCTGTGTGTGCTAAATTCAGTTTGATCAAATTGCAACAACTATTTAAGTACTCGAAAACATCGTCGTCCACCTTCGTCCAGGATAAATTCAAAGTTTCGAGTAACGGAAGAGCTACAATGAAGTAAAAAATTGAGCGAGACAAAAATATAAAATTTTGATAAACATTTTACGTGCCTTAAATCTGATATGTCGGCTTAAACTTTCTCTAATATGAATATATTCTGTTCGTAAAAAGATTAAACTGAACTGGTGCATACTATAGAACGTGTCACCTAGCTACAGGCCTTTGATTGAAGCAGTTCTCCTTTGCATTATACTTAAGGATGCGATTTACAAATGGATCCGCCCCATTTACAACAAAAGTGCTGTACAAGCAAAGATAAGCAAAAAAATTCAGTATCACCACCTCTACTACGTCTAATGTAAATTCTATTCACAACGAACTCGTGATTCGAGGAAAGAGTAGAATAACAGGGTAGTTTTACTAAAAATGTTATCACATACCAATTAAAACAACGCTAATACGATCTGAAATCGATGTTCTTGAAAGATCCAACGCTTCCAAACGATCCAATCCTAACAATTCACAAAAACGTACATATCTAATCGTATTACTGCAGTACATTAGCTGGACCGTTCACAGCTATACTCAATAATTTATAAAAAAAATCGAAGTACCTAAATGGCAGGAATTTCTTTAAGGAAGAAAATGCAGCTGTTAGTAAAGAACGCAATATACTTGTTTGTTTTTCACGTCTATGTAAAGTTTAAATGCGATTAGTTAAACTAAGTAAAGTTCTTTCTGTAAAACCAACTGGAATTATTAGTTTAATCTGAAATCCATATAATCGTAAATTTTTCCATGGTGCGAAAGAGCCCTCAAAATGGTCTGTAAAATACCTTACTAGACTTACCACATAGCAACTCGATGCCATTATCAGTTATCTTGGTGTTAGACAATGATAAATCTTTAAGACTAACACAGAAAAGAGACAAACATTTATAGAATTGAAACAAATACACATCAACTCTCCATACACAATGCACTCTTTATTGCCATGGCATGTTGGAGATGAAAAAGCCAAATTCAATTCTAAAATTTGAGTCAAGAATGAGCAAAGAAGACAAAACTGGTGGTTTTTTTAAATTGTTTTTTAAAAAACCAGCTAAGTTAAGCCTGGCTGTTTATTTCTTGAACTCCCTTTTTTATCATCTTTCTATCAAACTTTCAACAACAACAACAACAACAGTAATTTTATCTTATCTTGTCTTATCCTGGAATGGTCGTAATTTTTAGCAAGAACAAAAAATAATCAAATGCGTACATCCTGTTCTGTTTTTCACAGTCAAAGCTAAGAATCATACAGTAGAATCCCGTTCAGTCGTACCCTGGGTAACTCGGACATTCACTTTGTCGTACGGATTTCTTGGCCCCTTAGATTTGACGATCCTATTGAAGCCAAAATATTCCGCTGAAGTCGTACTCCGAGTATCTCGGACATTCGTACTATTTTTTCGGTCCCTATTGCGGAGAAACTCTATGTAACTCGAACAGTCTGAAAAACATATTTCAAATTATTCGAATTGGAAATCGAATTCTTGCAAATTGTATTTAAATTGAAGATTTCTTGAGAGCGTCCATTCTTTGATTTCAACATGGCGTCACGCAGTGGGGAGAAACGTAAAATACAATTGAATACAATTTTTGAAATTTCAACAGAAATCGAGAAAGGCGAACACTTTCCAATACATTTCTTATTTTTATCAAATATCTTTAATGAAATCCTGATGAGTCGTACCAAGACTTTTCAAATCAATGTCAAAATCTCCTAGGAGAAATCAACCAATTTTTCAGGTTAAATAAAATTCCACAACTTCACTTTCAGCAAATACAAAAAAACAGAAATATGCAACCAGAAAACTAAATTGTAATTTTGTAATTTCAGGATATCTAACAACCATAGACAAGAAAAAATCAGAATTGTGTAGGACTCGCCAACCGTACCTGTATATGCCATTGTACCTGTATATGCCATTCTTACCTTTTCATTTGAGATATGCTGTAAAGACAACGCCCTGTGAGTTTAATATAACCTCCTAAATCCAGTGAATTAAGAGGACAACCTGTACAAGAAAAAGGATATAACGAATAATAAAACACAAGCAAATCTCCTAAAAAAATGATGTAACTAATTCATGCAAACATTATATCACAGTAAGTTGTAAGCATAAACAGAAAATAACGCATGGGAAAAAAACTGATCATTTTTATAAATTTTCTAAAACTACCTTTGAAAAGTCACGTGTATCCCTGATGTCATATATTTAGAAAAAAACAGCTTTCTTTCACTGTTTGATAGCTACCTGCTATAATAGAAACTGTTACGTCATCAACCATTCGTCGATCAGGTAAAGACAAGTGTGTTAGTTTCAAACCTATGTCGCTTTTATCTCGCCCTTTGCCTTGCCAATCTCGCTATCAAACGAAATGATCTTACTTGCCAGGCAGGTTACCCTTTAGGGTTTGAAGTTCGAGGTTAAGCCCCCTTCTTTCACGTTCAGTGAATACTTCATCGGTGCCACCAAATGAGGTATCTTCTATAAAGCTGTCCGCGGCATCTACAAATTCCTCCATCGATTCTATAGATTGCATCGAAATAGCATCACCCCCATCCTTCCCCACAATGTCATCAATATTTTGCCCAAGTGCCTGGGCCGCTGCCCTACCTCTGTTGGGTGTGGTGACAAAGTCCGGAAAGCCCATAGCCCGCACAAGGTCTACCTTCAAATTTGAAACTATGGCTCCAGAAGATCTAAATCCAGCACCTTTTCCCTTGTAAATACGCTCCGTAATATCTATACCCCTGAAATAAAGACGTTCCCCCTCCACCCTAAAATCATCGTAGGGTATCATAATAAGTTTCCCCATCAGCCTCGTATCCTGACTAAGATGAGCGTAGAGGCTCTTAACTTTTGATTTTAATATTTTTTTCCTCTGCTCCTCAAGTATAGACCCCGGAGCACCCTGTTGTTCTCCTTGGGTTGAGGGCCCTGGCGTTGATGGGAGTTTTGGCGTTGATGGAAGTTTTGACGTAGTATCATCCCTCCCACCCTCATCCGGAAGATCGTGTTCAAATACTGGGTTAGTTGGCATTTTATTAGAAGATTTCCTTATATAATAAACATGAGTGCATTTGGAACTACATTGGACCCCTACGCAGAAACGAAGCAGCTTTTTGCCATTAAGGGAAAGCGGCAGCGCGTCAAGGTGAGTCACGTACCCAGTACAATCAACCAGAATGAGGATCTATATGTTGATATACCCAACCTAGGACAGAACGATGTCATATTTCCGGGTAGCATCAAGCTACTGTTTGACCTGGTGCTGACGGGGACCAACACGAAGCGTACCCTAATCAGCAACATAGGCAAAAGCCTGGTGCGAAATCTACGCATCACCCTAAATGGCAACGAGATACAGAATATATGTGATTACAATATCCTGGCAGTGTACCGGGACCTCTGGCTGCCCAAATTTGATAGGGAAAACAATCTCATCCTGGAGGGTATTAATCCTAATGATGGTACCATCAGGGCCCTGCAGGTAAAGGCCACTGAGTACGTTGGGACTGATGAGGAAAAAGCCATTGCTGCCGCCTATGGTAGCACATTTTCCGTCCCCTTTGGTAAAATGTTCGAGCTAACGAAGAACTTACCGTACCATCAAGCGGGATTATACGACAGATTGCAGTTTGTCCTACATTTCGCATCGTACAGTGACGTGATCAAAGATGTAGGTACGGCAGCCGTGGGAAGTACGGCAGCCAAGGCAGCCGACGCTACCTATAAAATAAGCAATATTTCCCTAGAATTTGACAAGGTCAATCACGAGGGCCTAGCAAGTGCCATGATGTCAAGGTATAGTAGTCTCGCGTTACCCTATGAACGGATACTTCGAAGTAAGCTGGTAACTATGAAAAAATCGGATACCAGCTACAACCTCCAAATCGATACACCCGCAAAGAGTCTCAAGGGTGTCTTGCTACTCTTTATAGACCCTGGGAAAGTGAAGGCCTACGCTGGTGTCAATGAGGTCTTTTACAACCCAAAAATTGAGAAGATATCCATCACTGTGGAGGGCGAGCCCAACGAACTGTATTCGCATGCGATGCTCGGCAAGGATCATTTTGAGGGGGTTGCGAACCTCCTCGGGGGCCACGACTCGGAAGTAACGATTGGCCAATTCTTCAATGAGTGGTATGCGTTGTTTATCGATTTCAGAGCATCTCCCGACCATACACTACATGGTAGCGGGAGGCCCCTACAGAGGCTTAGTGACGGCATTACCCTCCATATGACTAAGAAAGCCGACGGAACTGGGGATATACGGTGCTATGTCTATTTGCTAATGGACGCCCAGCTGAACATCCTAGGCGGTAGGTTTCACTCGGTAGAGTACTAATAAATGGCGACAATAGCTGTGATCGTTGCCGGGGCGGCCATAAACGCCCTAGCATTTAGTGGGACCAACTATCTATTTTCTAAACTCTCAGGACACGGCGAGGCGGAGAGAAAACGGCATGACGAAGCTATGGAAAAGCTTAACGCAGCTCAGGCCAAATGGGTACAAGACAGACAAGCCAAGCTCGATTGGTTCGGCAAGCAACAGCAATTACAACTACAGGCCGGCAAGAGTCTTCGTGAGCTCGATGACGACCTCTATAAATACTACATTGCCTCGGAAAAGAGGGCCCCGCAATTGAAAGATTTTTACACACCTTCCAAACCCCAACAAGACGGTGAGCTCACATTCATTGTGGGCTCCCTGTCTCTGCTGGGCTTCGTAGCCTACAGGTATTTGTAAGAACGTTTTCTGACATATAATAAATACATGTCAGAAAAACCACACGTTACCGATGAGGAGGCGGAAAAGCTAAGTCAAATTTACTACATGCCGGAACACCTCTTGGTCGGGCGCAAGGCTATCAAGCTGCTTGCGAAGGATAGCGGTCTCCCGAAAAAGCTAGTAACCCATTGGCTATCCAGGCAACTCTTGTGGCTCCGACATATTCGGGGTCCAAAGCGTATTGATTACCCCCATTTTACCATTACGGTCCCGAACGAGATGCATCAGTTTGATCTGCTGTATATGCCCCACGATAAGCTGTATGGAAACACCTACAAGTATATTCTCACGGGTATTGACGTAGCTTCAAGGTACAAGGTAGCGACACCCCTACGTACCAAAAAAGCCGGCGAGGTCGCGGAGATGATTAAAGATTTCTATAAGGCGGGACCTTTACGATACCCCAAAACCTTCCAATGTGATAACAGCTCCGAATTTAAGTCGGATGTAAGGATACTGCTGGAGGACAAGGGGGTTGAAATGAAGAGGGCTACCACCAAGTATCACCATACTTTTACAGCCTTTGTAGAAAGCTACAACAAGGTACTTGCGGAAAGGCTCTTTAAGCCCCAGAATGCACAGGAGTTGGTCTCTGGGGAGCCTAGTACCATTTGGGTCAAGCACCTGTACACTATCGTCAAAAGTCTAAACAGCAGCAAAACTGCCATGATTGGCCTAAAACCTAATAAGGCTATTAAACTCGATGATGTCCCGCTTGCGAAAAGTCAAGAATACCCCGAAGAAAAGCCCTTACCTGAGGATGGTTTGTACTTGTATCTGCTACAACCAGGAGAGGAGCATGATGACTCTAAAAGACGCGCCACCGACGCCTTTTACAGCAAACATACTTACAGGTTGGATCGTATAGTATCAGGTAGTCGTCTTTTGTACTATTTAAAGGACGGCCCTGATCCCAGCTTCGTGTCAGAGGAATTGATGCTTATTCCAGAGGATGTTCGGGTACCTCCGGAACATATCAAGGATTGGTAAGGAGTAATTTCAGGAGCACCTCCAAGGGTTCGTCCTCTAGTGACTTACTCGGATCCCTTATCTACAACAAAGGAAGCAAGGTATAGAATGGGTACCCATAGACGATACCTTTAATGACATCAGGCTCAATATCCAGATCAATATCAACCAAGCGTCTATCTGGTATAGGAAAATTGAGTATATTGCCTATTGTTTCTATGTCGGCCAAATCTGATAGCTTCAGCCCCTCATCTTTGATAACCTCGTAGCATAGTGCTCCATACCTATTCTCCTTAACTGAAACGATATGAAGTCCTAGGGCTTGAATATCATCCTCGAGTTCCTCATCGATCTCGCTTCTTCCAAATGTACCCCACGCTTTCATGCCTGACGCTAGCCTGTGCAAAAGGTCGTCATCGGTAGTGTATTCAAAACCTTCGTAGTATTTCCCATCTCGATACCTGAAATTTTCCAGGCAGGTAGGGCAATAACCTGTCACTGATCCTGCCTTTATGCAGCATCGTAGTACGGGTATGCTGATATCGTAATCCTTTTGCATTTTTTGTACATAGGCTTCCATCTTTTGATATTTCAATACCTTTTAACATACAGCCAAACTGGTCAAAAAGGTAGGGGTTTGGAACACACTATTTCAGACCCGGTAGATAGGAACATCGAAGGTATCATACCTATTTTGGTTCCCCGCAGCGGGGGAACCGGTTAGTAACCAATATATGATGTGAGGATAATTATTACTACCCGCAGGAGTAGTAATAATTGTGCTTGGTCACTCATTCCGCGAGGTCTAGTAGACGTTCATGCGTGTGGTGTTCGCCAAGCCTGAAATGTCTCACACGCTCGGGGTTTACCTCGATACATCCACGCTCCCTGAGCCAGTTGTAGTGTACGATGGCATTTGGTGTCTCTGCTAGTACCACAATCTCACCCTTAGGGTGGTCAACAAGTTTGTTTCTAATCTTTTGCGCCACATACCCCTGCTGGCCACAGATGGCGAGGTATAGAAAGGGGTCGTTGTTGTTCTTCTGGATCACAACCATGCCGTTATCCTCAAAAGGATCTTCAAGGTAAGGCACAGTCCGTTGCTGTAGCTCCTCAAGCTCATCCCCGAGTGCCAGGAGTTGGTTGTCCCTATCCTCCAGATCATCGCCGAGTAAGGCCAGGGCCTCATCCCTGTCCTCCAGGGTCTGGCGATGCTCTTTAATTACATCTTGCAATTTTTGGACACCTGCCCGGGCCAGCCATTTAATGACCCCTGCAGCTTTTGGTTTCCTAGAACGGCGAACGATCTCCAAGGCTCCGTTCAATGTGACAAAGACGTCATGCGGATTTTGGCCTTCATTTGGGTTGGGGGTGCCCCACCCCCAACCCCTACCTGTATATTTTCTCTTCTTGATATCATTTGATTATCGAGGTTACATTGTCTAACATTTTCAATACCTAAAAACCGTCCCAGATCGGCCCTTTTGAACATAGGCTGATCCTGGCTATTGGACAGTGTCTCAATGGCTCCTGTGTTGAACATAACTTGCGACGACATCTTTCTAATATATCAACGTGGGTCAGGGGATTTCACCGTGGTCACAGGAGGTTAAAGAGTGGTAGATTTTACATATAATTTTACTACCCACAAAAGAGTAGTAAAATTAGTGCCCGCTTACGACATATCAATATCAAACATGCCTTCGAAGAGCTCTCGCGTATCATCGTCAGGTAGAGTGAAGTGGTTCCTGTAGAAATTATCCTTGGTAAGGACATCATCCTTGAACCTACACCAGGCATGCACGGCATTGGGATCGTCACATTCCGGTTCCCTTACAACCATATCGGGGTACATTGCTCCTAATGTGTTTATTCTTGTGCCGAGCTCCTTCCTTTGGCATCGCATCATATAGTGTGGAATGCCTTCCAGATCTTCCATGCTCGTGGGGATCATTTTTATCAACCAGCGCATAGCACGGTATCATATTGATGACGGTATGGAACATGTCTTTCCTTAAGCCTCGCATTTTCCGGGCCTGTACCTCAAGTTCGTCCCCGAGTACCATGAGCTGACCATCTCTATTGTCAAGATCATCTCGAGTATAGCGATGGCAATATCTCTGTCCTCGATTGCTGCAGCAAGCCTTCGCATTTCCCTGTAGCACTCTTCTACACCCACTCCCAAAAATGATTTCTGCTTCGGGCAAAACAATAGAGGCCGGGTTCGGTTCAGTAAAATTGTATTTGGTTGGGTGTGGACACCCCTGTCCACACCTTGATATCGGCGTCGCCTATCCTCATTTTATACTTATCGGGAACATATCGCCTGAATGGTTTTTACTCCCGCTCCTCGCTTATATCCTGCGGCTCTCCAGACATCGGAGGCCACGATACATTGACCTTTATCCTCAACATAAAATGATCGATTGATAAAATGATTGTTTTCCCAGGAAATAATCAACCGTTGTAAGAGACATCTTTCTAATATAACAATGTTCGACGGAGGCTTTCACCGTGGTCATAAATGATAATTGTACTACCCCGCGGGAGTAGTACAATTAGCGCCTGCCTGTCGATAGGTGAGGGGTTTTATAACCCCTCACCTATAAGGGTAATGCGTGGCCTAATATAGCGATAAATTTTGTTAATGACGTGAAAAATAGAGAAATCAGGGGGCATCAGGGTTATATCGTATAAAGGTGCATCCCAAGGCTTGCTCGATATGCTTTTGTCTCTTTACCTCATAACCTATATCCCCATCGGTATGTCCAAATTCATCACATTCAATAGCTAGCCTATACCTTGAGAAGTACAGGTCGATCATATATCCATCAACAATGAATTGATGTCTCATATCTTCACACTTAAACACCTGGAAAATGCAACCCAGTGTATCCTGTTCCTTGGAGAGACATATGCTGCCTTCGACGGGCATCCCAAGCTGTTTTGCTATTTCCACAGCTTCTGGCTTACCACATCGTGCTAAAAAACATCGAAAACCTGGCCCTGTCAGCAAAACCGTGCTTGGATGTAGGTTAACATCGGCGTCGCCTAGCCGCATTTTATACTTCCTAGGAACATATCGCTGAATGGCTTGTACTCCCGCTCTCGCTTATATCCTGCGGCTCTCCAAACATCAGAGGCTACGATACATTGGCCTTTATCCTCAACATAAAATGATCGGACTTGTTTTCCTTGAAAATAATCAACTGTTGCAAGAGACATCTTTTCCCATGGGACAGAATTAGATTTTTTTTTGTTTGGTCATTCTAGAATCCTCCAAGTCCTAGGGTGTTTCCACCTCACAATACCAAGCAGGCATGCTTTGATTTTTTTCAGTTCCGCCTTGATCTCATCCCAATCGGGGATCAAATTAGTCTCTTCGTCTATCATTTTCCATATCTGAGCGTTCATGGGGGTACCACAAAAACAGGGGCCTTCTTTTGGCCGCCTCAAAATTTTTGGGGCAAAGGCCGTATACGATTGGATTAATAGCCAAAGGCTATGCTTGCGATGCCTACCACTGATGGCAAGCTCAAGTAGGGGCTGTCGGCGCTTATCGAAGACTCTCGTCAGATATCATACTCGTCGAATATGAAAAGACTCTCCTCGCCCGCCAGCAATGAGGATAGTTTTTTGGATCCATTCAAAAAGATCATTTCAGGGTCTATCAGGAACAACGTAAGGGTCCCTCCAGAGCGAGCCCTTTCAAATAGGTGGTATTCCCATTTTCAGTGTAGACAAAGTATCACTATGTTGTGATAGTGTTTTTTATATTCGCTTTCCTAGTAAATCAAGGACACGTTGTGTCTTACCACAGCTTGTGGGTCCTGTAAAGATTGCTGTATGCGGATCTCTTACGACATCCATTTACTAATAATATAACCACTTTTGATTATGGATTTTTTAATATACCCCGGCACAGCTTAAACAGATCAACACGCCGCCATGGTTATTCACCAAAAAACCGTGGCATGCGGGGCAGAGCTTGGTATTTTGGGTCTTATATTCCATGGGTAGTGGAGTATATGTTAATTTTCCCTGTAGGCATCGCAGCACCTTGCGATATTGTTTAATGAGTAGTTCCTTTTCATAGCTCTCGGGTGGTGCCTCAACAAGTTCGATGTACCGGGGTATGATACCATATGTCAACAGGGTATATAAAAGTAGATAATTCTCATCCTGCTTAAGCCCTTGAATCTCCCTGTCTATTCCGATGGGGTCTACCTCGTATTCGATAACAGGGTCCTTACATTTTGTACGCCGCCGCCCCTTCGCCTTATCAAGGCAACCTATGCAACTTTTTGTTCGACTATTCCTTCTAACCCTAAACCTGTCCAGGGAAAGCAGTTTTTTGCACTTCGAACAACATTTTTTACTTTCCATTTACTATCCAGGGACTCGCCCTGTGCAATGCCCTGGCAACATCAGCAACCGTTGGAGACCTGCCTGTTTCCATATATCTAAAAGGAATCTTGTGGTGAATGTGCAAATATTCATAGTTTTCCCATGTCATTCCCTCGGAAAACTGGGCCTCAATGTGACCTCTACAGACAGTCATTAGCTCATACAGAGGCTGGTTGCCGGGGTGGCACTTTGTACGACGTTTGCGTGATGTCTTGCTAATATTGAGGCAATTTATGCACTTTTGATTTAGCTGACCACAAGGCTTGATCCTGAAATTGTCCAGGGTTAAGACTTTTTTGCATTTTGAGCAATCCTTACCCTCCTCCATTTTCTATTTACCCTCGGGGACAAATAGAAAATTTTACCGGGCGCTCTATTTTGGTTTTGGGACTATGCTTGCGGGCAACCAGCCTTTCTTGACGGCCACTTCGCGACTTGCTCTCCCTGCCGCGAAGTACGCCGTCATTTTGAGGACGTCATTCATGTCCATTTTGGCAGATGGCCTTGTTATGCCCAAAAATTTCTTACCCCCAAGGGCATAAGCGAAGGTAAAACTAAGGTCCACAACGGTCTCATACAGCATATCCAAAATCTCCTTTTCTTTCGGGGTTACGTTGCTTGTCATTTATATTAAAGCATTTTAAAGAATTCAGGATGAGCCTTGCCCTTTTGTTGAGGTTCGGGGGTAGGTTTGTGAGTTTCTCCATCATTTTTGCCACCTCTGCCAAACTTATACCAGACGCCAACTTCTATCGCGAGCACGTCCAAGGTCCCTACACCATAAAGGTATACATTATCCATGGACTGTACGGAACTGGTTCCAGAAGAGGCTTTGGCTGCAGGCTCTACAGTAGCCTCTTGTTGCTTCATTTCTTCCTTCCTCTTCTTCATCAGTGCCGCCAACTTGTGCCCCTGCGCAACCCTTCCCGGATGCTTTACAGCCTTTGTAATGACTCTCTCTTCTTGTTTCTCTTCTTCACCCATTTATTATAGTACCGTCTGAGGCTCTTTCTCCTCCTCCGCATCATCCTTCTTTTTACCCATATGCCTCGCGGTATGTCCTGCTACCAAGAGGGGTGCCAGAACCTCCCAATGGTGCAGTACACTAGAATACCAAGATCTGTCATACTATCTCTGATAATAGGGTCTTCTTCAATATCTCGACGCAATTCATCTACATTGTCGATGTCCACGAAGTTCCCAATCATGCTAGCATATAAATCGATCACGTGGGTAGACAGTGCCCTAGAAGTCCTCTCACCCTTTTCGTGGAGTTCTCGTTGAAGGTACTCAGTATGTACTTGATCAATGGCCTCATTTGAGGCCTTATCGACAAGGTCCTCTGCACAACATTTATTTGGTAATAGATGCCCCTTGCCCTTACGTAGGGCCTCCTTCAAAGCCTGACGTTTATCGATGGGTTTCTCTACATGTTCATAGGTTTCTGTGGAGGCTGTGTCAAAGACTTGTGCAAGATCTGACATCCTTTTTATTATACGACGATATCGAAAAAAAACATAAGCAATCATAGCATAGGGTAGAAGTATAGCAATTAGTAGGCACATCTCCATTTTATTCCTTTTCAGGTAATAGGCTTTTATGCCCACGGGCAAGTGTTGTAATTTGATCAGGCTGAACGATCCGTTTATCATCAGCCCTGTTGAGTGCTAACTTCGATACCTCTTGGGTGTATATCTTGTGATTCTTATTTTGAATTAGGACCTGTTTTTTATAGATGTCAACGCCCTCTTCCAGACATCGCCGATAATCGTCGAAGGTGATAGATTTTTTGGTTACGCATCGCTTTACGCCCTTCGCTTTCCTGTCATCACCCTCTTTTGTGAGGCTCTCGTAAGCGTATAGCTTGGCCCTCAGGGTGATGAACTCGGTCATAATTTTCCCCGCTAGTTCGTCCTTCATAAGACCCACTTCTTGTTTTTCCCTCTGGGGAGAGTCCTTTTATCATCATCGCTATACGCACTGGTGTCAAAGCGTGCCTCGACGTCGTCCGCAATGTCTTTGTAAAAATCATGTGTCTTGATATGGTAAACGAGGCTGTCCGTATCCATATAGCATAGCTGCAGCTTGCTACCATATTTGGGCTGCATATAGTCATAGTGGAATTCATACATGACCATCTTCGACAGGTCCAAGATGGCCTGCCCTATATACACGGGCTTGTTCATTTTAACCTCCGTTTTGCCCATCTTTACACCTAGGAGGTGCTTGCTGAATCGACTTACACCCTTGAAATTTGGTTTCATCACAAGTTTCGTGTACTTGTCCTCGTTGGTAACAAGCTGGATGTTGCGGTGATTTCTAATGTTCTCCATGGTCTTGTCAAAAACGCTCAAATTCATGAGCTTGTAGAAGTCCTTCTCAAACTCATTTTTGGCATTAGTTCTCAGCCTAGTAGTGTGATCGATGTAACCCTTCAGCCATGCCTTCTGATTAAATCGGATCACCCTACGCACCCTCTTCAGTTCAAGGCCATGTTTTATAGCCTCGTGGAGAGCTCTGATGTGTACAACATATTTTTGCTTATTTTCCAAATTTGGTACCAATTTCTCGACCTTGTGAACCATCATGCGTTCGGGTAGGAACGGCAACTCGTTATGCTTGTCGTGTAGTCTCTCCGGGTAGTCGATGTCAACCTCCAGTATATACCCATGCTTGTTGTCTTCAACAAGCTTACCGATCCGCTTTTCGGTAAAGGCCTCGATGTTCGATACCCATTTGAAGCCATCCGTGGGCAGGTCTTGACGCATCGCCCAGCCGTACAGATTGTTTGCGTCGAGGTACTGGAGGTAGGATGACTCCTCGTCTGGGTTATACTGGTCTCTCATATACTTGTTATTAGCCCCTAGCGATGTACGGCCTGGACTATACCTCCACGGATACCTTTTTCAAACATCAATAGCATGTCGGAGTCTGTGAGAAGCTCTAGCTTGATTTCGGTATATTTCAGTGCTGCCTTCCATGCCAGGCCGGGTGCGCTGTAAAAGTGTGCAGGATCAAGCTTGTAGTTTGTCAAGCATACGTCCCGAAACGTCTCGAAGACGTCGGCTAATAGTAGGACGTCTATGGTCAAGTAGATGTCATGGTAGTCTCCTATGGTGACGTCATCACCCTCTGGGGTAATGACATTCCATACCTTTTTTGCATATTGATAATCATACTCCGATATACCCCTCATATTAAGCTTGCTGTAAAAGGCATCCCTTGGAGGTAGCTCCAACTCCTCGAATCGCTGCCATCCATCCATATACTCATAAGGATATACACCTTTTCGAAGCATTAGCCTGAAGATATCATCTTTGTCAATGAACTTTGCCATGGATGGTACGTTTGTCTTTACCTGCTCCCTGTCTAATTGCTTCGTGGTACTTGATTTGCAATTTTTACACCAGAATTTTGTCATGTATTCGACGTCTATGTCTTGGAATTCAAGGCAGGTATCTGCGCATTGCCGGCATTTCATACCGGCGGCGTTTGTACCAATGAGGTTACCTGCCAATTTCTCTAGGCTTGAGGGCATGAGCCGACAGCTGTCGATGAACCGAATCTCTATTGTCTTATAAGTCTCACCATCACCATATCCCATACCTCCAAGGGGTACCTTGATTTTCACGTTGAAGCTGATGTATTTTTCGGCATTCTCGGCAATGCAGCCAATATCTTCCGTATTATATTTTTCACCCAATTCCCGGATGAAGAGATGCGCGTCGTACCCCGAGAGATTGTGGAATATGATTGGAATATGGCCGGGTATCTTATACTTCAAATTGCAGCTGTTATGCGCGGCACCTCTATACAACCCAGTATAGTGACAATGGTCCCTGACCTTACGGTTATTTTCACAGTCATCGAAGGGCTTTAGACAGATATGGCATTTCGATGCCTCGTCATGTTCACTTTTTAGGACCTCTGTTAGAGGCAGCATGTCCTGCTGAGGGTAGGTATAGTATAGTCTTTTGACCTCGTCCTCCAGATGGTTGACGAAGCGGGTGACGCAGTCCTCACCCTTGTAGACTGTCAGGGGATCCGGTACATCCCCATAGGCAAAGGTACTATACGTGCACCAGCCAGATGGTACATGCTTGCTTAGCTTTTTAGTCTTGGTCTCCCTGGCATCCTCTACCGGGATGAGTAGACTCTCGAAGTCTGCATAGATAGCAAAGGGTACTTTGAATTGCTGTTGGCCATCTCTATAGTATAGCCATTTCTCAGCCTCATTTGGCATTGTGACCTTGACAGCCTCATGGTCCTTACAGTAGCCATAGTGTTTATTCCTCGATTCAACTGTGGGATAAGCTTGTAGACAGTTCGGGCAGAAGTGCATTGCATTCCTATTCTTCGAGGTCTCCTTGCCTAGGAGCCTCGATAGACTTTTGACGGCTGTATAGTGAGTCTTTTTGTCATCTGTAAGGAGCAGTAGATTCACCTGCTTACCACGTCCGCTATAATGTGATCGCCTCAGGATATTGATCTTCTTCCCCGTCACATACAGGACGTTTACCGCAATCTCCTTGTTGTTCTCCTCGAATTTGTATATGCTCTTGGTGCTTGTGGGGAACTCTATACCCTCCCAATTATAAAGATTTATGTAGGGTCTCAGCTTAGTGATTCTTTGGGGGTCTCTTTCAATCTCCTCATGATGTAGGCTGGCGATGATGCTCCACCTGAAGCACTCCTCATTCTCGTTTTTAGGGTTAATAATGGCTTTCTTTGAGGCTATAAATTTAGGTGCTTGTCCACATCAAGGTGTAGGATTCGACTAATTGTAAAGCCACTTTTGGGTAGTGCTGGATTTTCCACATGTGTTTTAACCTGGGTAAACATCCCATCTAGCACATCGCTAACCTGGAAGACCAAGGCCATATTACTATGAAAGACCTTCTTCACCTCAATATACTCCTCGTCGTTGGCCCCCTCTATATTTGACGGGCTTCTTCCACATGATTCCATAGTGACAGCTGTATCTTCGCTGACCCCATATCTTCCACCTGGTCCCCAACCAAGGGTTTTCACGTTGGGGCCTCACCATTCCTATATACCCGTCAACGTCGGCCCCTCCTATACCGGGAATGCGGAAACTTCGGAAGGTCCTGTGGTGAGCATGTTTATGTTCCTGGGGTGTAAAATCTTGCCCCGGTTGATCATATGGATTTTGAACTTCCAGGTGGTCTTCCTCGGCCTCCTGTTCGACTTCAGTATGAAGCGTAGGTTTCGCGCCGGCTGCCCTGTTATAGAGATCCATCACCCTACGTTTGCAGGCTGCATAGGTTCCCCTGACCCCCTCCTTTATAGGCTTTGGAACTGCGTTCACTAGCCAGTTAAACCACTCTTTCATCTTATCCCCCACAACCGAACGATTTTTCGATAATTCTTGTTGTTCAAAGAGGTCTATGGCCTGAGGTGTTATAGGTGTAGCTAGCTTGGTGGGTAGTTGCTTGGGTGGCCTCCAAGCATACTGTGGTACATTCTCCGATGTCACAGGCCTAGCTGGTTGTTTAGGCGGCCTCCAAGCATACTGTGGTTTCTCCAATAAGGCAACCAATTCAGCCTTGCGTAGTTTATAATACCCTGTTAAACCACGACCTTTTGCAATATCACGTAATTCTTTGACTGTATTTGTATTCATTCTCTCTCTTTATTGTATGATTTTTCGATTTACAGAGAATTTCATCCTACTCAAAACTAACGCATCTTATTGCGCATGCGTTGATTTTTGATGACGTCAGGGAATTCCCCCTACATAGTGCGCTAGAATTATTTTAACTCATTTGCTGTATAATATGGGACCTGTGTTGGATGGTACTGGATTTGTTGTGTTTGACCGTTGCCGTTTGTGGGCGTGCGAGTGCGCCTGCGCTAGAAGGAACATTTCCCTATCTTAAATTAAAGGAGTTACAAAACGGCTCAAGTAAGATCTCCGTCATTGATGATGCGCTCCATCCTCGCACATTCTGAATAAAAGTGTAATAAAGAGGCCACTCAGGTGGTCAAGGTACAAAAAATTATATCCACATTATTGCAAATAAATAATCACTTTTTTATGATTTGCTATAATTTAGAAGTAAAAAATATACACGATTTTAGTCAACCTCGTCCCAAGCGCATCTTGTATCTTTTCTGACCCTTATCTGACATGGCCCTGGAGGAGGCTTCGTCACGCGACCCTCCAATACACAGTTTTTCTGTGTATAATATTTAATGAGATTTGTCTCAATTAACCAAAGTTTTATATATAACCTTGCAGAGCTAAGCGAGCTCGGCGTTTTACGTCACAGATACGTGCGGCGAGTTTGTTTTGGTTCCTCTCATACGCAACACACAAAAAAGTATTTACTTTAGAAGTCTTTTTTGCTTTTACATTTTGTGGCCTTAACATTTCCAAAAAGCCACCCATTACTGATAAATTCTGCTATTTCTTTTCCTAATGACATGTTTTTAAAACGCCTTACAGCTTTTTTATTTTTTCCTCAACAAGCTCACATTTTATTGCACACACAGATATACTCGGGCTACTTAAGGCCAGTCTTTTTTTATTTCGGGGTCATTTTCAATATCTCAAGTTATGAAGAATCTGGCATAATTTATTGGGCACCATATCATTATATGAATAGTAAAACGCAGAATTCAATTTTTCTGAAAAATTTCGATGACGTCATATGCCAAAAACGCGCTTTGCCCGCGGTTTTTTACATGTGCACACCCGTGTGCTAGTGTGCTAGCTAGCTACTTTTCTAATTTTAGTTTTATTAAAATTTCCCAGCTATTGAAATATTTCAATGTAAGCAGTATTACTTTATGATGTCTTATTTTATACTCTCATTGCTTAGTAATGCTTTTTATTAAATTTTCACTTTGAAAAAACATGATACTGATACAGCTCCTCCGCCATTTTAGTACGAACAGCTTCCTCCTGTTCGTCACAGACTCGCCGCCTCGCCAAAATGTTTTGTATGACGCAATAATTATGTGACATATCCGCGCCAATCAGGTTTCATATCGGACCAGCCTCTTCCAGGGCCACGATATCAAAGATGATTTAAGATGTTGTTTTTGTCCTTATTGCTCGTAAACTTTCCTCCGGCCATAAGCTCAACTTTCTTGAAGTCACTAAAGTCTAAAATCAACAGGTCGTTGTGTAACCCCTTAAAGTTTCGACCTTTATTTTTAGTTATTTATGAATATTAGCTTATTGCAAGATGATGAACATTAAATGAAAAATAAAATTTTTTTTCTAACAATAAGCATATACCTTTAAAAGTTAAGTTTCAAGTACGTCGGAATAAAAAAACAGGTATGACAAAGGCGAACTCGAGCGAACAAAGATAGAGGGAGGGGTTAAAAATGATATTTGATTAGGCAAACTTTTTGAGCTCTCCAATTGAAGCATGCTTTCAAAAAATCGCAAAATTCGAGGGACTCGTGCCCAAGTCTTGAATACAACCTAAAAGTTCAAAAATTGTTTTTAAAAGTTTTTCATTCTACGTAAACAAGGTAAACATTACCGTGAAATGAACCTCGTCCCCAGGACTTATTAGGCTTTTTATATTTTTACCTGGGGACGAGGTTGAGATGAAATGTGTTTCATAAACATACCGAAGTTGAAAAAATATACACTATGCTAATACAAAAGCCTATGATCGATTACTTGTTAACGACTACGCGTGGGGATGGCCTCTTTTCACAGATGCACTCTCGGGGGTCAGGATTTTAAGGTCAACTAGTCTTAAATCAAGGTTTCCTGGCATGCACCCTGCTTTTTTGAACAACATTAACATTATCGAAAAATCAGACGTCCGGACTTATTTTTATTTTAATTTTATTTTTACAATTTATTTTAATATACAACAATAAAAGAGTAAAACTTTCCAAAACGCAGACCCAGGGTACGCATTACAAAACTTACAAACAGAAGAATTGTCAAGGAAAACAATTACAAAAATAAGATTGAGGAGCATTTATTGGCTTTATCAGAAAATTTCGCAGTTTGAAAAGAATGTGAAATATTCGCCCTTCTGCGGAATTAATCATCACATGTGATGGAAAGTACATGTTTTTTTATAAGCATTACGCTTATAAACATATTCAGATCCAGATAGGAGAGTTATTTAAGCATATACTAAGCATATTGCTTGCCTTGATGAACCTTTTTCATGTGTTTTAAAAGTATTTTAATTAGTCTTTTAAGGCGGTATTAATACTACTATACGCGATCTGAACTTGGCTTTGTGTAATTATACCATTTTATCATATAGCTCACAAGGCAACGTTTACTTTTTTAATCTTTTCTCTACATTGAACGCAAGACTGATTGTGTTTTTCGCAGAAGCAGCCTGATTTCAACTTTTTTAAGTTCTTATGAAAAAAACATAGGGTAACAACTACCCACTTAAAATCTATTCATAATTTTATATATAATATTCTTTGACTTCTGCTCATCGGCAGACGATGCTTAGAGAGAAGTAGAGATCTAGAAAAATAGAGTCGTATTTTATCATCAACCGTTCTTTGTGAAGGAAACTTTGAATTTGCTGTTTCGGACCGTCATTAACCGGCAGCAGTCTAAATGAAAGAAGTGAATGACAAAGGGCAAGCCGAAAAAATGAATCGAAAAACAACAACAGCAGCAGCAGCAGCAAAACAAATTTAAAAATTTTAAGGTAAGGGGCTCAGGACCATGAACAACGTCAAAATACAACGTAACGAAAAGTTGTTACAAAGCTAATTAACATTTCGTGAATTGTCGTATCCTTATTTAAATGGTTGTGGTCAAACTCACTTAGACTAAAAAAACAGTTAATGGCTAGGATAAAAAAGTTAAATTACTTTCATCACGTGTGAAACACTTACTTTCTAAACATTGTTGAATTCCCTCTAACGTCACTTCCGTCCAATCCAACAACAACACGTTTAGATAGTGAAGTACTAATCGTGCTATTCCTTTATTTGTTATATCTGTGTGTGCTAAATTCAGTTTGATCAAACTGCAACAACTATTTAAGTACTCGACAACATCGTCGTCCACCTTCGTCCAGGATAAATTCAAAGTTTCGAGTAACGGAAGAGCTACAATGAAGTAAAAAATTGAGCGAGACAAAAATATAAAATTTTGATAAACATTTTACGTGCCTTAAATCTGCTATGTCGGCTTAAACTTTCTCTAATATGAATATATACTGTTCGTAAAAAGATTAAACTGAACTGGTGCATACTATAGAACGTGTTACCTAGCTACAGGCCTTTGATTAAAGCAGTTCTCCTTTGCATTATACTTAAGGATGCGATTTACAAATGGATCCGCCCCATTTACAACAAAAGTGCTGTACAAGCAAAGATAGGCAAAAAAATTCAGTATCACCACCTCTACTACGTCTAATGTAAATTCTATCTCTTCACAACGAACTCGTGATTCGCGGAAAGAGTAGAATAACAGGGTAGTTTTACTAAAAATGTTATCACATACCTTGGAGGAAAGAATACGGAAGGAGAAACAACTTCATTTCTGTACACTTTCAATGTATTGAATTTTCTATTGTTTTTAATTTCAAAAGAATCAGTGCGTGAGGTGCTCGACCGAGTCTTTTTCGCAAAAAAATGATCAAATTCCATATTCTCCTTTAATAGGGGCTAACTTTTTTCTATTGAAATCTGACTATAACACGCTGCAGGCACGTGATATTTGTATGGAAAGTGTGCCTAATATAAGTCGGTAAACATTGCTCTTAAAAACTTCAACAATACGTTTGAAAAAAGCGTTTAACCGTGATATTAACCTATTTTTACAGGCTTGAGTATACCACTTTGATCATGAAAAACAATATAGATAGATATGCGCCGGACGAGTGCCGACAAAATGTGGGCTGAATTAATGTTTATTCTAACTAAAGAAATAACTTCTTATAACAGAACGTCGTTTTAAAACGAGATATAAACTTTTTCTTTTTGTTTACAAAAGTGTCGAGCATGTGCTTCTTCGCTAATTATGTTAACATAAGAACAAAAGAAATTTTACCGATTTCAATATTGCTTCTTGTTTTGATAATATTATCAAATTCATCATCAAATTATCTAATTGTTTTTATAACCAATCATAGTTGCGAATTGTTATTCACGAATAATTTAGTCACACAACCGCCAAAATTTCAAATTAAGTTTCTATACAGACACCTGCTAGAACCTCACGCAGTGTTTCAATAGAATTAAAAGAGTTGTTTCTCCTTCCGTATTCATTCCTCCAAGCACATACCAATTAAAACAACGCTAATACGATCTGAAATCGATGTTCTTGAAAGATCCAACGCTTCCAAACGATCCAATCCTAACAATTCACAAAAACGTACATATCTAATCGTATTACTGCAGTACATTAGCTGGACCGTTCACAGCTATACTCAATAATTTATAAAAAAAATCGAAGTACCTAAATGGCAGGAATTTCTTTAAGGAAGAAAATGCAGCTGTTAGTAAAGAACGCAATATACTTGTTTGTTTTTCACGTCTATGTAAAGTTTAAATGCGATTAGTTAAACTAAGTAAAGTTCTTTCTGTAAAACCAACTGGAATTATTAGCTTAAGCTGAAATCCATATAATCGTGAATTTTTCCATGGTGCGAAAGAGCCCTCAAAATGGTCTGTAAAATACCTTACTAGACTTACCACATAGCAACTCGATGCCATTATCAGTTATCTTGGTGTTAGACAATGATAAATCTTTAAGACTAACACAGAAAAGAGACAAACAATTATAGAATTGAAACAAATACACATCAACTCTCCATACACAATACACTCTTTATTGCCATGGCATGTTGGAGATGGAAAAGCCAAATTCAATTCTAAAATTTAAGTCAAGAATGAGCAAAGAAGACAAAACTGATGGTTTTTTTAAATTGTTTTTTAAAAAACCAACTGCCTGGCTGTTTATTTCTTGAACTCCCTTTTTTATCATCTTTCTATCAAACTTTCAACAACAACAACAACAACAACAGTAATTTTATCTTATCTTGTCTTATCCTGGAATGGTCGTAATTTTTAGCAAGAACAAAAAATAATCAAATGCGTACATCCTGTTCTGTTTTTCACAGTCAAAGCGAAATCGTTCTTTCAAAACTTATATTTCAGCTTCGGCTATCGTTTGCAGCTAAGAATCATACAGTAGAATCCCGTTCAGTCGTACCCTGGGTAACTCGGACATTCACTTTGTCGTACGGATTTCTTGGCCCCTTAGATTTGACGATCCTATTGAAGCCAAAATATTCCGCTGAAGTCGTACTCCGAGTATCTCGGACATTCGTACTATTTTTTCGGTCCCTATTGCGGAGAAACCCTATGTAACTCGAACAGTCTGAAAAACATATGTCAAATTATTCGAATTGGAAATCGAATTCTTGCAAATTGTATTTAAATTGAAGATTTCTTGAGAGCGTCCATTCTTTGATTTCAACATGGCGTCACGCAGTGGGGAGAAACGTAAAATACAATTGAATACAATTTTTGAAATTTCAACAGAAATCGAGAAAGGCGAACACTTTCCAATACATTTCTTATTTTTATCAAATATCTTTAATGAAATCCTGATGAGTCGTACCAAGACTTTTCAAATCAATGTCAAAATCTCCTAGGAGAAATCAACCAATTTTTCAGGTTAAATAAAATTCCACAACTTCACTTTCAGCAAATACAAAAAAACAGAAATATGCAACCAGAAAACTAAATTGTAATTTTGTAATTTCAGGATATCTAACCCAGGATGAAGAAATTAAAAAAATTCTAGGACAACCATAGACAAGAAAAAATCAGAATTGTGTAGGACTCGCCAACCGTACCTGTATATGCCATTGTACAAGTTGTTCGTCTTACCTTTTCATTTGAGATATGCTGTAAAGACAACGCCCTGTGAGTTTAATATAACCTCCTAAATCCAGTGAATTAAGAGGACAACCTGTACAAGAAAAAGGATATAACGAATAATAAAACACAAGCAAATCTCCTAAAAAAATGATAACTAATTCATGTAAACATTATATCACAGTAAGTTGTAAGCATAAACAGAAAATAACGCATGGGAAAAAAACTGATCATTTTCATAAATTTTCTAAAACTACCTTTAAAAAGTCACGTGTATCCCTGATGTCATATATTTAGAAAAAAACAGCTTTCTTTCACTGTTTGATAGCTACCTGCTATAATAGAAACTGTTACGTCATCAACCATTCGTCGATCAGGTAAAGACAAGTGTGTTAGTTTCAAACCTAGAAAAAGATAAGTCCCTGTAGAAAAATCCACTTAATTAGAGAGGCAGAGATATATTTCCATGACGTCATCAATGACATGACCTCATAAGAGAATGTATTTTTTAAACATTTGTTAACACGTTGCCTCTATTTTGTAGAGCTTTAAATGCTGATCAAGAAAATGTATTTTGAAGGACGGTTACATAGATATTGATGTAGTGATCGCAACAACACGATAACAACACGATAACGACAGTGACGACAACAACAGCGACAACGACGGCGACAACCGGACAACAACAGCAACAACAACATATTAACATCAAACTATAGATGAAATGAAATTACCAGTACTCTGGCAACTCAAGGTCAACAAAAAGCCAAGCTCTAGCGTACCTTTAATTGATGGTAAACCTTCATTCGTTACAGGAGTCCCCTGGAGTTCAAGTGAAAACAAGCCAGTCAAACCTTCGAGAAAGACTGTTTGATCGTCTGTTACTGAAGTGCTCTTTATTCCAAGCATCTTTAAATTGTTAAATTGTGCAATAAAACCCAAACGAGATACCTACAAATAAACAAATAAAACAAGGACTAAATAAAAGAATTAAAACCGATTTTTTGCCAGTCCTTAAAATAGCTCATACCTTGGTGTGGTTGACTGACAACACCATAAGGGAAGGACACTCTGAAATTCAATGAAAAGTTGCAATGTATTGCAGTTATAATTACGATTCATATAGGAGTAGCAAAATTATATTAAGCTTATAAAGAATTAAAGGAATTGTTTTAAAAACAAAGAAGTCATGGTTATAATCTCAAAGCATGGTATACCCAAACAAAATTCGCTCTTCAGTAATGGCAGAGATTGTGTTGTGTGGGGAAGCAGATTGCGGGCATTAAATTCGCGAAAGTGGCAAGGGCAAGTAATTTTTCTATAAACAGTTCTTAATTTATCCTTGATATCCATTCAAGATAAAAATTTAACTAAATAGTATCAAATTTTGTGGATCTTATTAAAAATGGAGGAATTAGGATGTTTACAGATCATAAACTCAACATAGAGATTTGTGTTAACTGCATTTTTTATCCATGCGAAGTCTTGAAGTAGCTAAAGCGAAGTTGTTAAAACGCACTTTATACAAAAGAAAATTTTTATTAAACTTAAATCTTTTTTTTTTACCTGGAACGTCATGAAATGCATCGCTTCCTATTGAACAATAGTTAAAACTCAGTTCAGTTAAACCTTGCGATTTTGTTGTTTTGAAAAACTGTTGCACATTTTCATCTTTTACCTACAGAAAAAAAAATAATGTCAATTCTAAAGCAGTAAATTTTAAGTTGCCTATCGACATACTTCATAACAAGGCTTCATAACAAACAAGTTAATCGAGAAAATTTGGCTTTTTAAGATAATAGTGTAAGTATTGTTTGAATAAAAAACAGCATGTTGGACAAAGACACGTTAAAAGCAGAAAAAAAGATTAAAAAATTTGAAGTGAGATTTCTTGTACTAAAAAGTTAAAGTTGGACAGGTTATTTTGTGTTAAGTGAACTTTTTGTTCAAGACTAATGGAAGTGTAGCTATGGAATCATCGTTATCATCCATTACACCAGGTGTCTGGTTTGGTTAATGGAGCATTATCACCTGTTTCTACTTAATGCAGTCTTGTGTTGTGAGACTTAATTGTGTTGACTTCGATGCCACATAATTCATAATAAAATTCGATTGTTTGCCAGTTATTTATAGCAATTGCAAACATATTTTTTAAAGAATTAGTTGTGATTACATCGCATTTTTCTTTCAAACAAGCAATAAAAGAGTTTTGCATTCTCTTTTTAAAAATTAGGTATGGGCAGAATATTTTTATCTCGATAGCATTTCTTCTTTTAAATAAGAACAGATAGAAATAGTTTAATTTTATCAACCAATCTGATTTCAGAAATCACAGTTTTCTGGTCCGATAAATTTGTTTTTAAGTAAAAATCCAGCTTAATATCCATTACCTTTGTCTTGTCCATGATTAATACTCTCAGCTTTGTTAACTCTGAAAAGAAATAAAATATGTAATAAACAAACTAATATTTATTTAAATAATATTTGTTTACCAGAATAATCTCTTTAATTCATTTTACTACTCCTCTATTAATAAGGGTCTTGAAACACTATAACAGTAAATAATTTCATTTAACAAGTAAGCGAATGAAGGAATAAAGAAACAAAGGAACAAAGAAAAGAAAGAACTATCAAACGAACAAACCAACAAACGAACCAACCAACACTCGAACCAACCAACCAACAAACAAAAAACAAACAAACAAAAAGCAAACAAAAAGCAAACAAAAACAAACAAACAAACAAACAAACAAACAAACAAACAAACCTGCAATATGGTCAAGTATTCGTCCTGTTAATTGTGTACATTCTGTCAAGTTTAGATATTGTAATGAATGTAACCCTGTAAATAAATCAATAAATCAATAAGCAATTTTCGTACACATCTGTTGGCTTATTTCACAAGCTCATTGTCATATAGCCTAAGCAAACAAAATTTTTAAAACTTCTCAAAGCCTTTTTCATAATTTTCATATGTGTAAGACATCGAACTCTTTTATTAGCCTATAGGATAAAAACAACTCTCCCAATAAAAACAGGACATACAAGATACCTTTAAGAGCTGTTGATAACCCGGTGTCAGTGATACAAGCACATGATTTCAAACTCATTTTTGAAATGTTATAATGCCACCTAAAAAAATGTAGGTATTCTATCTGCTTTGAATCCTGATAATTTTGTTACATTTGTTTTATCAAGCGTTCCCAAGCAGGTAATAAAACAAAAATTGAAAAAAATAGTAGACATATTTATACAGATTCAATGGAATAAAATTCATATATTCTCTGATCATCCATAAAATAACTTTTAATTTTAATTGCAAATTGCATGGTGACTAAATTCCCTGGTATAAATTCATAGTAATTCTTCAACTATTTTAAGTCCTAATTTCTTTTTGCAAAAACGAATCTTTAAGACTCACCTCAGCCTTTCCAACAGATCGTTGGTAGTTAACATATAAAAATCCAAATTGATCTCTTGCAATTTACTAAAAAGTGATTATAATATCTAAATATGCACCCAGGCTAACTGTTCTGGTGTCTACTAGTTCTGTTATCAATGAGATTTTTGCAGAGAGGTAACATTTAAAGCTTATATTTGAGCTACATAATTTTCCTATATGATACAGCTACTCAAACATTAGTTTAGTTCTCATGCCAAAAAAAAAAGACTGTTATAATGATGACTTATAGGATTTAAGAAACTACGATTTTCTACACTGCAGGCAAGGACTCTTTTGAGAATTGTTTTAGTTTTCCAAGTTGAGTTTTTGTATAGGCAGTAACTGACAGACCAAGACATAGTGCCATGTTTTAATTTCCCTTTTTATTAGTCTAACGTCTATCTTGCAAATGTTCTTACCATGGAAGAAAAAAATTCATAACATTCGGAGTTAGCTTCTTTTTTGATTTCAGGTACGTCACAATAGTTGTTGCAGATTTTGACGATAATCTTGCCATCAAGTTAACAACATTTGGATGCAGTTGTAACAAATGACAAGCAGCACATTTCGCAGCAAGTTGTTGCAACTGTGGAATATCACGAGAGATGTTCACCATATCTTCTGGAGAACTTGAACCTTGCAACAAAAGTAAATAAACCAGTAGACACAAAAATTATCTTATTGTAAAAAGATATATATGTGAAAAAAGAAAACCCTATTTAGAAATAATTTTTTTTTTTTTCAGAGACAAACATTATTTCGTTCCTAATCGATGAAGCAATTCAGACTAAGTACGTTCTTGATATACGTTCTTAATATACGTTCTTGATATACGTTCTTGATATACGTTCTTAATATACGTTCTTGATATACGTTCTTGATATACGTTCTTAATATACGTTCTTAATATACGTTCTTAATATACGTTCTTGATATACGTTCTTAATATACGTTCTTAATATACGTTCTTGATATACGTTCTTAATATACGTTCTTAATATACGTTCTTAATATACGTTCTTAATATACGTTCTTAATATACGTCCTTAATTCTTATGAAAATCCCAACGTCAACGTTCTTATAAACTAGATCCTTGTAGAAAAAAACATGTGAAAAATAAAAGGTTACATTACCATACCAGTGACTCGTAGACGTTTTTCAACAGCTTCTTGAAATAAGGAAGAATCTGAATGGTGACCATGTTCTTTACTCTGGTCATTACAATGTGAAATGTTATTATCTTTTATATTATTATCAAATCTTCCCTGAAGAATTCTGGAGTTAGTACATGCTTGACTGGTTAAACCTTCACCAGATGCATCAATGTGGCTTTCTAAACAATCACTGCTTTCATTTTTTTGCATGAAAATAGGGGGTTGAAATTGTTCATGGACAACTAACATGGCTGATGGATAAAGGGAAAGATCATTTAACGTCGCTCCCATATCTTTTTCTGTGAATTCACGTCTTGGAAATGGCTAAATATGATAAGAGCACAGCAATGTAGAAAATGAAAAGGCATGTAAATTTCGTCACTAATAAAAGAAATGTGCTTGCCAAAATACTGTCAATGTAAACAATTACATACTTGCATTAATGAGGGATTCTGTAAGACTTTACTGATATCTACATGATTTTTTACGTATTTCATTACAGAGTTCAACAAGCAGTGCTTGTCAAATGATGCTTGCAGCGTTACTCCAGATGGAAGTCGGATCTAAAAAATAGAACCATAAAAATTTATGTTTATAATGCATTTGAGGCCATTATTCAAAATTGTTTCAGCAAAATTTTTGAACACACATAGTGTCATTGATTCTTCTAGATGCTTAATTCACTTATTATTATTATTATTATTATTATTATTAAAAGCACAAAACTTCAGCTACGCATAAAATACAAAACTGTTATCAATGTTTCTCCTGTACAATATTAATAAATTAGTGAGAAGACTAAAAATGTATATGTATATATCATCAAAAAATAAAAACTCTTTCGTGCCAAACGAGTGGTGAGTAGTGAGAGAACTTCACAGAAATGTGAAACAGGCATAAGAGGCAACCACAAAAAAACCAATGAATGGCAGAACAATATGAAAAAACACTATGAAATGAATTAATATATCAAACTAAACTTCAAAACTTAAACGTTAAAATATTTTTGTAACTCTGATTGAAAGGTACTGAAAACAGAACACTTTCTTATATTTAACGGCAATTCGTTAAGTAATTCAGCACTGGAATAATAAAAGGATGTCTTTCCAATTTCTAGTTTGACTTTTGGCATGTCAATATAATATCCACGGTTTCTAGTATTCCTTAAGTGACGCTTGGTACTAAAATACTGATTGATTGATTGATTCTATCGTTATTCAGCTTTAATTTTCCTCAAAATTTTTTGTCAAAAAATATGCCAAAGTATTTTCGTGGCAAACAGTTTTTCGAGTTGAGTGAAATTTTTTGTTGTTAAAAGATGAAAGTTGAATAATACAAAATTGGCATAGTATAAAAAAGACAACAAACTTTCAGTTTTACACATCATCATCATCATCATCATTCTCGGCTTAACGTCCGTTTTCCATGCTAGCATGGGTTGGACGGGGTATATTAATGACCCTCTTCCAATCTGATCTAGACTGTGTTAGATCTAAACTCAACTTCCTCTGTATCAAGTCTGTCCTTATAACCTCCCGCCAAGTCTTTCTCGGTCTGCCTCTGGGCTTTGCCCCAGGAACTATCAAGTCTCTACACTTTCTTACCCAATTATCCTCCTCCATTCTTTCCAAGTGCCCCAGCCAATTCAATCTTCTTATCTGGATAACATCTTTAATTCTATGGATACTTAGCCTGCTTCTTAGCTCATCTGAACTCTTTCTGTCTCTCAGACTGGCGTTACACATCCACCTAACCATTCTCATATCATTCCTTTCTAAACGGTCAAGATCTTCCTGCTTCACTGCCCATGTCTCACTACCGTACAACATAACACTTCTTACACAGGCCTCATACAACCTACCTTTTACCTCAATTGACAAGACTCTGCTAGTCAACAAAGGCAGTAACTCTCTGAACTTTTTCCAAGCAGAACCTATCCTGCAAGTAACACTTCTTCCAACACCCCCTTCACTGCCCAACATATCACCTAAGTAACAGAAGTTCTCAACTATCTCTAACGAGCCACTGTTGTACATCATTAAAGCTGGAAATACTTCATTCTCTATAATCTCACCTTTGCAACGCTTGCATACAAACTGAATGTCAGCTCTTAACCTTCCACCAATACTACTGCACTTCTTATGTACCCAATGCTTGCAAGTCTGACAAAAAATTGAGTTACTACCAACCCCTTTCCTGCAAACTCCACAAGGCCACTTTCCAACTACAAGGTCACACTTGGCTGCAATGCTACTAATCATGACTTTAGACTTTGCTGTGTTCACCCTTAGCCCTTTCTCTTCTAGTCCTTTCTTCCACTTCTCAAACTTTTCAACTAATTCTTCCATCGACTTTGCTATGAGAACCAAATCATCTGCATACAATAACTCCCATGGACAACCTGTTCTGAACTCCATCGACAGCGCTTCTAAGACTAGAACAAACAACAAAGGACTAAGTACAGAACCCTGATGTACACCAACATTTACACTAAATTCATCACTAAGTGAATCTTTAATCCTGACACGACTTCTTGCATTGCTGTACATAGACTGTACCATCGTAACCAGCCACTCATCCACACCAAATTTTTTCATAGCCCACCAAATAACTTTACGTGGCACTCTATCAAAAGCTTTCTCTAAATCTACAAAGGCAAAATAGAGATTCTTTCTCTTTCCTAAATACTTTTCCTGAAGCTGTCTGAGTAAAAATATTGCATCTGTAGTGCCACGCCCTGGAACAAAACCAAATAGCATCTTATCTATATCAATTCTTTCTCTAAGTAACTTATCAATCACTCTTTCAATAACTTTCATTACTTGATCAACCAACTTCAAACCTCTATAGTTACCTCTTTCTAATGCATCACCCTTGCCCTTGAAACAATTCACTATTACACTCGACTGCCACTCACTCGGAATAGCACCATCCTTTATAATCTCATTAGCAAGACTTGTAATAAGCTCAACTCCAATATATCCAGATGCTTTTACTATCTCTGCAACAATACCTGATACTCCTGCAGCCTTGCCAATCTTCAATTTCCTAATAGCCTCCACTACCCATTCTGTCTTGATCTGCATAGCTGGCCCTTCTACAACATCATCATCAGACAAATTATCCTCATCCCAATCAAACTCAGTGTTAAGCAACCTCTGATAATAATTCTTCCAAGCTACCCTTTTCTCCTCCTCTGTGCTAGCCAAAACACCTTCATCATTACGTATACACTTCTCACCTACAACATCTTGATTAGTCTTCTTCATTTGCTTTGCTATCTTGAATACCTCATTGCGCTGGTCTTCCCTTCTTAACACATCTGCAAATCTGTTTCTCTCTGCTTCTGATTTTGCCTTATACACTGCTGTACGAGCACGACGCTTAGCTTCTAAGTAAATATTTGTACTACCACCTGACTTCCACTCTTTCCAAAGTTTTCTCTTTTCCTTTATACACTGGTCAACCTCATTATTCCACCACCAGGTCTGTCTATGTCTAGCTGGTCCTTTCGTCCACCCACAGGTATCATCAGAAGCTTCTAGAAGACAATTGTTCAAAGTAGTCCAAGTACTTTCAACATTGTCACTATCACATTGACCATTGTGGGCTAACTGCTGAACTTTTGCACTAAATTGTCTTGCTACAATCTCTTCCTTCAGCTTCCAGACTTTACGACGGGGCCTGTACTTTCCCTTGGCTTCTTTAACACTCTTCGAGATAATATCACAAACCAGCAACCTATGCTGGGAAACACACTCTTCCCCTGATATAACTTTCACGTCCTTCACCACTTTCTTGTCTGACTTTCTAACCAGGAAGTAATCTATCTGTGTCTTACAACCACCTGACTCATATGTTATCAGCCTACTCTGTCTCTTACTGAATGATGTGTTGCAAACCACCATGTCCGTTGCCATTCCAAACTCAAGTAATCTCTCCCCTTCCTTATTTCTGCTCCCAAATCCATAGCCTCCATGCACACCTCTATAACCTTCAGATGACTTCCCAACATGACCATTAAAGTCGCCGCCCACCATGACAAGTTCAGTGTCTCCAAACTTCAATGGGACTGCTATTAACTCATCATAAAACTTATCTTTATCTTCTTCACTGAGCCCACACTGTGGAGCATAAACTGACAGAAAAGTGACAATCCTATTACCTATCAAAAACTTTATCACTATAATACGACTATTAACACGCATAACATCTATTACTTCACCTGACTTCCTGAACACAACACATATCAACAGATCTACGTTCTAACATTTCAACTACTTCACCTGCTCTACCTCTCAGAGTACCAACATTTACACTAGCCATCCTCAACCTAGTGTTATCTACCTTGTGATGTGATAGCTGGGTAACGGTCTGACGATGCTCACACCTGACATATTTCCTACCGTGCGCGACACCTTCACTCCTTAGAGTTCCAGCCCCGTTTACGCAGTTTGTCTGATCATCTGTTCTTACGGCCATTAATAAAGAGTTTTGGCATTGTTTTACAGCTGGATGCCCTTCCTAGTGCCAACCGTTCACAGACCGGATTGGGTGTTTTTTAAAGTACCAGTACAAATAACGTTATTAAACAGATGTATGAATTAGTTATCATGAAAACAAACATTTTAAGCACAACTTAACAGTTCTTTACTTCATGACAAATTTTCCAAGGAACCAACATATCTATAGTTACCTGTATTTTACAACCAGATTTAACTGATGCTTCATCTTCATGACCTCTTTCTTTTACAACAGGTTGAGTTGTACCAGATGTTACAAGTTTCTTTTCCACTTTACTTTGTCTATCCAATTTTATATCATTGAGAATATCTTGCTTCAGCTAAAGATGTTCAAGATAAAAATTGAAAAAACCCAACAACACATTAAATTTTTAGTAAATTATTTTTGTTTCTTATAACAACGTACTTTTCTTTCTTCGAGCCGTTGCTTTTTTGCTGTTTGGTCAATAACATCCCTATATTTTTTATTAAACTGTTCCTTTTGTTGACGATGTTTATCAGATAACTCATAGCGACTTTTTACTTTCTAAAATATAAAACATATAAATTACTTCTCGGAATAGAAATAATTTTTTATTTCAAATGACAGATGAAACAACTATTCTTATAAGGACTAGTTATTCAAACCCGTGGAATAATCCACTAATTGTCTTTTTAAAATTTATTGTGCTTCTTATCACAAAAATGTTTGTTAGCAATTTCATTAAGAAGGCTGAAAAAAAGTTTTAAACGAAAACCCCTGCAGGAATCCACTCAAGAACATTTAAAATATATTTATGTTTTATATCACAAAGTGATTTGTTGTGAATTTCAATAAAAAAGTACGAACAATGAATTAAAGAAATTGACAATAATAACAACGTTAATTGCATGTGACTTATCTGCACAATAATTTATAACAAAGCACTCATCACTGTAAATTTATATTAGGATGCAATGAAATTTCTAACTAATGAAATCATTTTGTTTTATCACATGATTTGTTTTTGTATTGTAAACAAAACGTTTTTAAAATACGGAACATTTTTATAGGTGATATATTATAGACGCTTTTAAAGAAAATTGTAAAAAATATAATCTACTTTGCCTGTTACAGACACACATACAGACACACTCTCCGCATTATTATAGAGATACTGTAACTCCTTGAATCCATTTTTTTCCTAAAAATTTCTCATTCAAAAACCTTCCATAAAAATCTTATATTTTAGTTTACACTTTTCTAATTCCAAAATTTTACGAAAAACTATTAAAATGTTTTTTTCTCGTACAGTTGCTTTGTATTGTAATGGCTTTTCATATTTTTGATAACTTCCCTCCATTTCGCGTAGACATTGAGACTTTGTCCTTTTCTAATGCTTAAAATCAGGTTTTTAGCGAGATATGGTAGTAAAGAACTTTTTAGTATACTACAGAGTAAAAAATGTCACAAGTGTATTTAAACAAGTGGTTTATGTTTTGCCGTAATATAGCTTTTGAATATGTGAGATACAGGATTGTGCACCAAAGCATCCTTTCAAGTAAACAGGAAAACATCAATGCCTGACGCCTAGTGGCTATTTTGATCCCTGTAATTCATGATCCTAAACAATTATGTAGTACTACATAACGATTTAGGACCATGAATTGTGATGTCATAAATAAAAATTGGAGCAAACATACCAAAAATTATACCTCATTTTCTACAACATCAGAAGTTGTAGAACAAGCTTCATCTAATGAGTTTCGACCGTCACTTATAACATCATTTACTTCGTGATTTTCTTCTTTGCTACCACCCTTTTTACACAGGAGTCTAAATATTACTGAAAATATAAATGAGGAAACTTGTCCATTTCCTATATTGAAATCTTAGCAAGAAATTTTTAAAAATAATTTAAAGTAAGGAGTGCAACCTAGTCCAGCAAGAAGTAGCAGCAGCTGGAATGCTGGTAACATTTAAAAACTTTAAGAAATAAATTCACTTCTCAAAATATTGTCTAAAAAAAAAGAGTGGTGACCTCAATTTTTAAAATTTATAAAAAAATAGGTCCAACAGTTTTGGGGATTTCAGTTTCAGACAAAATTTAGACGTTATCCCCCAGCATTGGTGCCTGTCCAAATAGTCTATATGCTTTCAAGTCAGTTTTTAGAAATCTGTAGTACGGGTGCACTGAGCCAGTCAGGGAACAGCTTAAGATCTGGGTCAATCGCAGATACAGGTTACACAGCATAAAGTTTTTATGAGATCGAAAATCATTTTTTGAAATCGTTTATAGATGGTATCAGGAAAGCTAAGCTAAAAAATGATACAAAGTGGAAGCGAATGGGAAACAATTCCCAAACTATCTTAACATCTAAATTGTTTCCCAAGGCAATTAAACAACAATTAAAAATGTGATGAATTTAAACCTGAAACTATTTTTAGAAATTCCTTTCTCACTTCAACAAAAATTTTATACACTTATATTGAAAAAAATCATCTGTGGAAGAGTAATTTTTGATATATTATTTTTTTCTTCGATTTCACTTTCTTTCGAATAATTGTACGCGATGAAGAAGCAAGACAAATCTAAATTTCGTCAAGTTACATTCATGAAGTGGGAGTTCGCAAATCATTATAAAATTACAGTCAAGGATGGTATTGTGCAGGAGGCACTTTGCAAATTTTGTTCAGAAATTGATCTCAAAAAATTTAAACAGGAAGCTACCAGGCGAGGTTTCGCTGGGCAAATTTTTAAATCTGCTTTAAAGGGCCGCGAGCCTGTGACTACATTCATCATAAGACTTTACAACGTCATGTTGGTGACAGCAATTCCCTGCATAACTGGTGCATGAAGGAAATGGGAGCCGCCGTTGGTGCTCCTAACGTTGATACAGCTGGTAATTCAAATGCACGCCAAGCCTAAGTTGATGAGGTGTTGATAGAATCGTCCAAGGCATATTTTGAGAAGTTGTTCAAATCTGTTTTGTTCGTTGTCAAAGAAGAGCTAGCGTTTCGTAAGTTACCCAGCATCATGAAACATCTCATGAACAATGGAGTAAAATTCGGAAGCCTTGATAAAATCAATGATGTGGCTTGTGCTGAAATGGTTGACATTATAGCAGAAGTGATTGTGGCACATGTAGCGAAATATTTTTCCTACGCCAAGTTCATGTCACTCAGTTCTGATGCAAGCTAAGCATGGAAAACAGGGGAAGAGAAGGAACTTGTTTATGGTAAAATTATAGTGAGAGGTTTACTAGGATATATTCCCTGTACAATTTTATTAAAATGTCAGTCGTTGAAGGAATTTGGTGAGGCAAATGCAGATGGTACACGTGAGGCAATGATGAACGCCTGTGTAGAATATGTTGATTTGGAGAGGTTGAAAAACATCATCGTGTGTTTGACGGCTGATGGGACGTCAGTTAACATGGGTACAACTAATGGAGCCTTTGACGCAAATTGCCAATTTATTAGAATGGAATCCAGTCCTCATCCACTGTTTCAACCACACCCTAGAATTGGCAATCAAAGATAGCTACAAAAACAATAAAACGTTTGAGGACATTAAAGACATGCTACAAACACTGTTCAAATTGTTTAAGGACAGTGGAAGAAGTTGGCGTCTTTTTCAATTGGTTGGAGAAACTATTGGTTTGAAAGTTTACGTTACACAAAGGTTGGTGGAACACGCTTTCAACCTCATGTACGGAGAGGTCTGGAAAATTTTTTGAAAACTTTCTTTGTGTTAAACTTTTTGCTGAAAATGTAGAAGAGGCAGGAAGCGGTAAAAATTCTTTGGTGACAAAGAAAATGTTTCCGAAATTTGTTGGTTTTCGAAAAAAATGGGAGAAATATGAGTGGGTAGCAGAAGCAAACCTTCTCCACAAAGTTATTCTTCAAACAAGCAAATTTCTTTGGCAATGGAGAGTGATTCATGTCTAATTTACGAGCTGTTTCACATGTTGATTGAAGTTTAACCACGAGTTAGAAGAAATAAGAAGAGACGAGGAATATGATTATCTTCCAAAAAAACATCAAGGTCTTGGATGAAAATGAAGAATTAGATGAAACGCGTGTTATGATTTCTGCAATGAATGTCCCGCTGAAAAGCCAATTTAATGAAGAAAGAAAGGCAGAACTTGTGGCAGCCAATGTATCTGTAATTCATGAAGAATTCAAGTTAACTGGAGTGGAAGCTGGGAAAGAAAGTGTGGAAGCACTTCGAAGAAACTTTCTACCCATTATCCAAGACTGTATCGAAAAAACGTTTGATGATGTTACAAATGGAGTGATACTGAAGAAGATTTGCTGATTTTAGTAGAGCGAGACACAAAGTATTTATCTGATATCTACGAAAGATTTCAAACTGGTTAAGGCAGAATCTTGTATTAGCAAGGCCAAGAAGGAATGGACCAGGGTATGTAGTATAAATAAAAGTTTTTGTATTATATTGAAAAAAATATAGTTGCAAATCATAACTCGTTTTTTCTCTCAATGAAAGTGCCCCAGCCTTAAGTGAAAAATGTGTTTATTTCATAGAGATATGGTTTGCTAGATTTTTTCTTCGCCTTTGTGTAAAACATAACGTGAAAATATAATAATTTTTTACAGGTAAAACGACTTGTAAAAAAGAGGCTTAATCAGCTTTGTGAACATCAACAAATGTTATGGTGTAAGTTCATGACCAATCATGGCGAACAGTACCCCAATATAAGCATGTTGGTGGAGCTGATGTTGGTTATGCTTGCAAACTCAGCAGTAGTAGAGAGAGGTATGTAAAGTTATATTTCAGTGAGTCCATCATAAGCAAACGGTGTTGTTATAAAGACAACATCGTCTGACCATCAAAGGCTCCTTCAGGGTGACAGTTTTCAAATATTTTTTTTGAGTGACGAGGTTGTCATGATGTTGAGTGGCGCTATACTGTTTTTTGTCCTTTATTTACTTGCTCCGATCTGAAAATCCCGGGAAAAAATACGCTGGACCGACCGACCGACCGACCGACTCATTTTTGCAGGGTCTTCAGGACGCAAACATAACATGTTTTTGATGGTGGCCTAATTTCCTTAAATTTAAATAAAAAGAACAAGAGGCATATTTCCCTGTTTTTAGTCAGTCTGGTAACGAGCTAGGTGGGTTCCTTTCATACTTGTGCTGCCATTACATAAATAATAATAATAATAATAATAAATATTTAAAGTGGCTAGCCCATAAAGTCACAAAAACCTATAGTTAGTGGATTGTTTCCACTGGGGGCCACTAGAACAAAAAAGAAACAAAAAATGATAAACCTTAGACTGCCTCAGCTCAATCAAACATAGTAACATTTATAATCTGTGAAAATTAAAAACAAAAAGAATAAAAAACAAAAATTAAAAAGTTAAAAAGTGATCTCCATTAGAATTTGCCAAATACATTAGAGATGGAAGTCTTAAACGAAAGCAGACTTCCATCACAGGTCACTTGGTCTGGAAGATTATTCCACAATTTTGCAGCTCTAAATGGGAAGGCTTTTTTGCCAAATTCCGTGTTGACCAAGGGAAGTGTGAACCTGTTTTTTGAAGCTCCTCTTGTTTGATGATTATGACAGTTTTTTTGTCAAAAGGAATTTTGAGCGCATGTAATCAGGAGCAATGTGATTCATGGTTTTGAAAACTAATATGGCATCGTTTTTGATGAGTAAATTATTCATTGAATATTCCCTCTCTTTCCCAAGAAAGGTACGGACACATTTTAATCGTTTTTCTAGTTTTCCCAATCTACCTTGGGTGGCACAAGCCCATGCCGAGGAGCAGTAGTTGAAATATGGCATGACAAGTGCATTAATTAAAAGGTTTTTTGTGTGAGGTGTTAAACAGGATGCAATGGTTCTAATTTTAGAATATTTAATTAGTATTTTTCTATTTATATATGTCATTAATGTGCTCTTCCCATTGCATTTTTTAATCAAATGTTACCCCAAGATATTTAACTTTTTCGCTTCCTTTGAATACCCTTTGAAGAGGAGTCATATAGTTAATATAGTTATATAGTTGATAGTTTTGTTCTCAACTTTTTTTAACTGGCTGTGGTTGCTGGAAAAGATTGTTTCATTTTTGTCCGTATTAATAGTCATTTTGTTATTATTCAGCCAGAGGTCGACTTGCGAAAGTTCTAACTCGACCTGGGAGACAAGAGTATCCAAGTTTTTATGGGACGAAATAATTATTGTATCATCTGCATATAGATGGTGGTAGTTTGAATTGATGACAGATTTTAAGTCATCAATATACAAAAGAAGAAGCAGGGGCCCCAACACAGATCCCTGCGGCACCCCAAAAGCGTCTTCATGAAGCAGATCTGATCCTGTGTCGTTTACAAGAGTCAGCTGCATTCGGCCCGTTAAGTAGGACTCGAACCAGTCAAAGGCAGCATCTCTGATGCCAAAACACCATAGTTTTTTTAACAAAATTTCATGATCAACAGTGTCAAAAGCTTTTTTAAGGTCAATGAGCACAGCACAAACAAAGTTATGTTGGTCGAGCTCAGTAAGAATAAAATCAGAG
This sequence comes from Hydractinia echinata, assembly GCA_030067915.1. NCBI lineage: Eukaryota > Metazoa > Cnidaria > Hydrozoa > Anthoathecata > Hydractiniidae > Hydractinia > Hydractinia echinata. The sequence goes on from JASGCC010000018.1 coordinate 3,358,451, forward strand.
ACATCGACTACTGCAGTTTCTGTGGAAAAGAGTTTTCGAAATCCGGACTGTCTGTCATTCAGGAAGTTGTGCTCAGAAATAACGTTGGTTGTTTTGAGGTGGGGTTTATGACCGTGATAAATAACGCACCACAGAATTTAATAGACGACTTTCATTGTGACGCGTCTTGTTTATAATCCCCAGACCTCTTACGCAAATCGACAGGCAAAATAATGCAGGCGGTAAGTTGTGGACCAGTTCATTCCAAACTTTATTATCAGTTAGAGGTATCTTTTGATCTTGAAATTAGAATATAGTTTGCACGTAGTTTAGATTTAGATCATATATCAGCGAAAAGATGCTATTAGCCACAGTACAAAAGTTTTTAACCATAATTTGACTTTCTTCACCTAAGGTCTGCATTTTTTTGCCTGTCGATTTTTCTATTTTTTTCCGTGCATGTGGAAGAATCCCGTAAAAACGTAAACATTGAAAGTCATCTATAATTAGGGCTGTTATTGCGCTAAATGTTTTTGAATAATTTTTACAGTAATGCAATTCTCACAGTTCGTTAGGAATTGTGTGAAACTCCTGTGGTCTAAAGGTAAGATTCTTGTGGAGAATTTCATAAGAGATCTAGGTTCAAATCCTGGCAGGAGTTAATAGGGTCAAAGGTAATGCCTCTCTTTGGTCATGCTACTTTGTTTTTTGCAGATACAGTGTGCAAAAGCAGTAATTGGAAATATGACATGAAAAGTGAATAAATATATATTTAAGTTTTTATAATTCTAATTTTAGAATGTTCTCTTCCCATTGTATTTTTTTTATCAAATATTACTTCAATATCCACTTTTATTTCATAAGTTACTGATTACTTGTCTTCTTTAAAAAAACTTTTAACCAGCACTCTAAGTATTTCTGAAAAAACCGGTGCTTTAAGGTAACCTTGTCTCCTACAAAAAACCCGGCACTCTAAGTCTAATGAGTCTTACGAAAAAAACCGGCACTCTAACTTTTACGAAAAAACCCAGCACTCTTATATTTCTACAAAAAACCCGGCACTCTAAGGTAACCTTGTCTCCTACAAAAAAACCGGCACTCTAAGTCTAATGAGTCTCACGAAAAAAACCAGCACTCTAATATTTCTACAAAAAAACCGGCACTCTAACTTTTACGAAAAAAACGGTTCTCTAAGTATCCCTGCAAAAAAACCGGCACTCTAACTTTTACGAAAAAAACGGTTCTCTAAGTATCACTGCAAAAAAAACGGCACTCTAATTCTACTGTCTTTTACGAAAAATACTGGCACTTTAAGCTTCAGAACGCTTTCAGCTTAAAGCACTGGTAGCTCTTCTTATACGCCCCAATTCACGTTGATTATTTAGCAAAAAAACTGCATTGTTGAGATCCAGAAGGTGTAATACTTCATTCAGTTAACAAATATCATGCCAATTTCTTAAATATCGTTGCGCACATGCAATTTTTAAATTTACCGGTTCTTTAAGCGATTTTGAGCTTAAAGAACCGGTACCAGTGCACTAGCCACGTTCAAACAAAAAACTTCTGCAGCTACACCAAAAAAGTTGGCATCTCTCTAGCTAGCTATATATAGATAGCTATATAATAAAAACCTAAGACTATGTTTGCCTTTCACGCAGAAATGCCTTAATTAGCTAGCTGTAGCTAGCTCCAGCCAGAGAGTAGTTTTACCTTTGAATCGCTTCTTCCACGTCTTTCAAGCCATCCTGCAAAACGCTTTCACACTCTGCATACTCAAATCCCATTGACATTAAAGTTAGCAGAGTTTCGTCATTATTTTTTGACATAACTAGCTAGCTAGCTAAAAAAACTACAAAGTAATTTTAAAAGTATTAATTATCAAACTACTATCTGCGGCAGCTCTGGTCACCATTATGTAAACATTTTAGTAGGGCGCCAACGTAGGGCGGGAAAATGTGTTTTGGGTGGTAGGTAACTGAGAGAAAAAAAATACAAAAAACATCTTCTTTGTAATGGCATTTGGGAAAAACTGACCAGCCTCACGCGCAGTTCAGTTGTTTTCAGGATTGATCATCCTCGTTCCCAGGGTTTGTTGCCCGACTGAAAGCCTTAATGTCAAATAGGCAAGAACCCCTGAGGACGAAGTTATTGTGTTAAGCACACTCTTCTTTATTTTAATTCTAGAATTCTGTGGCCTCCAATAGTGCAGTAGCTGTCAGAAATAATTTGTTCTATGTTTGAACCCTTTATTTTTGTCCTGTTTTCACCAATTTTGTTGACTTAAAAATGTTCTAGTCAAACCTATTTTTTTTCTTCGTATTTTCACAATAAAAATGTAACGCCTGATAAGATAAATGATTCATAAGAAAAATATTAAGAAAAATTCCCTGATTTTCCTCGAACTCGTAACAAAAGTCCTTTAATTTCCTGCGTCATATAGTTTTCCCCTAAATTATATTTTTAAAGTTTTTTAAAGCTTTGCACAACCTCCTAACAAGTACGTGTATTTAAAGAGCAGTCATTGATCACAATAACTTTTAGATTTAATTATTTCAGGGTATTCACTTTAATTTGCAACAAAAATACCCGTTTTCCGGGATAATTTTAACAGACTTTCTCACGCTATTCATGGCCTTTCAGCTCCAGAAATAATTCGAATACTACTAACTTACCATTCTCGTTCCCAGTGCTCTTTGAGATTAAAACTTTAGTTTATCTCAAAGAGCTCTAGGGTCGAGAATGCTAACTTACCTCAAAACGAAAAGACCAAGACTAACACAAGTTATTACAACGGATGTTTACACCTTGGGGATACCGTCGTTTAACGTTTGGCTTTCCATCCTTTTGACTGCAACTGTTGCGTTACCCGCTAAAGATTCATATAGTATTGATCTAATTTGCTTGCCTGCTACAACAAACCGGTCGCGTTTAGTAAATGCTCCAAATGGGGCCGACAACACTGGGGCTCGTGCTTGCAATCTTATGATTGGAAGTCAAAGGCGTGACCACTACACCATTTTCACAATTTACGAACACACCAGTCCATTCAAAAGTTGACCAATTCTATCATTGCTGACATTTTTGAAAAAATGAACCTAGAAAGTGCACCGTAACAGATTACATAACGATACAAAAAAGTAGCACAATCTGAATTGTTCGTATTAACAGAAACTCTTCCTAAGGGTTAAAGGTTTTCCTGATGAGGCAAAAATAACGACCCCGTCTCTGGGCAGATCTGATGTATAAATAAGTGTTAAATACAGCAGTCAATCTGTAAAGCTAGGTTCACACGGACAAAAAATATTATCAAAGACGAAGTACGAAAACATTTTCCGTGAAACTGATCTTCTTTTGATGTAATCGATTTGATTTTAGTTCCAACGCGAAAAGACTTTCTATTTAAAGTCATAACGATCGGCAAAGGAACGCAACATTATGAAAGATATTCAGGGCGAATATAAAGGGCGAAAAAAATTTAGTTTTTATTTGCTCGAGATAAATAAGTTTTGGTGGCTAAAAACCACTTTATTGTCCATGTGAAACTAGGTGAATAAAACAAGCGCTGTTTTAAATACAGATATATACAAAAAATTGTAAATAATAAGTGAATATACAAAATATATATTTTTATATACAAAGTTACTAAAACACAAATATATAAATGTAAATAACAATAGTTTTACAATGGCTTGATGTCGGTTTCCTGCCTTTGAACAAAGAACTGATAATCACCCAAACGGTGGAGGGGCACTTTTTTCCCTAAGTATAATAAAAAAGACAACTTTTTTTCCCTGAGTCTTGCAAAAATTTTTCCCTTGAGTTTCTAAAAAAAATTGAAATACAGATCAATTTTGCTAATTTTGCATTGGATAACATTTAAATGTTATCCAATGCAAAAACAAAAGTCGACCCAATCAAAATATAGTATCATGCAATCAAATATTGCAAAACTGCTGACTATAAATATGTACACTGAACGCAGAATATATAAGTTATTACAACACATGAAATAAATAAATAAATAAATAAATAGATAAAGTCGGATTTTTCATGTCAAAACTTTGCAGAGTAACACGCTTTTTGTAAGAACAATTTTATAAGAACACGAGCCTAGGATTTTGTCAAAAATAAGAACATAAGAACAGTTTAGGTTCAAATTATTGTTTGCACAACTAAGTCTGAATTTTAGCATAAAAAAACATTCTTAGATGTAAATTCTATTCTACTCTCACGCTAACAATTATTTGTGGTAGGTTGTTTTTTTTTGACTCGATTGTTGATGAACACAATTACAGAGCTCCATTTGCAACAAGAAACACCAATTTTTCACATAAAACAAATTTGAGAAAAGAAATTCCATACATAAGAACAAAATAAGGCTGATTTCTCAAGTGGTGTTCTTTCAGGCACAGGTCAGATTTTACGGGTTCTTATAAAAAAGCGTGTACTTTTTTTAGAGTAGCTATCAAAATACTCTTTTTTTCCATTCTAACCATTAACAGACTTAAACACTTGCATTTACTATTCAGTTTGAATCATTTGACAGTGACGTCATATTGACGAAAGTAACTCTTCAACAGCCTTTTTATTGTGCGTTAACGTTTCTGCGTGCCTGCAACATCATACGCTGTTTGCGAAGAAACATTCTTTTTTTGAGCATTTGCACCATACCGAAGTAGCAATTTCACGCAATCAATTTGACCATGCTTCGCGGCAAGTATTAAAGCCGTCTGGACTTACTCCGTCTAGTGTGTCAATGTAGGAACGGTCATGCTCTAAAAGCATGTGTAGGCACCCGCTGTAGCCGTTACGTGCACACCAGTGATAAGACGTTAAAGGTAAGTTATCAGTAACGCCTACATCGCAACCTCGTTGCAGCAAAGTTTTTCACGACTTCGGACGATTATGATAAGCGGACCAGAGGAGAGGAGTGCGTTTGTTCTCTCTGTCAAACATGTTTACTATATCAGGTTTTCGTTCAACAGCGCTACAAATGTGTCTTCCTTATTTTCGGCTTCGATTGAATCAATCACTAAAAGAAGAAAAATAATTCGATCCAAAATATAGAAATCTACAAAAAGGCAGACATTAATTCGTTTTAATCGCTAGCTCGGACTCAGATTCTGTGTTTAAACGCTTTCCAGCAAAATGAAATTCATTTCGGGGTGTATGTTAAGACTTCCGGAGTCTTTCTAGCAAAAATAAGCGTGAGACAGCATGAAAAAATTGTTTCACTTTTTAAAATGTACTAAATGACGCCAGGGTCTGAGCCTGCTTCGCTGCTTTGAAGAAAATATTACTACAGAAGGTTTTACCGTTTTGCGGAAGTTCCTCAGCTGCGTCATCGAGTTGAGACCTTGGATAAATAAGGGAAGTTAAAATACTATAAGTTAGCTAAAATACTGAGAAAAACAAAAGAACAAAAATAAAAATAAATTCTTACCCAATACTTATTGCAACAGCATTGAAACGTTCATGCACGCGTCTAAAAAAATGCA